>ML783158.1:528617-572999 GCA_009831015.1 Picea engelmannii | reverse complement strand
GAAATGGCTAATTGTATGATCCAATCTAAGGGATTAAGTCTACAGTATTGGGCAGAAGCAATCAATTGTGCAAATTACATAGTCAATCGCACTCCCACAAAGGCTCTTAAAAATATAACACCAGAAGAAGCTTGGACTAAAATAAAACCAGATGTAAGTCACTTCCATGTATTTGGCAGTATAGCATGGGCTCACATTCCTGATGAGAAAAGGAAAGCATTGCATCCTAAAAGTGAGAAGTGTATATTTGTCAGTTATTCTGAAGATGTCAAAGGTTATAGACTTCTTCAACCACATTGTAATGAAATTATTCTTAGAAGAGATGTTAAATTTGATGAAAATCTCTTGGCCTGCGAGCCTAATTCGACGATTGTGCCTTCTTCGGCCTGCAAGCCATCTTCGGTAGTTGTGCCTTCTTCTATTCCTATTCTAGATTCTTCTTCAGATGATGAAAGTGAGGATGAAAATTCACCTCCGCCTGCTGACATTCCTCCAGATGAGTCCTTTGAACCTGAACAAGCACCAGTTCCACCGCTTCCTAGATGGGTTCGTTCAACACACAAAGCAGCTGGTGATCTTGTCGATGATCCTTCAGATCAACATCGGACACATTCACAGTTCCAACGAGCCTCTTCTCTTTTGGCTCAAGTTTCGGAAACTCATGATCCAAAGACATTTACAGAAGCTTCAAGTCATCCAGATTGGGATACAACAATGAATGAAGAGTATCGTTCTTTAATGGAAAACGATACTTGGGATCTTGTACCTCTTCCAAAAGGAAAAAAACTTGTTAGATGCAAATGGGTATACCGAACCAAGTATGCATCAGATGGAAGTATTGAAAGACACAAGGCTCGATTAGTTTCCAAAGGATTTTCCCAAGTTTAAGGCATTGACTATAATGAAACCTTTGCCCCTATAGCCAGAATGAATTCCGTCCGCCTTGTTCTTGCCCTTGCCGCCTCACATAAATGGGAGGTCCATCAGATGGATGTTAAATCTTCCTTCTTACATGGCGATTTGAAAGAAGAAATCTACATGGAACAACCTCCTGGTTATGTCCATAAAGACTCTAGCCTTGCTTGTCGCCTCAAGAAATCTCTTTATGGTCTCAAGCAAGCTCCCCGAGCTTGGTATGCCAAAATGGATAGCTTTCTTATTGCCACTGGATTCTCTAGATGCCATTCTGATCCTAACGTCTATACCAAGAAAGTAGGAAGCCATCTCATCATTCTTGTCCTTTATGTTGATGACCTTATCCTTACTGGTAGTGACTCAAAACTTTTAAACCATGTGAAAACCAGCCTTAAGAAGAAATTTGAAATGACAGACTTAGGTTTTTTGCACTATTTCCTTGGCCTCCAAGTTTTGCAAACTAATGAAGGAATTTTTCTTACCCACTCTAAGTATGCTTGTGACCTTCTTCGTCACTTTCACATGGACGATTGTAAACCCACCCCTTCTCCCTTCCAGTCTGGAGTCAAGCTTTCTACCACTTGTACTTCTCCTGAAGTTGATGCCACCCTATATTGTCAGTTAGTTGGTAGCCTCTTATACTTGACTCATACCCGTCCTGATCTTTCCTTTTTTGTTGGTCTTGTTGCTCGATATATGCAAACACCCCATGAAAGCCATTGGAAAGTAGCTAAAAGGATGCTTCGCTATGTTCGTGGTACTATTCAGTTTAGGATACATTACAGTTCAGGGGGGACTCCCTTATTGGTTGGTTTCACTGATTCAGATTGGGCTGGCGACCCCGATGATCGAAAGTCTACTGCAGGTTATGTTTTTAGCCTTGGTTCAGGACCTGTCACTTGGGCCTGTAAGAAACAACAGGCTATTGCACTTTCTTTAGCAGAAGAAGAGTATCGAGTAGCGGTAAATGCAAGTCATGAAGCCCTGTGGCTTCGACAGATCCTTTCAGAGTTTGGATTCCAGCACCAGCATCCGACCAGACTTTGGTGTGACAATCAAAGTGCCATCAAGATCACCAAAGACCCAGTTCAACATCAGCGTAGCAAACACATCGAGCTACACATGCACTTCATCAGAAAGCTCATTCATGATCAAGTTATTGAAGTGCTCTTTTTCCCTACAGAAGATCAATTTTCAGACATTTTCACAAAGTCTCTTACAGAAGCGAAGTTTTCCAAACTTCGATCTATGTTAGGAGTTCAGGAAGTTGTCATTAAGGGGGGATAGGCTCTAATGCCTCCTTCCTTCTCCTATTGTGTCATTATTGTAAATACTTCAATCCTATCCCAAGTTGTTCTTAAGGGTGGATGTTAGAATATTTAGACACATAGGAGTTAGTTAAGATCTACTTGGTATAATATGTTGTTAGGTAAAAGTGTGTTTCTTTAGTATGCATTAGTATGCATTTGTGGTTAGGAAATCCGACGGTCACGATATGCTCTCGACATAGAGTGATCCGACGGTTCATACTCTCCTCGATCTTAACAGCCATTGATCCGTGGCTTAACACCCGATTGGTCCATGATCTCTATTTAAAGAGCATGGAGGGTCATTTGCCTATGATTGATTGTGAGAAAATCTCTTGTAAAATCTCTCTGTAATCTTTTTCTTTGCATTAATAAACTACTCCAAGTGGTCGCGTTGGTTGGGGCCGTGGATGTTTCCCCGTAGGGGTTTTACCACGTGAAAACATCGATGTTTTGATCTTTGATCTGGTTATGTGAGTGGTTACAGAAGGTGTTCATCCTCTATTGGAATACATGTGTTGTCGAACAATATGTACCAATGCCATCAACTATACACCTCATGTATGTGCACCAACTCATCATCTACTTGTCTCAACCATGTACTCAACATGTACCAGAACTGAAAGCCCTCATCAATTTCATCATCCAAATCTGATTTGTATCTCTGTAATAGACCCAGTGTATATTATCACATTCTTGCAAACCTTCCTTAACTTTAAAAACAAGAGACTAGCATTTTCATCAAACTTTTATTTAGTCTCACATGACTAGTTTTGGATTAGTCAACAACCCTAACTTGAAGTAATCATAACTTTGAACCTGTAATGTATAAATATTTGAAACTGATATACAATGTTCTATAGTGTGTTTTATGAAATTTCTCCAAGTGGCACTTCTTAGAATGTCTTAGAAAAGGAGTTATAGAAAAAATGGCATACCTTGCTGAATTCTAGCTTTTTCTAGAGAGCAATCTTGTAGAGCGTGCCCCACACAAAATATTTGATGAATTGATATGAAATTGTTACAAAGAATACTATATATTGTACCCCAACCAAAACATTTGGGCTCACTGAATTTCTATCTATTATGAATAAGTTATGACGTTTTTACCCGAAACACCTAATTTTCACTAGTTTCAAGACTGGCCACAAACCCCATTTTCAATGGAGTGTAACTCTCAAAATAGAATGACCCACAACCTAAATTTTTTACCAAAGATACTTGGACATATTTTATCACTTTCATATAAATTTTAGGATCTGAATCATTATATAAAAAAGGTTATAGCAAAAATGGTGAGATGACCTGTAAATAACATACCTTAGAAAGAACCATCAAAAGAATTTATCCTTCCTTGCATTTCGGCCTTCTTTTCTTCACTTTCCTCAGAATTTCAGCTTAGATATCATTTGGTTACCTCATACACCTATAGGTATTAATTATTCTCAAGTGTGATTCAAATGAGAGAGCCTTGCCTCTTATTTATACTCTCCAAGTAGCTTCCTTAAAAACATCTTGTAGGTCACTTGGCCCACTTTCCTTATTTTAGGGTTGGGTCCACTTCTAATTTCTCCATTAAATTTATTATTGAAATTATTTATTTTGTATTCAATTTGAATTATAATACACTCATCACTTCACTTTATTATTTATCTTTTAAAATCTCTTAAACCACTTTGATTACTTTGACCTTTTGGGGCTTCTAGATGACATATGAGGGTCCTCCAACTTTGTAAGGCCATAACTCTCAAACCATGAGGAGTTATGTGACGTTCTACATACCACAAGAAATGGCATGACATGTAATATCCATATAGAATAGTATTATCTGAAAATATATCATAACTCATACCTTTACCCATCAAACAAACTTGGGTCCATTACCCAAACCTGGGGTCTCCAACTTCTCATGGCCATAACTCTCTAACCGTGAGAAATTATGTGACGTTCCACATACCACTGGAAGTGACATGACAAGCACTATCCATATAGGATATTTTCCCTGAAAAATTCACTTTCCTTCATCTCATTATTCCACAATTAAGCACGGGTTCTCTTACTCCACAAAGCGTCTTCTTGTGAGGGCTTTCACCATAAGGGGACCACTTTGGAGTTCATCCATATTTACTTCCTATAAACCATGAAAAAACAATAGTGAGTCATATTTACATCAAACAATATTGGGTCCATTACCCAAACCTTTGTGCTATGGGGCTTTCTTCAAGGGTTGACATCAGTGACAACCAACCTTAATCAACAATGACAAAAATTCAATGTTGGCCCCATTCACAGGTTACTCTGTGCGGGGTCAAATTAGTTGAAAAACAAATAAATCATTGATTATTGTTGAGGTGGAATGTACATGTCATACATTTGATGCTCAGTCAGTCTATCCTTCACCCATCCACTTGGTCATTATTTTGAGGTTAAAATGCATTCCCTAGGAAACCATTATGATTGCAAAAATATATTTTAATAGGTTGTACATTTTCCATTCATCTAAGTATAGCTCCAAAAATTTATGTAAATATTTCCAAAATGTTGCAAGGACAATATGAGAAAACACAATGGGGGAATTCTTCATATTATTTTTGTATTCATTGGAAAAGTGTGCCTAAAGATACCTTGATAATCCACCTATAAAGAACTATGTATCCTTTCCCACAACATGATCTAGTACCTCACAACTAAAGGGTGTTGTAAGTACATCATGATGCAAGTGGATTTGATTCCTCTAAAGTTGACACATACTTGAATTTCTCATTCTCCTATCTTCTTTTACTAAATCACAACTAGACTAATCAAATCCAATTCCTCTTATAGGAAGATGAGCTTAATTGCCAACTTATAACTTATTTCTACTTTTACCTTCAATTTAATTCTAGAAATAAATATTTGAGTTCTTCTCCTAATAGGCTTGGTGTTCAAATTTATCTCTATTTTCATTTCTATTGACTCTCCTTTCATTCATTTCATCTCAATGGAATTCATAGGAAATGTGTCAACATAGTCCCTAAATAAAGCTACATTTTCTTCTATTGTCTTTTCCTAGTAGTTATATTATAGATCCGGTTTATCACAAACCTACTCATATTATCTTTAGTTAACTTAGTATATATTGGTCCTCGGTAGGGCGTAATGGGATACATGACCCACATGCCCTCTACTTTTAATGACATATTTCATTTATTCATATTGTTAATACCATTTTTGTTGAAGGCCCATTTAGATCCCAATAGTGTTGAATAGTTATATTTTATCATCTAGTATTTCAGTTGATTCAAAATATACCATTATTTGGACTTCAAAATCCTCTAGGTTAATTGATGGGAGAAATAAATTACTATTTGGAGAGGCTTAGTTGAATTAGTGACTAAACTAGCCATGGGGACCAAGGATTACCATATCCTCCAAATAGGTTTTGGAGGAATTTTTATGTCAAATGTCAAATATAACATAAAATCTCTAAATTTGTAGGTAAAAATGTCTATCATGATTCAAAACTCTTGGTCATCTCATGCCTTCTTCTTCTCCCTCACCTTGTCTGTATTATCCAATAGTTGGAAAAAATCCCTAAGAAAATCATGGTGGATTCCAATGAACCTTCTTCATTCACATCCTTCCCTTTCTCATAGGAGGCCAGTGGCCAGTTCCCAAACTAAAAAAATTTCAACATTGACCCCATTCACATGTCAATATGCACAGGGTAAAATTAAAGAATACTTTCCACTAATTAAAACCTTGTTGCAATAGGATCATGATAATGATGATGATAAATATAGTGATGGATAATTTCATCTCCTTCACAGTTAGGTTCTAATTTTGTCATTTGATTGTCAAATTCTTTATGTGAGTCGTATTTGAGTCTTTAAACCCTCCCATACTTTCAACGCATGAAAATACTATAACCATGTCAAATTTGAGTGCATACAAGCACAAACTAAAAAAATTTCAACGTTGGTCCCATTCACAGGTCACTCTACGCCGGATCAAATTAAATAATAATTTCCACTAATTACAACCTTGTAATGGTGTCATTATCATGAGTATAAATAGGCTAAAGATTTCATTTATGGGGCCTATGTGGTGGTTTCAAACCCTATGCATGGTTTTGGAGTCCAATAAGCGTATTGACCCTTTGCACGTTCATTCATTCATAGCCTGTACCATTTCACGTTGAACAAAACTAATTTGAAGGATTTAAAGTCACACTCAAGTATATCATAAAAAAACCCATAATATCAATTTTCAAAGACTTTTGAATGTTTTTCACTTCTAGAGGAAACATGAGTAACCTGAAATACTGCAGTTATCCCACTATCAGATTTTTTCATCTTTTCATCCAATGTTTTGATGCGAAATTTTTGGCCATTACACCACATAGTATTGTGGTGTTTCAACTCAAATATGTCAAACATGTAAATAATGCATTATCAGTTTATAAACATATTTATACTTGGAAATTATTGAAATTTATAAGAATAAATACATGGCATATACATCAATATAATATTCAAGAAAACTAAATAGTATCGGTGAATATGCTTGCCTGCTAATCTTTTAAACCATATGCTAAATCAATTTCCCTATGTGTAAGATCGGTATATCCTTTATGTTCATATTATTTGACCAATGTAGCCACACCATACCATGATAACCTACAATTATTATATTGTATACATTGTTCAATCCATACTTTCATCCAATCAAGATTGTTTGCAATGTATAAATGTATTGCATCCCACTCTCAATGAGTTGTATTAAAATAAAACAATTCACATATAATCAATTACCATAGTATACCTTCATAATAATGGATTAGGCAGGAAGACTAAAAATTAAATAAGTATGATATACATAGAACAAAAAGTCAAATGTATTATAAATTCCCACCATCTACTTACATGTCACTTTCCTCATTCTACCTTTCCCTAATATGTTCTCCCCTTCAAATTTGTTGATGGAGTTGACATCCCAAATGTGATCCACATTAATAATTTCATTTATTTTAGGAATATATTGAGTAATATAAACCATTTTTTTGTATACCATATATCCATCTACCATAGAGCCATCAAGACATGCTCTTTGTCTAACCAAAGCCTTTAATGATTTCATGTTCCCGTCAACCATCGGCATTTACCTTGTGTCTATAGATCCACCCTTTTCAATCTCCTCAACTTGGTGTATGAGGTAGTGTTCTTGTGCATACAAAAATGTCATAGGTAGATACTTTTTCATTTCGCACATTAGGCGAGGAGTTTGTAACCTCCAATACTTTATATATTCTTTTAAAAAAAAATTAATGACAACCATATACAAATTATGAAAGAAAATCAAAAGTTTCAACAAAAACGTACATAGTACTACATTACAGGTAAAACACATGCAGTCAAATATAAGTTGTACAACAAATTTAACAAATTACACCTTCCATATAAATCACCACTTACCTCATGTATTTTCCAAGATCATATAAAACTTGTTTGACATTGTTGTCAAATTTGTCTGAGGGAGATAGAGGTAGAACATACTGTAACATGATAAAAAATGAATCACAAATTATTCCCAAATCAGTAGAAGAAAAAAACTAACAAGATGTTTTACCAATATAGAAATATATACACCAAAATAATTACCTTAATAAAGGTATGCCAATCATGAGTTTTCACCCCACCTAATTCACATTTCTTTGCTAGGATATTCTTTATGTTTGAATAAAATCTAGTGGGAAATTTAAATTTGTCAATAACCTCTTTTACACCCTTTTTTTCTTTTTATGTCAATAACCATGGAAGGGTGCTTATATTTTGGCCGTTTGAATTGCTATTTGAATGAAACACAATTTACATTACATGATTGGCCTCCTTAATTTCATTAAAATTATTGACAATTTTCTCTTTGTCACTCCCATATAATATTCTCCATAACATTTATGTTACACTCTTCCCGATGTGAATTGTGTCAAACAAATGAAAATTTTCTAGGTGCTCATAGTAGGGGAGCCTACTTAATTGTACGAGGTAACTTTGCATTCCTACTGAAAGCACCCCATTATTAATAGGCCTTCATGACAGCCTTCAAGGTGAAGCATATAAATTAAATATATTACAACAATACTTGTCAATTAGTACCTTGACAATTGCTATTATATCACAACTTCCATAGAGGAGGTGTCATTCTCTGTGGTTTTAATCTAGTCTCTTCTTTCCCATTGAAAATATGTTTCTTGGTACTTTGATACCTATGGTTCTTCGACAGGAAGCTCCTATACTCATCAAACACCTCCTTTCTTAAACTTCTTGAAGGATGAGATTTCATCTTAGGACAAAAAACTAGACATGGAAATTTACCATTTGCTTGAACACCTATAAGAGATGGATTAAGTTTTATATCAGTTATCTGAAATATGTTCAATGAAGGGATTATATAAAAAGCATGCATGATATGAGCTTCATAAAATTAAACATTATTAAAGTGCAGTGTAACATTATAACATACTGCATAAATGTGTTAGCCATGGGGCATCATGAATTGTCCATACAAGCATTGCATGGAATTTAAATTACCTTTGCACACCTATTGGTCTAGAGATATCATACATAGTGATTCCCTTCCATAACTCTAGTAACTCGTCAATAACAGGCTTGTTATATACATTCATTTCTTTGACTTAGTACTTAGATAATTGATTGAACAATATACAATACATAATTACTACATATATGAGTAAATAAAAAAATATCAAACATAATTGTAAGACATAATTGAACATATATGAGTAAACAGATATAAGACATAATTATGAAATAAACAAGACAAATGAGATGAAAAAAATTCTAAACAAATACTTGGAAAAATTGTTCCCAACATTATGTGCTCCCTATTTATTGACATCCATAAAGGAATGTTATTGTTGATAACAAAAATAGGCCACACCGAGTAAGTATATCTAATCTCTCCAAATGGATTGACATCGTCATCTACCAATGAAATCCTAAGATTATGTTGCTTGTCTTTAAAATATGGCCATATTTTGTCTCTCTTCTTAAATGCGGATCCATCCATAGGAATTCAAAGAACATGATCTTTAGTTATGTTCTTTTCATGGTAATCCATAAAATATGTTATGAATTTCCACATGAACAATCACTGCAAACATGGAATTGTGGGAATATAATGAAGAAGCTTGTGGGGCACCTTTTTTGTTACTTGATCGGTTCAATATCTACCAATTTGACATTTCAAGGATTCTTCTTTGAACACATGTTCTCCATAATATAGCATATGATCATCAGGACATGCATGAATAGCTTGATACTCCATTCCAATATCTTTCATAATGGAATGTAAATGTTGGTATGTGCGACATAAAACATTTGATGATGGTAACAAAAATTCACCTAATAATCTACAACATAAAAAATCAATACTGGTTAATTTAAAGAATTTTAATCGTACACATTGCATCCAAATTTTACAGATGATCAACTAACAATAAAAATAGAGGAAAAAATAAAAGTTTTAGTCTAAATGTTCTATGAAATGACTCTTTTCCGGTGATATTTTCGGGGACCTTTACCCGAAATCTGGAAAGAAATATTTTGATATGCAGATTTGAATGATTATTTATGTATAATCTGAGTACCGTGGGGGTTTTTCAACATGTCGAATCCATTTTTTTATTCATAAATGTATGTTAAAAAACAAAAAATAGTGATTTTGTGCAGATTTATGTCTTCGGATTTCGACGAAAAAAACCTTTCGTAGAATAGTTAGACAATGACAAAAGAAAACCTTTATCATCATGTACTTAGTGTGACAAAATATATTACATACCTTAGCAGTTGTGTGACACAAGTGTTTCACAAACCATTCATAACCTTTAAGTTCGCCAACAACAATACAATAGAGAGAAGACTTATTTTGGATCCTTCATAAAAACATTAACTTGTCTTCTCAAGTATATGTATATGAAAACACCATGAAGGTGATCGTCATCATCATCCATTCCAAAATTATTAAATGTTTCTTGGATCAATATATTTGTCCCATATTCTTCAACTATGTTACTAGCATCATCATCTTCTTCGATGGGATCATTAACTTGATCTTCAATATTCGCTCCATGTTCCTGAAAAAGTGCTTGTACAACCACATCTTCCTCCATAGGACGTTCCCTAGGGAACCATTCCTTTATAATTAAAAAAAATCAAGTAATATCAATGTATATAAAAAATATTAAAATGATACAAACATTTACAAATATAATATAGGAAAAAAAGGAAAAAAAGGAAAAAAATGTCAAATACATTCAACCAATGTGGAATCTCCAGATTCCATTAGTGATTTCTATTTAAAACCCCCTGACCCGGCCTAACCCCTTAATCCCTAAACCTAAACCTCTAATCCCTACTCCTTAAAACCCGATTAACCTCTAAATCCACTAGGACCTATACCCCCTAAATCTACCTTAATTCATAACCCCTTAATCACTAAGCCCCAATCTGGCCTTATTAACCCTTAAACCACTAAAATATTAACCCCTAACCCCTTACACCTTGTATCCCTAAACCTTAAACCCCTTAACCAACACTCATCCACACCATGGTTTCTCATTCCATAGAAATAAAATGGATAATAATATTAATATTGGAATGCCTTAAGGCCTCTCTTCTTGCAAAAAAAAAAATGACAAAACACTTCTTCCTTGCATACATTTTCTTGTTTCCCTTGTACATTTCAACTCTCTTTTTTTGTCTTCCAATCATTGGATAATGATAATATTCTTGAGACACATTCATGTTTTCTTGCTTAGATCCTACACAATGGTTTTAATTATGGCAGTCTAACACATTATCCTTCCTCGTATTTTTTGGTCAGTTCCTTCTCCAAAATCCCCTAATTGGTTCGTGTGCCTTCACAAAGATGATATTATTATTGGTCTTGGCACCTGTTTAAGCCATTATTTCTTGTAGAGGTGGATTGCATGAATTTACTTTGGTCTACATCTTTCCTTGGGTTGTGTTAGAGTATTCACCCTCTTCCACTACTCCACCAAGACACCAAAGCCCAACATGAAATGGTATGGTATTTATCTCTATTGTATTATTCATTCCTTGACTATTCTGTTGATACTAAGAAGGGGGTAAATCAATATCAAGTACATATTTTAACACTTTCAAAACTTCAATCAGATTACTTATTACAACTTTTACTTCAAGAAAATTATGTATCCAATATATATCCAATGAGAAATGAAGAATATCCAATGATCAATAAATAACACTAGAAGAGATACACCATACACCATGCATAGTAAAATTATGTGAAACAATCATGAATTATTGTTCAAAGGAAGTAATGACTTCTAAAGGAAGCTACAACTTCCAATTTCAAGGGAGGGATAAACCTTCAAAAGGAAGATACAATCCTCCAATATCAAGAGATGGTTTACCTCTCCATCCTTGCCCCTTCCTTCCACCCAAGAATATATGAGAGATAATGAAATTTTACATTGAATTATCACCATCAACCAACCATCACATAGAACTTGATAATGCTTCATGAAAATTCTTCAACTTCTGCAATTCTTCACTTCTTGGAATAATATGATCCTATATATAATATTACTCAATGTATTCTCTGAATATCCTCCAAGTTTCACTCCTTGAACAATCCCAGAAAATGAGTTATAGATAAAATGGTAGACCTTATTCAATTCTGGTTTATTCAGGAGAGTGAAATTGTACAACATGCCCCACACTCAATATTGAACATCAGATTCTAAAATTCGTACACAAGAAACTATAGCTCGTACTATTTCCAATTCATTTTGTCTCACTTCATTTGGATTCTCTATGAAGAAGTTACGATTTTTAACCCAGAACACATGTTTATGAATAGCTTCAGGAATAGTAAAAAAACATATCTTCCACAGTGTGTATCTCCAAAATTATAGTGAATAAAGAGCTGAAATTTTTACCAAAGATACCTAGATATGTGTTCTCAATATACTCTAAATTTCACCATATGAATCGTTCTAGAAACAAATTTATAGCACAAATGGTAAGATGACCTGTAAATAACATACCTTAGAACACATCAACAAAAGAATTCATCCTCCCTTGAAATTCGACCTTCTTTACTTTAGATTTTCTCAGAAATTTGACTTATATATCCTTGTTCATTAGTAAAATTGTGTGTTGAAAAATGAATGTATAATGAGATTTATTTATACCCTTTATGTCACTTCCTTTTAACATTAGGGATGACATGTAGTTTCTTCTTCAATTAACATTTTCATCTTCAAAAAAATGATTTTTCCTCAATCGTGAGGATCCACGTGAGGTGCCACATACCACCGAAATCGGCATGAATTATACTATACATCCATGGGTGTAGTATCTATATTGTAATTTACTTCATGTCTATCTACTTCGATCAACTGTGGGGTCCAAAAGCTAATGGCTAGGGTTGACATCAATGACTACAACCAATGACTATGGTTGACATCAATGACACAAACCAATCTTCCAACAATATCCCTGTTGGCCCTTGACCAAGTTTTGGAAATGTCTTGTTCATGTTGACCTAATTTGGAACTTTGACATCCTGTCAAAGGAGGAGCACAAGACAAAACGAATATCAAGGGATCTCGGCCCCCTTTTGGGTTTTTGGGAATATTTAACGGGAATGGGATGTCAGCCCATGGGTTTACCCATGTGTAGGCCTATTTTGTAATATATATATAGATGTTTAGGCCATATAGGGTAGTATTTGAAGTCGAATGAGATATCTATGTAATGTAGGCTAAGTTCCAAGAGTTGAATCTTTGTGATCAAGGATTTATGCATTCGGTGTAAGACTTGCAGAGTTGAGTGCAAATCCTTGTACGAGACTATAGACGACTTAGTGTTGTAACGCAAGGAAGAATGATTTAGCAAGTTGTGCAGATCTTTTGTCCTGTGCGAAGTAAGGGTTTTTATGGCCTTGTGCTTGTGACCAAATTGACTAGAGACAATAAAGAATAAGAGTTGGTGGACGTAGCCCTAGGAGAGGGGTGAACCACGTAAACATTGTGTTGTCTTGCTTCGTTCTTGTCTTAATGTGTTTACGTCTTCTTTTGCTAAGTTCTTGAGATGATTAGATAGATATTCTTATGATTAGTGCTAATGATAGGTAGAATGATAGATCTAATATACATGAATATGCTCAGTGCTTGATCTACTAGATATGACCTATTTACTTATGATAAGTTCTTAAATACATTAGATCGATGTTAATGTTGTGAAGTTTTGTCTTATACACAAAGTGGTTATTGACTGTATATTGAGGAACTAACAGTGCTAAGTGCTTTATTAAGTAGTAAAATCATAGATCTATGTCCCAGCTAAGGTTGCAAACACTTGAGTCCTGCAACCACCCCTGCCTCTACCTCGGGTGAGACTTCATCTGCTTCGCAGGTGTTTTCGAAAGGGCTGGTAGTTAGGGTTTTGTTGGTGCGTTGTTGTAGCATTGAACCCTGGGTCTACCCCTATGCCAAAAATCCCCATTTTTCATTGATGGCAACACTCATGCTCCCCCTATCCTCATGCTCCTAGTTTGTCTCCCCCTTTGACATCAATGGTAAAGGGTGGGGCTAATATGCCTAAGTTCAATGGAAAAAGGTAACTCTGTTCTTTGGGGATTATCCCCCCAAACATATAACACTTAATAACACTTCATTTTTCTTCCTTCAAAATCTTTCATGTGTCTTCAATATTATTTCTCTTCTCTTGGTCTAGGATGTATATGTTACTTGGTATTCTTGTTGTAGTTGCAACCAATATTCCTGAACCTTCTTCTTTGATTTTTCATCTTCGTGAGTCAAACATGAGAGTATATCCATGATCATAGATTTTACTAACACTAAGGAGATTATGCTTCAAGTCTTCAACCAATAGGACATTCTTCGCTTTTACTTTTTTGCATCCAAGATTTACTCCACCTTTTCCAAGTATTTTGGTAGATGAATCATCTCCAAATGCAACATTGCCACGCTTTCTTTTCAAGTTGATGAATTTGTCTTGATCCCAGGTCATGTGTGAAGAACATCAACTGTCTGTGTACCATTCATCTTCTTCTTTACATTATTTAGCGGTCAATGCTATTCGAAAATATTCATTGTTTAGAATCTCTTTCCTTCTCCATATTGTGGTTGGCATATGGATATTTGGTACAAGAGCATCTTCATTCATATATCTTCAATCTTGTGCTTTGCGACCAAGATAATTACATTTGTAGCATACAATATTTTGGTCCATCAATGGGGAAAATGAATTATAACTTCTATTGAAAAATCCATGATCGTTTCCATATCTTCTATTTACAACATTCATGTTTCTTGCATATTTGTTCCTTTCATTGATTCTGCAATTAATTGCCTTATGTCCAAAAGTTTTGCAAGTATAACAATGACCAAGAAACAAATTTCAATACCTAGGAGTAAGAGATCATCTTTGTGATGTAGTCCATCTAGGTTCACAATCTAGTCTTCTATAGTTTCCTTCATATTGAGTGAAGACTTTTTGGTTTCTGAAGGTAGGAGGTCTTCTTGGATATTCATCTCTTCTGTAATCATTTCTTCTTTCTGGCATCCTGGTCCACTTCTCATCAACTATCTGTGTGGATCTTTCTTCAAAAAATTTGTTGGAATTTGTATCTTCTTTGTATGAAGTTTCACCCATGCATCCAAGATGTGTTAAGTATTTTGGCACTTGATAGTTTCTTAAGATCTTCCTTAATGAGACAAATTCTTGTTCAAGTTTCTCACAATCTTTTTTTTCTTCATCATCTAGACATTTCTGACTTCTTCTATTCTTCTTGCTTCTTCGAGTAGATTCTTCAAGGAAATGGTTTCTTGTCTTATTTTATCAAAGTATTCTAACATTTCTTCAAGATTTCAATTGTATTTTCACAAATACCCAATTCACTTGTTAGTTTTCTATGCATGTTTTTGAGCTTGTTCTTTTCAATCTCAACATGAATCAATTTTTCAAAATGCTCATCTTCTTGTTGAACCATTTTTTCTTCTTCTATTTAAGAATTATATTCTTCTTCATTGGACTCTTCTTCTTCATCAATATCATCTTTTTCAATTTTTGGATAAGGGAATTCATTTTCAATATGTCCTACTCCTTCACAAATAAAACAAAAGAACACACCTCTAAGAATTTCTTCGACATGTGAATTGCAACTTGATTCAACTTATTTTTCTTTTGTCTTTGCATAAATATCTTATATCTTATCCCAAAGCTCCTCTCTTGATGCACATGATCCCACCTTGACTTTTACTGAATCATTCAATCCATCAAGTATAGTTTCCATTGCCAATTTTTTTCTCCATCTTACTTCCTTATAAGCTGCAATATTTGGTTTCTTTAGAGCCTTGTATCCTTAAACAACTAAGAACCAAACATATTCCCCAAGAGATTTCAAGTAAGTTTCCATTCTATTACTCTAGTATTCAAAATTTCTTCCATCAAATGGTGGAATCCCATTTGAAATGTTTTCTTCCATTTATACTTAGGATATTCCTTCTAGTGGTTAAAATGTACTAAAGGTAACCCACTCTGATACAAATTTTTGATACTGAGAGGGGGGTGAATCAGTATCAAGTACATTTTTAACACTTTCAAAACATCAATCATATTAATTTTTACAAATTTTACTTCAATAAAATTATGTATCCAATATATATCCAATGAGCAATGAAGAATATTCAATGATCAATAAAGAGTACTAGAAGAGATACATCATACACCAGGTACCTAGATATGTCTTCTCAATATCCTATGAATTTTACCATCTAAATCATTCTAGAAACAAATTTATAGAAACAATGGTAAGATGACCTGTAAATAACATACCTTAGAACACATCACCAAAAGACTTCATCCTCCCTTGAAATTCGACCTTCTTTAATTCAGATTTCCTCAGAAATTCGACTTATATATCCTTGTTCATTAGTAAACTTGTGTCTGTTGAAAAATGAATGTATAATGGGATGTATTTATACCCTTTATGTCACTTCCTTTTAACATTAGGGTTGACATGTAGTTTATGCTTCAATTCACATTGTCATCTTAAAAAATTCATTTCTCCTCAATCGTGAGGATCCACGTGATGTTTCACATACCACCAAAAGAGGCATGACTTATATTGTACATCCATGGGTGTTGTATCTGCATGTGCAATTTACTCTATGTCTATATACTTCGATCAACTATGGGGTCCAAAAGCCAATGGCTACGGTTGACATCAATGAATGCAACCAATGATTATGGTTGACATCAATGAAAACAACCAATCTTCCAACAATTTCTTGTAAAAACCTTGTCTAGTATAACCCATTTTTACAATATCATGATCATATGGATCTACTTTAATAAGTGATCATAGTTATGCCAAGAAACCTCAACAACACCTAAACTGACATATAATATATCTTGTATATGAAAAATTTTGACTCACCAAAACACATATACAAAGTATAATGGCCAGAAAAAAATGATCAATTGTGAAACATATAATTGTGAGAAGTTTGTAATGTTGAAACATTGTTCTTCTCATTAATATCCATGTGGCTAATGCATTTCACACTTCACACTTCAAACATTGTTGTTCTAATTAATTTTTTTGTTTGAATGTTGAATTATTTTTGTGAGTTGTATTTGATTCTCAAAACCCTCACATTCCGTCAACGCATGCATCTACTATAAACATGTAAAACTTCTGTGCATACAATCACAAATTGAAAAAAATTCAACATTGTCCCCATTCATAGGTCACTCTGCATGGGGTCAAATTAAAGAACAATTTCCACTAATTACAAACTTATAATGGTGCCATTATCATGACTACACATAGGCCAAAGATTTCATTTATAGGGACTATGTGGTGGTTTTATACCTTGTGCATGGTTTGCAGTCCTAAAAGCATATTTTAGGCCTTAAGACATTTATAGTTCCTCCTCATACCATTTCCATGACTTGGAGAAGCATACCCCTTACACTATGTACCTATAAACCTTAAAACCATTAACCACTAAACCATACCCTAAACCCTAATTAAAATATACATATTATGTCTACTTCTTCTCTTCTTAACTTACTCTCTCTTTGTTCATGTTTACATAGAATATATCAATATAGAAAAAAAAGTACATTATTTTCCTTCTACATTTAACATATAAACGTTTACAAAAAAATTCTTCAATATGAAGACATATAATAAATAACTTACCAAGGGACGATATTCATGCCCTCCTTCAAGGTGTCCATACTCACTACAATGTTTTTAGATGTTTTTATTAAAAATCTCCTTCTATTATAGCCCCAACATTTTTTACAAGGGAAATAACATTTTCGATCACCCAAAGCCTCGACCAATGCAGATCTCAAGTGTCAGCCTTGTCCTCTTAGAGGAATGTTATGTGACATTTTTCCTTACCAAACTTTCAGTGATGATCATTATCTTAAAAAATCAACATCTGTAGTTTGAATATTTTTAATGCAATTAACAAAACAATTGTATTCTGACCTAAAAATATCCCTTATAAGATCTACAAATCGTCACTAGTATAGAAACAATGTAGAACGTCTTTAATATTTCAAAAATTTTAAATTATATATCACTTTTTCATTAAATATTTGGAGATTATTGACTAGAGAGATGTTTCTTAACAGACACAAATATTGACTTAGTCAATAGTTGGTAGATAGATGAGTGACCTTGTCAACCATCATATATTCGAAGATAGTTGACCTGTTCAACCATAGGATATCTGGTGATAGTTACTTTCACTCGATATTCGATGAACATCACAGATTTTTAAAAGAAATTAAAAAAATGCAAGTAAACTCCGACAATCCGATCGATTTTATCTGTGTTGTCGGAGTATGTCATCTCTTTTTTTGTACATATATAGTAGTGTGTGATAATGTGATTGGTTAAATATTGAATAATAGATACCTTGGAAAATATGTTAAGTAAGGGGAAGAGTGGACCATCAAGAGTAAAGGGAGATTGAGAGTGAGAGGGGATGACTAGTAAATTGGGAGTGAGGGGAGGTCAGGAGTGAGGGGAGTTTAGGAGTGAGTGGATTGAGAGTGAGATGGGATAGGTATCGAGGGGATATGGAGTAAGTATAATAGAAGAGGGAAGACTATGTATGAGATAATACATAGTATGAGATACGATAAGTATGTTATAAGAAGAGAAGTATGATAAGAAAGTGAGACTAAGTATAAGAATATAAGTAATGAGAAATGAAATAGGATGTCACTAAGTTCAAGAATATTATATGAAAGGAAAATGAAAGTATTCCCAAGAAAGTATTCCCGAGACTAAGCGTAAGAGAGGAATCTTAATACTAAGAGAAAAATTGAAATTCTCTTTTATGGAAGAACAAATAGTTGGAAAAAACAAACGTGGATATATTGAGCATACATAATCTATTTTTCAATCTATAAAATGCATGAAGAATATGAGGCTAAGGGATATTCCATGAACTAATGATTTTTTAAAAATTATTTCTTTTGATGTCAGTTTTTTTTTAATTATTCTAAGAGTGAGAAATGTAGGTGATCAAAATTTTGATCAACACGAGTCGACTTGACCGAGAGGATTTGATTAACTCAACTCTAACATCCTAAGATTAGATGTGGTCGAGATCTTCTGGATTCTATGGAAGTCAGTTATATCTTGATGCTACAAAACGTAGACCCCTTGGGTCATTATCACCATGGATATTGTGCAATAGATCATGCATATTAATATGTGTAACATGCACTGTGATGTCCTGATCACAATATGCTCTTCTTAAGTGTTGTAATGGTGCCTTTAGACACCATCTTTATCTTCGAATTTTTTTTTTCCTCTTTGGTTATCTATATAACTCTGTTCTTTGTTTGATTTCATGATCCACCCTATTCCCCAACAAAATTAAATTGACACTTGGAAAAGTCAATTGAAGAAAAAAATGAAACTATCCTCAATTTGAGGATCTTAATTGTTATTTAATGTAATTTGGTATATGGAGAAGGGGTTTGAAACTAGAGAACCAAACTTGTTATTTTTATCAGTTTGAATTAAATTTTGGAGAACCGATCTTTTGACAAGTTCATTTATGAGTGATCAAAATTTTGTGATGATTCCATTTTTGTTAATTATTTTCAAATTCCTATACTCTAGTTTTATGTGAATTCTTTCCATAACTCTATTTACTTGTCAATCGATTTCATATCAAATTAGAGATAAACAATTTCAATGAGATTATTCTTATGATTAATTATAATTTATGTATTTAGGCTTATAGTTGATTAGTTCTATGAATTTCTTTTAAACATCTTGTCACTTATCATTCTCTTCTTTTATTTGATATCCACGTTCAGTTCTTCAGTTGTTAGTCACCAGAAAAGGAATTACTATACATTTAGATTATTTCTTTCATATTGTAGATGAATAAATATTATTTGGAGTTGATCTATGAGATTGTTGTTTCTCATCTCTTTGCTTTCCAGATGCTTGAACTTTTCTTTGACTATCAATGTGGTGTGGATATAACTATTGTGATGTATTTTTAGTAACAATAGTCATTGTGCTTAATATTTCCTTAAGATAATGAATTTCTCTTGTTTCTGAGAATACATCTTGATTCTTATATATATATTTTGGTTATTAAAAGCGGTGCTTGCAATTGATATAATATAGATAGATTAGTTTTTAGTTTTGAAATTTAGATTAAGATACATCTTATTTCATATCGAATACAATAAAATCTCTTTCCCAAGGATCAATTTTCCTAAGTGGAAAATCGATCCCACATATCGGTTGGAATCTACCATCCCAAATGAAAATAAGTATAATTGGGGATTCTAATTGAGTAGCTATCCCTTATTGCAAGAGGGAATTTTCATGCCTATCAACAATTGATGCTATAAGGAGGATGTGTGACATGCATCCATGGTAGAGTATGTTGTGGTTCCAAGCCATTATAGTCCTCTTGTGCCAAATCACCTCTGAGGAGGACCCTTAAATATTCTAGTGGAATTTCATCACTCAAACAAAGTATGGTGTCCAATTCACCTTAATTTATTGAAACTCCAGAGGATATAGAATCCCAATATAAACATGTTTCGTCATCTCAGAGTGAGCTTGTAGATTGTACCATTTCTAAATAAATCCCCATAATCAGTCCACAACTAGAATTATCCATTGTTTTAACAAGAACACATAGTAAGGAAATGTTGACTTTTTCAACATGCTCTGATACCACGTTGAAATTCCCCTTACTTCAACAGCTAGGTACTTTGTTATAAAGTGATTTCCTTACTAAAAATTAGATTAGCAACTCATAAAAAAAACACACTATTGAAATATTCAACTCAATAACTTGCAGTGGAAGAAAAAATAGAAACCAAATCATGCATATATGTACACAAGTATTTTCGGGTAGATACCCATGGAAAAAACCTTAGAGGGAAAACCAGTACTGAGATGATTTTGTTATGATAAAATCAGGGCTCCTGTAATAGGTATAATGGCCCACTAAGAGAAGTAAAACTGCAGACAAGCCTGGTTGGATGATCTCATTCAAAACATGTTGTACGATATTGTACAACAATTGAATGACTCCTAAACAGATACCTACACAGTCCTGCATGATCTACATGGATACTACATAGATATCTACTCAGTTATGCATGATTGTAAGGTTGAAACCCGTGCGAACTACACGACCTGTTCCACAACCCTTATATTGTCCACGAAAATTGTTACTTCTATTGTATGATTTATCTCTCTCATATTTTTAGATGGAATTACTTCTCCACCTACCCAATATCTCCTTGAATAACAGTCCTTTATGATCCAATTTTCTTTGTCTTCTATCAATCTCTCTCAATCAACCTGACAAATATGTGTCACAAGTGTCTTAATCCTTCACCCTAGCATTTCTTTTATAACCGTTAGTTATAATATATTTCTAATATCCAAAGTGATCAATGATTGAGATTACTTCTCACACTCACTCTTGATTTAGAAACATGATAATTAACTTTAGCATTTCCATAAATAACTCAATTAATTAAATAATTAATTAACAAAATCAATTTACTTTAATAATTTTTTTAATTAAAGTAAATTCAAGAGTGGAATGATTTTGATGATTTCCACACATCTAGACACATAGACCTATGCAAAAATATGTGTCTGATGCTATCACTAGAATCAACAATCCCTCTTACCAAGGAAGTCATTTCGCACCACTCCAAGTCCATCTATGAAGAACATAAACTTCCCTTTCTCCATGTGTTGGGTCAAAATATCTGCAACCTACTCAAATCTATAAATATACTAAAGATTCATTGATCCCCTCTGGATCCTATTCTTAATGATGTGATATCTGATGTCAAATGCTTGGACCTTTCATGGAATATTGGATTCTCATAGGTTTTGATACAACTTTTATTATCGTAGTATATCACCATAGTCTCCAACTCCTGATAAAATAACCATGTTAGAAATTTGTGAATCCAAATGGCGTCACAAATAGCCATACTCACTGCCATATACTTTTCCTTTGCTAATCTAAGTGATACATACGTCTTCTTCCTACTGAATCATGTAATCATTGTTGATCCCCATATGAAGCAACAACCCGAGGTTCTCTTTCTGTTTATTTCACTCCCTACCGAATTTTAGTTTTTATATCCCTACAAATCCACTCCATCTCCTCCAATATATATTAATCTATGCTCCAATGTACCTCTAAAGTACCTAATCACATGTTTTTTTCCATCCAATGAACTTTCCTCGACTACACCATGAACTTACTCAAGGTGTTAAAAACAAACAAATATATGATCTGGTATTGATCAAATACATCAAGGACCTTATCAACTACCAGTATATCTCAGGATCCACCAACTATCAATCTGAAGTGTCAATATTATTCATATTGGTAACCATAGGCGTAGTCATCATCTTACAGTTCTCCATCCCAAATCTCCTCAAGATATCAATTTCATCAATGATGAAACTCATAAGCGCCATAAGTTTTGGAAGCTTCTTCGTAGGCCTGCACTCTCTTCCCTCAGTCATATGAGGCTCACAAGTATCCCTCAATGTCTACAATAGACACCTAGGTCTCCTGGTAGGTATGGAAGGGGATACCTCCTCCTCCCCACCTAAAGTATGGATTGTCGATTATTTCTCATTATCTGTAGCCTATTTCTCTTCGTCGTATATCACTAATGATGAATCCTGAGATCTTCTATATGCCAAGTTTTTCTCAAACTTAACATCTCTGCTCATAAATATCTTCCTTTGCACTGGAATGAATATCATGTAATCCTTTGAGGTCTCAATGTACCCCAAAAATATACCCTTCTATATTTAAGGATCGATATTTGTTCTCTTCTCCGCAGGAACATGAATGTATATTGGACAACCAAAGATCCTCAAATGTTCTATATCTGGCTTCACACCTAAAAATTCCTTCCCTAGAGTCATTTCCCCCAGTATCTTGTGAGGACTCTTGTTTTTCACATACATTTTCCTGTTACACACCTATGCCCACAAAAACATAGGAAACTCCTGGTGATGTATCATAGCCTTGAAAGAACTGATGATGGATTGAATCTTTCTCTCTGCAACCCCTTTCTGTTGAGGGATATATGAGATTGTTATCTCTGTCTTGATTCCTTCTTCCTTGTATAAATCATTGAATTCATTGGAGGTGTACTCTCCCCCATTATCCAACCTAAATACCTTGATCTTATTACCTTTATGGTTCTCTACCTGAGCCCTAAACTCTTTAAACCAACTAAGGATCTCATCCTTGGCCTTCACAAAAAATATCTAGGTTTTCCTAGAAAAATCATCATGAAATGTCACATACTATAAAGATCCTTGTAATAATGCTACTAACATCATACCACTCACATCTGAATGGATAAGATCCAATATCCTCTTGCACCTACTTTTGCTACTAGGAAAAGTATCGTTGACATTTTTTCCAAGTGCACACCCTCTCCACACTCCCTTCTAATCAATCTTGAACTTTGGAAGATGTGTAAGAATCCACCTCAGAATCAAAAATCCATGTATTGTATGTGTCCCAACCTCCTAATCCAAAAATCACATAGGTTTTCATTGTTGTGTACCAAATCATGAACAATATTGCCCTGCAACTTGTATAAATTGCCTTCTCTAACCCCAATGACCACTGCATTTTTCAGGCTATATTTCTCTAGACATATGAGTACTTTCCCTCTCCGAAAAGTAATGAAAAAACCCATGTCCTCCATATTTGATACTAAAAGAAAATTCTTCTTCAAACCTAGTACGCAAAGAAGATACTGATAATCTAACGATCTTCCTGACTCAAGCTAGAACATAATTGTTCCCTCTCCCTTCACTACATACTTAGTGTCATCACCAAGTTGCACCTGAATATTTGAGTCCCTCTCCATCAGACTATTAAATAGCTCATGTGCCTTTGTCATATGATGAGAATCCCCATTGTTCAAGAACCATGCACTTCTCATATCCTAGCTAGTAGAAAGGCAAGAAACCAATGAGAAATCATTCTCAAACTTCACTTCAAACTCATCAAGTTGCGTCTCTCTTGATTTTTTTGTCTGTGTCTTTCCATAACCATTCTTCTTCTTCTTCTTCAGAAACTCAGATTCATAATGTCCAATATTATGACATGAGAAACACTTGATTTTACTAAAGTCCTTCTTCTTCCTTAGTTGTGATGATTCTCCATCATTTTTACCCTTATTGATAGAAAAAACTCTAAATATCCCAATTCTTGAATTCTCCAGAAAATCATACCTATTGTTTCCTAATTGTGCTCATCCTGCAAAAAACCCACGTCTTCAAATTTTCTAATCCATCTTCATTGATCCGAAAATGGCATGTGAAGATCGCTATTTTGTTTGTTGTTGTTTAGTTTTATTTGTGGAGGGTGTGCATTTACCATGATTTGACTAACAAATTTCTAGATTGTTTTTCATGCATCAAGAGGATATGACCCATGGTGTGAAGGCCAGGAACAAAACCCATCTTTCATTTTTCTCCGATTCAACTTATAAGTATGCTAAGATTTGAGTGATTACTCAAAATAATATTTCTGGTAATAAGACTGCTAGAAACTCATAAATTTGATATTTTTTCTTATTAAATAAATAATAGAAACAAAATAACAATTACGTATTTATCCTTTATTACTATTGAGATTAGTGAAAATGGGTACAAAAATACCAAAAATGGAGTAAAGGAATGGGTAAAAAAAGTGTGCATGGTGGTCCTTACAAAACAAGACGAACCCAACTTCTCCCCCAGGCTTGAACTTTTTCATGTCCCTTATGCAAAATCAAAACTTTCAAATGTGTTTTTATCTTTGGTTTCAATGTCCTCCCAATTTCTTTCTCAACGTGTATCTTCCTAATGACTCCCCTGTCTCTTAGATCTTTCCTTGAGTGGTTGTTTCATATTCTTCTGTCAGCTTCTTTAATTCCTCTCTTAACTGGTCATTTTCTTTATCAATGATTTCAGAGTTTTGTTTGAGTATCTCATTAATTTTTTTTATGTAGGAGTATAGAAATTCCAATATCTGTATTTCAACCTTTAGTTCTTTTACCTCTTTTTTCTTTTTCTTCAATTTTGATTTTTTCATCCAGGTAGAGATTGGTACTTGATCTTCTAGATTTGTTGCTTGAGTTGCATCTACTTTTGAGGAGTTTTTATTAATGGATGATGTTTCCCTTGGTTCCCTTTCCTTATTTTCTACATACTCATATCTATCTATTTTAATCAGATCAAGTTCAAGAGTAGTGATCCAGGTGGACATCGGTGGCCACTCACCTATTCCAAATAGCTCAAAATATTTTTTTTGAAATTTGCTATTTTTAGTAGTTTTTCATGTCCTAAACTTCCAAGGCCATTTTGAGGGCCTAAACGACATTTTTTCATGATCAAGAACATCAATAATAATCAAAGGATTTGAATGATCCCCCAAAATTAAGCTCCTCGTTGATACCTTTCCAACGAGCTAGCATGTTCCCAAAACAAAGATCATATGCCAAATTTACGCCCCCGGGAAGTTGATACAACAAACTATCCAAAACAAGGTCCACAAAACTATTGGCTTTTCATATTCCGGGGTTAGGGTTTTGGATTTTATTTATGTTAAAAAATCCTTTGGAACCTCATTGTAACAATCATCTTCTTGTGAATGAGCATAACTGTCACATCAAAGATAAGCTACCACCATTTTAGCAAGTCTTTCACTCTGTAATTTTACAGTTCTGTACATTTTGTTCATTAATAGAAATTGTGTATTACTGTATCTTTGTGTTTATGGTTATATCTCTATTATATTGTTGGATATATGATATATCATTGTACATTTATTTATTATATCTCTTCTCTCATTTTGTTCCAAAAACAATCTAGATCAATAGTATCAAAGAAGGCTTCTCTTGATCATTTTTCAGTGCATATCCCTGATGATGTCCAAGTATAGCAAGTTGGGTGTCTAGCTTGTCTCTCTTGAGGAGAATCTCTCTCGTATGCCCAAGAAACCCTCCATGGTGGAAGAAAAGAAAAATGTCCGAGATTTTTGTTTTATTAATTTGTTTCTTGTGCAAGCTCTCATGCGACAGAGGGATGAAATAATGGAGAATTTTTCCCACATCCTTCAATGCCTATCGATAACAACATGCACATATTCATCAATAAAACACTTTGGAAGAAAATATCCTTTCAAGTTACAATTTAATTTTGATATTCCCATATTTGAAGGTCAGATAGATGCAGATGCCCTAGAAAAATGGTTAAATCACTAGAAAGTTATTTCTATGTTCACAATTTTTCCGACATTGAAAAGATCACCTTCACACTCCTTAAGGATCTCCCCCATTTCAAACATTGGTGGGAAATTTATTGGGAGAAAAATTCCATGGAGGAGTTTGGAATATATGGGGCTGAGCCCACTTGGGATTTTTTTGTGGATGCGATCAGCAAAAAATATTACCCTGTTGGTAACTATGACGACTAGTACATGAGATGGACCACACTATGGAAAGAGAGGGGCTAGACAATTTTAGATTTCAAAAATAATTTCCATAACTTGCACACCAAGTTGGGTATCAAATACTTTGAGCGACATCTAGTTCTGAAATACTACAAAGCTCTACATAGGTGCATCCAAATAGAAATGGATTTCCTGCACATCTCATCACTGGGAGCTGCCTATCGATAAGCTGTCAAAATCGAGCAAAAATTTAGGCACCAAACCAAACGGGAGTTCAGGTCTGCAAATCCACAACAACCAAAGTATGATAAAAATGACCCTAACAAACAAGCTCCCAAAAACCCATCCAAGCCAGAGGAAAAGAAGAGTAATGAAAATACGACACTAGAAAGTGGTGTGATTTCCACAAAATCCCCTGGCACAACACTAATGAATGCCACTCAAAAAATCATTGGTGGAAAAGATCAAAGAAAAGGAACCAAACCTTGATTTAGAATATGATTTAGAAAATAATGGAAGAATAATGAGCATGGACGCTAACTCACTACTACTGTCATGACTGCAACAATTCAACCAGAAGAAAAAAAAATATCCTAAATATGGGGAGAACTTTTTTCATTCATAGATGTGGGTGAAGGGGACCCCACTAAATTTTATTGTTGATAGTAGAAGCAAGAAGAACCTCGTCTGAGCAAAAGTCATCACGCAGTTGGGATTGTCAACAACACCACACCCACAACCATACAACATCGGTTGGCTTCCCCAAGGACGCGATCTTTCTGTCATATATCAGTGATGATTGTCATATGACATCCATCCCTTCAAGGATGAGGTATTATGTGATTTTGACCCATTGAATGTCTCTGATGTTATTTTGGATCAACCATAGATGTGGAAGCTCCATGTTATTTATGATTCTCAATCATGTAGAGTCATTGTTATTATGGGGGGTAATATCTACAAGATACCAGAGGTATTTCTGATTACTGTCCCACCAAAACAATGCCGCAAGGTAATATCTCATATTGCAAAATTTAGCTTCTTCACAATTTATTCAAAATCTTAACATAAGGACAATACAACCACTACAGCCTTGGCCCAAGAGATTTATTTCCAACATAAGCATATTGCAGAAGAGAAAGAAGATATTGTTTCTTCACCTACAATGGTACCTACACATTTTCCAGCAAAGCCAAGATAGAACATGCTGGTTGAACGAATTCAATCCTTCCAACAATAAGTTCATGATAGTCTTCAACAAGCTAAATAATGCAACTTCTCTAGTAAGGCAATCAACTCATCAAGATTCAGATTCAACAAAAAAATTCCCCTCTCCCTCGAGAACTCAACACAATGGATTCCAATTATTACTGAGGGGGGAGAATTTATCTAGGTGGATATCGGTGGCCACCTACCTATTCCAATTGGCTCAAAACAGTTTTTTGGCAATTTGCTATTTTTAGCAGTTTTTTTCATGTCCATTTTGAGGGAATAAACGACATTTTTTTCTTGATAAGGAACCCCATTATTTACTAATTATTGTTTTTGAACCCCCAAAATTAATCTCCTCGTCGATACCTTTCCAATGGGCTATCATATGCCCAAATCGAAGATCGTATTCCAAAGTTATGCTCTTGGGAAGTTGATACACCAAACTACCCAAAACAAGGTCCACAAAACTGTTGGCTTTTCATCTTCTAGGGTCAGGGTTTTGAATTTTATTTATGTTAAAAAGGAATTTCAAGCCTCATTGTAACAATCATATTCTTGTCAATGAGCGTAGCTGTCAAATCTCTTCTTAGAAATAAGCTACCACTATTCTAGCGAGTCTTTCACTCTCTATTTTTACAATTATGTACATTTCTCTCATTAATAGAAATTGTGTATTACTGTATCTCTTTGTTTATGGTTATATCTATGATATATCTCTATTATATTATTTGATATATGATATATCTATGTACTTTTCTTTATTATATCTCCACTCTCATTTCATGCCAAAACTAATCTAGTTCAAGTAGGTTTTCTATTTGAGCACATTCACCATCAACACTATGGGGAAATGTTCTAGTAATTTCTAGATCATGCCCTTCAAACTTGCTAAATAATTGAATCCATCCTTCCCTGCTTAATACCTCTTCACAATCTTCATGAACCCCAACCAGACCAATTCCACATGGTTAAAATCTTATAGCCATTTAAAATACTTGACTCTCTTTTTATATTTTTATGAAAACATAGAGACAAATTTGACAGAATTACCCTTTGTTCCTAAGAAAATTTTCTTGATTCTTGAGATTGATGGTGGTATTTCTTCAAATTTTGGAAAGCCTCCTCTTGTAATATTTAGCCGGCAACCCTAAATGCTCTAGAAATTTTGAGAATTGAATTGTTGATATGAAAAATACCTATGTCTACTACACAATTGTGTCTTTGTTTGGTTTTGTTGGCCCCTATCGATTTTAGAACCTCTGCCTCTGTAATTGTTATTTCTAGACTTGAATTCTATCCTTCTTGTGAAACTTTGTGGTTCATTTGGTGGTTTTTGTTCTCGATTTTCTTTCCTATATCCTTCCTTCAACTGTTGTAATGAATTCTATGCAAAATTTCAGACCCTCTTCATTGTAGGATTAAACCACAATCCAACACCTAATTGTGAGAAGGAAATAATACACTATCTAATTGCAAAAGAGAGAGAGGAGAGAGAAAAATGGAATCAATCTTCACACATAACATACTAAGAAACCAACTCTAATCAAAATGTATTAATCCTTGATAATGAGTACAATATATAGGACTCTCCACATGAGGAGTAATGTGCACTAGGTTGGGATTTCCATGCACATGCTCAAGTAAAAAAGTAACTTATCCTAATAGAAAAAATTAACTAAAGTCAAAAGTTTCTAATAATAATAAACGATCAAACATAAAGGCATGAAATTAGTGAGAACTCTAACTAAAGTCAACATGCATTCCATAATAAATAAATAAATCTCCTAGAATAAGAAGAGAGTCCAAGAATGGAACTAAAGTCCTAACTGACTAAGAATTTGCTAATTATTAAAAGTCACTAAATAAGTGAAGTGAGTTAACTCCAAGTATTAGATGGGTAATGTGCACTTCCCTAGGAGGATAATATTCTTACTAAAGTGTGCTCTATAGCCATGAAATAGTAAATATATCCTAAAATTAAGCAAGTACAAATTATCTCCTAAAATAGGAATTTTCCTAATGGTGGCTAAAAAATATGAATTGGCCTAATGGTAGCTAAAAAATAGGAATTTTCCTAATGTTGGTTTATGAGCCCATGGTTTTGGAATCCCATGGTATTTTCCTATGGTATTACATATAGGAATCCACTAGATAAAAATATACATGTTATAAATAGACATGTTATAAATAGCAGTCCTCCTAAATAGTAGGAAAAATGGAAAAAATGAGTATGTCACTAAGTAGATAGTTGATCATGTACCCCAAAACCCCCCCTAAAACATAATCGGGGTGTTCACAATGATGAGTCCCAAAAATATGAATCCATGTTAGGTACTCATGTACAAGTATAGATGCATAACAACTCAACAAAAGTGAGGTAAAGAGGGAAAAATGTGTGGGAACAAAAATCCCCCCTCAAAATATGTTGCTAACAAGAAACGAATGCTAACATGTTCAACTGCTAAGTTGATGTATCCCTCACTCCAAGAATGTCCCTGAATGAGACACAAAAAATTCGATGCAAGTATTTGTAAATATGTTTGGCACCTACTCTGAATGGACATAACTGCATATCAATGAATCCATCCTGACTCTGTTCTCAAATAAAGTGCATATGAACCTTGACATGATTGGTGCACTTCCTCTAAACTGGGTCTCTACATAGATTGACAGTACTATGATTATCACACCATATAACTATCGGATGATGAAAATGAACTCCCAACTCTGTAAGAAAGTGTTGCAACCAAATATCCTGAGTAGTAACATTCATTGCACCCTTGTACTCTGACTTTGTTGTTGATAAAAAAAAAATTATTGCTTCTTACTTGACCAATAGATAGGTCTTGATCCGATGTAGAGGACATATCCTAAAAGGGACTAGTGATCATTGTTATTACTTTCCCAATATAAGTATATGTAACCAACAATATCCAAGGAATATTTGTTTGCATAGTGTATACCAAAACTGGTATTCCCCTTGACATATCTGGGAATCATCCTTGCTTCCATCCGATGAAGCTCATGAGGCTCCTACATGTACCTGGAAACTGATCAAATTGCATAAGATATGTCTATTCAAGAGTTTTGAATGTATGGGATGACCCAGGTTCTACCTTGATTCTCTAACATAACCCTTTTCACCATTGACCCTTCTGGTAAACTAGAAAGCTACACTGTGCACATAATGCACAACACAGTCTCACACGATATGGATTATAGGTGACTATAGGTTGCATATGTCTACATTCATGGAAGGGATTGGGGATTCTATTTTTACTTCTCTTCTATTTTAATATGCATTCTACCACAACATTCATCAGATCTACCATTTTACTCATTCAATATATCTATTATGCATACTTATTTTAATGCACGCTGGAAATAAACCCTAACATTTGCATTCATATATACATTAATTCATTATAAAACATATAAAAGAACACATCACACATAGAGAGACCATTTTTATCGTGGTTCACCCCCCTTGGGCTACATCCACAAAGATCTTCTGCTTATTTCTTATTCTTCATCAAAATAGCGTTGCATGCATTACATCATATGGTTTAAGAATGGTGGATGTGAGGTAGCCCAACATCGCACCAAGCTCCACATCTTGCGAAATGACCCTCAATTACACTCCATAGTTCTCCACGAGCTCCTCAACTATACAACCAAAAACTGAACATCTCAAAGACTCAAGACTCAAAAAGGTTATTCAAAATTAAGTTCTTCTCTTTCAAAAAGGACTCCCATAAGATATCTCAATAGACCTCATACATCTTCTATTTATACTATAAAAATAGATAAAAAAACTTACATTATGACTCAAAAACCCTAACTCTAAGTGGACTCCACTTTTCCACTTTCTTATTGCCTTCCACGTAGTTGGTATTCAATCCAACCGTTCCTTGCACTGATTGTTCCGTCTCCATTTTGACATAAGATAATACCCTATATTACCCTCTATCTAAGTATTTTTGCCTCTGTTATAAACCTATACTGGACTATTCCCTCCCAAAACACATGCCTAATATCTATGTCATTTCTACAAGAGGTAATTGGTGATTTAAAGCATGTTTGTTTAACTTTCTTAAATTAATTTGATTGAAAGTGTTTTATTTTGTAGAGTTCTAATAATTTGATTTATGAGTAGTCTATCTGGCACTAACAAACACCGTGTAATCCGGTACCGAATCCATTATGGTACCCAAGATAGTTTTGATCTGGTACCAACTCCATTCTGGTACCAAGACGTGAGTTATTCCGGTACTCCTTGCTTCGTTCTATTCTGGTACGAAACTCGCAACTGTGTGCAAACCGGTACCAAAACCTCTGTTTCGCAATGCGCCAGTTGGACTTGGATAATGGTGGATATTTTGAGAAGATAGTTGGATAGAAGTGTCTGAGTTAGTTCTCCAGTTGCAAGAGACTCCATTACTCATGGACTTCGTTTCATGAGGATGGAGTCGACTCCTAAAAATTCGATGTAAATCTTAATTCTAGAATTTCTTGAACTGTTTAATGTTTATCCATAAATATTGTTAGTATCGGCTTACCTTATATAAGGAATTTTGTGTAGAGAGGAATGTAAGAAATATACGATAAGAATCAGACAATACTTGCCATCATCATGTATGAATTAAAAGAATATTGATCCAATTTACCAGCTGAATTAATACATAAGATCTTTTATGTCAATTCTTGGATGTGAGTGAAAGTTTTAGTCTGTTAACTCCTTAAGAGGTTCCTTGTTGGTTCGGCAAGGGCCCACCGCCCCAACTAAGGTAAACCTCATTTTATATGTTTTGTGTGTTTGTGTGCATAGTTTACAGTAGCGTGTGTGCGTGATTAGTCTTTATTTGATTCTCAGGATTGAGCATTGAGTTAATCATTTTGGATTGGTGTGTATAGGCAAGTGCTAGATCGAATATACATTTTATTATCCAAAGTTGAAGGTAGATATCTCATAATTTGAAGTGTGGGACTGATATTTTAAGTTTATGATTGTAGTATTGCAAGGGACCATGAGACTTTATCTTTCATCTTCATGTGTTGTAATAAAGTATTTCAGTTGTACTGAATTCCCCTTGTGCTAGTTTGATTGAATTACTTGAAGTTGAAGTTGGTTTTTTGTTTCAAGAATGGTTGGAGTTGATTGTTTTAATTACTACAGAAGACAAGCTTCTTAAAGTTCATCTTTTCAATACAAGTGCCTAAAATGAACATAGTTGTTTCTCTGGTACAACATCTCTTTGATTGACTATTTGTCTAAGTTTCATTATCAGTTTTCTCTCTTAGGTTCAAAGGATATTTTGAAGTATTTAGAGATCTTAGAAATGGAATTTTTATGTTATTAATTATTTCCTATATGCAACAGACTTAGATAGGTTACTTGTTCTCAGCACATATGGGGTAACGACTCTTTCGATTACGAATCCCGGATTGACATTTAAATGAGTGTGAGGTATACAATGAACATATTTACGCACCAACATTTCGACGACATTGTCGGCGAGTTTTAAATGGTAACAAGTAGCATATTTTTTGGTTTGATGAAATATTGGATTGGATTTGAGGATAACCTGAGGGTGGGGAGAAGACGGTAAGACGAAAGGTAAGAACCTACGCATCCACTTTGGTGGGGTTGCTCCAAAGTCAGGTTGTCCTCCTACCTCTAATTAGGAATCTGCGTTTTCATTGATTTCATTTTTTTATGAGTAGGTACAAGGATAATAAAGGTAGATTTATTGCTCCTAAAATCTTAGAAAAAACAGAAAAACAAACAACAAAGAAAGCCCCCCCTTATACTAGTTCATCGAAAACTCGTGCAGGAAAAATTCTCAGAGGAGAGAGCTCAAAGGTAGCCATTGCAACAACAGAAAAAGTCACTAGATCTGAAGCCACTGTTGATATTAAAAACATAAGGCAACAAAAAAAGGACGCAACACTGGCAACCCCATCCAGAAGAGAAACTGGAAAAGAAGTAGAGGTGAAAATAGAAGAGGTTGCATCTGCTATTGGAAGACCACACAAAACCTTGGAACAACCTGAGATACCAGATAACCCGATGGTGGAACCATCACTCAGTGTAGAAAATTCACCACCTCCCTACAGAGTGCTCAGAAACATGGAAGAAGAAGAGGGAAACACAGCCAATGAATCAGAGACATTTGGATTCCCCATACTGGATATGGCTAAAGATGTTGCTATGAATAACATTCCATTATATTCAATTCCTCATTTCAGAGGTATGTTGACAGAAGACCCTGACTCATTTTTATTTGAATTTGACATGTTGTGTAGGAGCTATAACTACATAGATAATGCTCAAAAATTAAAACTTTTCCCAGCCACACTAAAAGATTCGGCACTACGGTGGTTCATGACCTTAGGGGAACACACAATTTTGTCTTGGGATGGTATGAAGGAGACCTTCCTCCATAAATACTAGGATTACTACAGACCTAGGGATGCTAGGAATGATATATTCAAAATACAATAATCAGAAGAAGAAAGCTTAGAAGACTACTTAGAAAGGTTCTTGTACAATTACCAAAAGACTAAGAAGTTTTCCTTAGATACAACTACAGTTAAGACTGTCTTTCTAAAGGGTGTGAGGGACGATTGCATTGAAGTGTTAAACCTTATGATTTCTAGGGACATATACCCAAAACTGTTTGCAGACATTGTAGAGTATTGTAAAAGATACTCTTGCAGTCAAGCTAAAACAGGGAAAATTATAAGGGACCCTACCAACCTCATTGCTAAACCCACATCCAGAGGTGTCACAAGGATTGAACTAGAAAATCTATTGGAAAACTTTAAAACAGATATCCTACACACCATCAGTTCCCAACTAGATACCATGCAAATTAAAAGAAAACAAGAGGAAGAAAATGTTGCGTTAGCAATCTTCTGTCATCAGTGTAGGAGGAAACACCCTGAAAAGGAATGCCCCCTCAATGTTATTGAACTCTGTGGTATTTTCATAGAGGACCATCCTACTAATGAAATCCCTTCTCTCCTCAGATTCAAGGCCATGTTCAAGGGAGGAGGAGAACCTGAGACATCTTACCCCCCTATGAGACCATGGAGACAACAAAACCCCAACATGTTTGCCGATCCAATTACACAATACCCCCAACAGCAATGGGTAGCTCCCATGTCTTATCCTTAGTGGTCAACACAAACCCAACCTTGGCAACAGGGGTGGAGAGGACCTGTATATGGAAATATCCCCTTTCAACCAACAAATTTTCCCACCTATCCACAATATCCTTCGAATATTTCATAGTTGCTCCCAGGTTTTAACCCCCCTTCTCTTCTTCCACCCCCACACCAAAAAAAACCACTTGCACTACCCATGAATCCAAATATGCAGCAACCAATGCAAGTTGCACCCATACAAAACCCTCCTCGGCCTACTCCTATTCCTGCACAACCTATCCCTAACCCAAATAAAAAACTGACACAACCTATACAAAACGTTGAAGTACAAACCTTCCCTACATGCATAATAATGTCAGCTCCATTTAATGGAATTGAATTAAGATCATGAAGGATTGTAAACAATAAAAATCCCACTATGGTCATTCAAGAGGAACACGTGCATAATCACACAAACCAAGAAGAACAAATAGATGTCCAAACGATTCAAAGAGAAGAATAGATGACTGACCATTAAACAAAAAAAGAAACACTCCAGTACCACAAGAAACCCCTTCTCCCAACTCCCTTGCAGTAGAAACGCCCCATGAGATGAATCCCCGTTACCTAGAAAGGTTGTTCATAAAGAAAACTGAGGAACCTCTAGAACATAATCTAGAGACTGAACTCCGAAATATATTTGTAAAGATTCCACTACTACAGGCCATTAAAGACATACCTATCTATGCTAAAATTGTAAGGGACCTTTGCATTAAAAAGCCAAGGAGAAAGAGGAAAGAGCCTCTTCTCATATGGGTGGTAGGATAGTTATCTGAGTTTATAACAGAAATGCCTTCCAAGTATAGTGATCCAGGGAACCCAGTGGTAACCATAGAAATCAATGGTGTTGCCTTACCTAACACATTGATTGATCTAGGGGAAGCAATAAATGTGATGTCAGTAAACACGATGAAAACACTGCAACTAGATCACTTAAGACCTACACAAACTTTGCTAGAGCTTGCAAATAAATCAGTCATCACCCCAACATGAAGTTTAGATGATATAATAGTGGCATTGGCCTCTTGGGAATACCCTGTGGATTTCTTGGTAATCCATCCCAAATCCCCCAAACCAAGACACCCAGTGGTACTAGTCCAACCTTGGTTGGCCACTGTTGATGCATTCATCAGTTGTCGATCTGGAGAAATGACAATTTCCAATGGAACTCAAAGTCATAAACTTATCCTTTTCCCCCTCTCCCAACCATCCACGGAAGTCCCTCTCTGGTTGGAGAATCCGTATGGGGAGGAGGACTATACCCAACCCTTGTTGACACTTGAACAAGTAAAAGGAGTACAAGAACACTCTGAAGAACAAATCCTAAGTCTATTCTTGGATGCTTCAACATGCATTGACTATCCCCAATCTTTCCCCAACTACACACACATCTTTAGCCCTGAATTTCAAGAAATTTGGTACCCTTCCACTTCTACAACAGCCACTCTTTTGAAAATAGAGGAAAGGAAGGAGTTTACTGTCCAATTTGTAGAAATCAGACCTGGGAAGTCCTTGTATATCAATGCCAGCCTAGAAACAGATCAACAACAAAAGATGGTACAAATGATTCAGGGGCAATCCAATGCGTTTGCATGGGATTACTCTGACATGAAAGGGATCCACCCAGATACATGTATGCATCATATTTACACTAACGATCAAATCAAACCTATCCGACAACCCCAGAGAAGAATGAACCTAGCCTTGAAAGATATAGTAAAGGAAGAACTCCAAAAACTCCTACAAGCCAATTTCATTTACCCTATATCAAATAGAAAATGGGTCTCCCCATTAGTTATTGTACCAAATAAAAATGGGAAATGGAATATTTGTGTGGACTTTCGAGAGATAAACAAGGCCACCTATAGAGATTACTTCCCTTTACCTTTCATAGATCAGGTCTTGGATACTTTATCGGGGAAGAGGTACTTTTCTTTTCTGGATGGGTTTAGTGGCTACAACTAAATACAAATTTCACCAGAAGACCAAGATAAGACCACATTCACCTGCCCTTGGGGAACCTATGCTTATAGGGTTCTCCCGTTTGGGTTATGTAATGCCCCTACTACCTTTTAGAGGGTTGTCTTGGCTATTTTCTCCAATCTGACCAATGATTGTGTGGAAGTCTAGATGGATGACTTCATGGTATATGGGGATGATTTCCAACATGCATTGGATAATTTGAAGAAGGTACTGGTTAGATGTAAAGAGACCAACCTCTCATTCAATCACGAAAAATCAAGAATGATTCTTACTAAAGGAATCGTTCTAGGTCACCACATCTCTAGTACCGGAATAAGAGTGGACCCTTCCAAAATCGACATTATTTCCCAAACTAAGATCCCTAGTTCACAAAAGGAAATCATAAGTTTCTTAGGGCATGCTAGATACTATAGGAGGTTTATTCAAAATTTTACAAACCTAGCTACCCCCCTTTTCAAACTACTAACGAAAGATGTTAAATTATTTTGGGATGAGCAATGCCAAATCTCCTTTGAAATCTTAAAAACAAAAATTTCAAGTGCTCCTTCTTTGAGAGGTCCAAACTGGTCTCTTCCTTTCCATATATGTACAGATGCCTCAGATACTGCTTTGGAGTTGTATTAGGACAAAGGGAAGGGCAGATTCATTATGCTATATACTTTGTTAGTAAGATCCTCTCACCTGCTGAAGAAAACTATACTGTCACAGAGAAAGAATTCTTATCAGCAATACATGCCATCAACAAGTTTAGACACTATATAACAGGATACGAAGTTTTTTTTCACACAAATCACTCAGCTATCATATTTCTAATGAATAAACCTGTTACAAATGCTAGAGTAACTAGATGGCTCTTGCTACTACAAGAATTTAATATCACTATCATAGACAAGCCTGGAAGAGATAACTTGGTCATTGATTTTCTATCTAGGCTTATCCATACAGGTGACAGTACTCCAGTAGATGATGATTTTCTTGATGAGAATTTATTTTCCATTTCTACTTTCACCCCTTGGTATGCAGACATAGCCAACTATTTGGTAACCGACAAGCTGCCTCAAGGTATGAGATCCAGAGAAAAATAGAGAATCATTCAGCTAAGTGCCAATTATATGTGGCATGAAGATACCCTATACCAAACAAGACCTGATTTGGTAATCAGAAGATGTGTCCAGGAAGACGAAATGAAGGATATCTTCAGAGCCTGCCATGATGGCCCATGTGGAGGCCACTTTGCTGACAAAAGGACAACTTATAAAATCCTACAATCTGGCTATTATTGGCCGACCATTTTTAAAGATGAAAAGAAATACATGGCTAGTTGCGATGATTGCCAAAGAATGGGAAGACCTACATCAATCGATGAAATGCCACTCCAAGCCCAAGTAGTGATCGAACCCTTTGAAAAATGGGCCTTAGATTTTTTAGGACCTATCAATCCCATGTCCCAGAAGAAAAAGTACATATTAGTTTGCACAGACTGTGTAAAAAAATGGGTAGAAGCCAAGGCCTTGTATTCAACCAATGAACAATCTGTTATAGATTTTCTCTTTGAGGAAATTTTCACTCGTTTTGGGGTACCTTGGGAGATAGTCATTGATCAAGGAAAACAATTCACCTCAAATTTGGTTAAGTCCCTTATCGAATAATACAAGATCAGACAAAAAAAGTCTTCACCCTATCACCCCCAAGCCAATGGCCAAGTAGAATCGACCAACAAAGTGATAAAGGCCATCCTCACTACGACTGTTCAGCTGCATCGGAAAGACTGGGTTGGTAGGTTTCCTGAGGCCTTGTGGGCCTACAATATAGCTTGGAGAAATACAACAGGCCATACACCGTATGAGTTGGTATATGGGAAGCAAGTACTACTGCCCATAGAGTTTCAGGTAAAGACCTTCAGAACTACCAAGCAATTAGGAATGGACCTGAATGAAGCTAAAAAATAGAGGTTATTACAATTGAACGAGCTTGATGAGATAAGACAAGATGCTCTACAAATAACCACCCTGATACAAGAACAAAGGACCAAATGGCACGACAAGTACATTAAACAGAAGTCCTTCGATCCAGGTGATTGGGCCCTCCTATATGATAGCAGATTTAAAAATTTCAAAGGCAAATTGTCTACTAGATGGATGGGGCCCTATGAGGTTGATACAGTCTATGACAATGGTGCAGTAAGGATAAAGACTATTGATGAAAAGAAGAATTCCTTGGTTGTAAATGGACATCGACTGAAGGTTTATCACAAATCGTTGTCAAAGGAGGATTTTGTCAAAAATGTTCTGCAGACTGTCGAAATGCAACTGGTAAGAGAGAGGGTTTTCCCTCCTGCTGACCTACCATAGTAATTTCAAATTGTATAAATTAATTTTATTTACATAGGTGTGTCATGAGATGAAGTTTAATTTTTATTTTTAACTAAAAAATACCTAAGAAAAATTGGTTTTGTTCCCATGTAGATAGACAAATAAGGAGGACAGCTACCAGAAAGAGTCTTCTTTAAGTTTTTCAAACTCTTTAAAATTGAAAACACCGGCAAGCAGGAACTGGCCCAAGCTCGAAAAAAATCCATGGGATAGTATAGAGAGTTTCCTTTAAGTTTTTCAGAGTCTTTAAAATTGAAAATACCGGTGAGCAAGAACTGGTCTGGGCTCGACAAAAATCTACGGGACAGTATAGAGAGTTTCCTTTAATTTTTTTAGACTCGATAAAATTGAAAATACCAGTGAGCATTAACTAATATGGGCTCGATAAAAATCCACATAAAATTAGTAGTTAGGATTATTATCATGCTTTAATAAAAGAGGAAATGCTAGCAAAAGTGTGGTCACGTTGGTTCCAGAAGAAAAGGAGTTTTTTCATCTAAGTTACTAGTCATTACAGAGTACCCTCCCGTTACAAATATTTCCTACATTATTCCTCTATAAACTTTGGCAACTGCATGGTTTTTTTAGATGGATTTGACCATAGAACACCAACTATTTCTATAAATCATTGTCACCAGAATCAGTGTCAAGATTTTTAAGCTCAAGAAAGTTCATTTTTGAGCTTATCTCGCATCGATGATCACCTCTATGTATGAAGGGCCACCAAATCATCTCGTCGTGCCTATCTGATATTGTATCCTATCCATTATAAAAGAAGGGGCCCTGTGCTATTTTGGTACCAACTGCAAATTTTATACACAGGTGATCTGGCACTCAGGTGATCCTATACCAACTGTAAATTTTACACACAGGTGATCTGACACCTAGGTGATCTTGTACCAAGTGCAAGTCTTACACACAGGCAATCCGACACTCAGGTGATCCCATATCAATTACAAATTCTACACACAGGTGATCCAGTACTTAGATGATCTAGTACTAGTAAGAATATGATGGGTAACTTTCATCATGTTTCCAAGTCGCTATCAAATTATTAGTGCGAGGACATACATATTCGACTTTTTTGTATTATTTAAAGGAATTAGACTAAATATGCATTTAGAACATCTAATTTCTCTTGGATCATGATGTACCCTTTTTTTGTCGTGAATCTCTGTAGAAATATTAGACCTCACCTCCATGAGAAGGACGTGTCCTAAAAACCATCAAAAATGCAAAATCATGATGTCTTTTATCGGATCAAACTCCCTCTATCTGTCTGATAAATAAACCCCATGATTAGTTGTCGTACTATATGAGACAACATGAACCACAAATATCAGCATATCAAGTAATGATCCCAGTCAATTCCATATACATGAATCCCAATCATAACGACCACCTCCTTTCATGAATATCATCTGCCACCAAGCTTCCCACGAATCTGGAAACCATTATTAGATCTGAATTACCTCGCCATATCATCATGAGTATCAACCTGACTGTTGTAATCTACACTTCCATTCATAAATTCTCCTCTGGATGGCTCTGCCATCCAGATGAGCATTATTTACCCTTGTTGGCACACTATCTACAGATAGCCTATGCCTTCATATCCCTTGTATGTTTCTCCCAACCAATACTCTATCATCTGGTACTCAACCCTCGACCTTCTGTCTGTGCCTTATCCACCCAAGAGAATTGCTTAAAATAGTATCGGGGTTGATAGGCATGAGCCAATATTTCAAATATACAAAGAAACAACATAATATTAGGCTTGTAAGAAAAAATATGAACAAGCAGGGTGGGTGCCATTCTTGGAGAAACTTAAGGGCCATCATGAGGGAATTTCTCTCGTCTTTGTGCAGACATATGATGGAGAGAATGTGTAGCTTCGAGATGTGAAGTTAAAAATTACAAAGGCCACTATAGCAGAGGCCATGGGTCTCCCGATGGCTGGAGAAAGATACTTCAAAAGAGTGATCGTAGACAAAAACCTCTATCAACAATTCCTCAAGCCAGAACATCACGACCCCGATTGGACCAAGGGCGTCCCTCGGAGCTATATCAAATAACAATATTTGACATTGCTTATAAGTCTGCAGAAATTCCTCACCTGTGAGGGAAGGTATGTCATGACCTTCATTTATCATTTAAAGCTTTTGTCACATTTTGAGGGAGGACCATAGATAAATTTTCCCCATTTTTTATCGATGAGTTTAAAGAAAATGGCAAGAGGGCTGAGGTCAGTTTCTAAGAAACCTAAGACTAGTCTTGATCATCATGATTTAATCAAACTTCTGGTTGTTCATGCTCTAAAAACACAAGGGGGTAGTTGGAAGCAGTTGCTCCAACAGAGCTTCGCTCAAGAGAAATCCAAGTCGGTCGAGACACAGTAGGCAGGGACACACAGTGAAGGCTCAAGAAGAAAAGAAAAGAAAGACATGGCATCAGGAGGTAAATAAGACACTGCTATGCCCAACTCATCTCAGCCCAAAGAGAAATAAGTGACAGGAAATTCTATCGTGGGGGAGCCTGTTATATCAAGAAAGAAACAGCCACTCAATTCCAGAGAGTAAGCTCTACTTCGGTTCAAAGGGGTAAATGATGAAAGGAGGGCTCAAAACCATGTGGTCAATTGGATAGTGTTCCCAAAACAATTATGGAAATGCCATTAGAACCAACCAGTCAAATAGAGAAGACCCCTGACTTCCAGTTACAAAGCAATAAAAAGTCTACACTATCTAAAGCGTCTAGCTTAGTCCTATACCCTAAAGACCAATGGTCCCAGAATAAGAAACAAAAGAAGGGGGAGACGGATCAACAGGGGATTTTACTAGAGCCAACTGTAAAACCCCCTCCAAAGTCTCTTAAAGAATTGAAAAGTATTTCTGAAGTTACTCGTCCTTCCCAAAGCTCAGTTGGTGGCTTGAAGGAGACTGCTAAGGTGACAAGTAAAAATAGAAAGAAACTAGAAGGAAAGGAGGCACAAGTTCCAGAGCCCATGCCTCAATATTCCAGGTTAGGAATATGGGTTTGCCAGCAAAAGCAAACCCCATAATTTACAGTTCAAGCCCGCAAGATAAAAGTCCAGTCAACACAGGAGGTACAGATGTACAGGCTTTCCCCTATCATTAAATCTAAGAAAAGGAAACTATTTGAAGAAACTCCTACCCCTGTCAACAAGTCTAAGAAATCCTCACCACCCATATGCAGGACCACCAGAAGTATGGCTAAACAAGATACAATTCCAAACATACCTTCTCCTCAAAGAGACCCTATAGATATTCCAAGTTCTCCAGATAAAGAGATTGGTTGGGGAGCTTCCACAAGTGAAACAAAAGTACTGGTAACAATAAGTGAGACAAAAGGATTGGTAACAGAGACTTTGATGGATTTGAGGAAGGGAGAAGACGCTCGGGAGGTGGTAACTCAGGAAGCATTCACACCAAGTCCAGGCAAATACTTAAGCAGACGAAAGATGATAATAAAGTCTCTGACGAGTCTAAGGAAAGAAAAACAGGCTTGAGAGATGGTGGCCAAGGAAGTACTCACACCAAGTCCAGACCAGTCCCTGAATGAACCAACATTATTAATAGAAATTGAGAGATTGAAACAAGAAATTGAAGAATACAAAATATTGTACATGCATATCAAGGCAAAGAATGGATAATTGAAGGAGCATCATGTAGAGGTCTCTGCCAAACTTAACAAAGTCTTTTGATTGGTCCATTACACTAGGGTGATCAAGAAGGAATTGAAGAGTGAAGCTTTCGGTGTTAACATTTTGCAATCTAAGGAATGACAGAGGAGGGTCCAATTGTGCAAAAATTTTTTGGGTATCACTTTTTGATAACATTGCATGAGCACATGCAACATCTTCAGCATGGGGGAAATGTTGAGTCTCCATTTTGACATAAGATAATACCTATCTTACCCTCTATCTAAGTCTTTTTGCCTCTATTATAAACCTATATAGGACTATTCCCTCCCAAAACACATGCCTAATAGCTATGCCATGTCTACAAGAGGCAATTGGTGATTTAAAGCATGTTTGTTTAACTTTCTTAAATTAATTCGATTGAAAGTGTTTTATTTTGTATAGTTCTAATAATTTGATTTATGAGCAGTCTATCTAGCACTACTAGACACTGTGTAATTTGGTACTGAATCCATTATGGTACCCAAGACAGTTTTGATCTAGTACCAAATCCATTCTGGTACCAAGACGTGCGCTATTCCGATACTCCTTGCTCTGTTCTATTCCGGTACTAGACTCGCGACTATGTGCAAACCGGTACCAAAACCTCTATTTCTAAATGTGCCAGTTGGACCTAGATAATGGTGGAGATTTCGAGAAGACATTTGGATAGAAGCATCCGAGTTAGTTCTCCAATTGCAAGAGACTCCATCGCTCATGCACTTCATGTCATGAGGATGGAGTCGACTCCTAAAAATTTGATGTAAATCTCACTACTGCATTTGGGTCAAATTCCGACGGCACGTTCGACGCAATTACCACTTTCTATTGTCAGAAGACCGAAAAACCTTGGACCCCCTCAAACGTCGTTTCACATGACGTCGTTTTTTTGACGACTGAGTTTTCGTTAGTATTGTGACATTTCAAATGTGGCAAGTGAGACGTTTCAAACGTGGCAAGACCAACATTTCAAACGTGGCAAGTGAGACGTTTCGAATGTGGCAAGACCGACGTTTCAAACGTTGCAAGACCAATGTTTCAAATGTGGCAAGTGAGAGGTTTCAAACGTGGAAAGACCAACATTTCAAACGTGGCAAGACCGATGTTTCAAACGTGGCAAGTGAGATGTTTCAAACGTGGCAAGACCGACGTTTCAAACTTGGTAAGACCGACGTTTCAAACGTGGCAAGTGAGACGTTTCAAAGGTGGCAAGAGAGACATTTTAGATGTGGCAAGAGAGACATTTCAGAGGTGGAAAGAGAGACATTCTAAAGGTGGCAAGACCGACGAGACGAGGTATTAGCTCCGACGTGGTTGCTATGGGAGAGACACTCTTGGACGTGGCAAGAACGACGTCCATCAAGTGGCAACAGCGACGGCCTGAAGTTACTAGCTCCGACATGGTTCCTATGGGAGCGACAATCTTGGAGGTGAAAAGAGAGACGTCTTGGACGTGGCAATAGCGACGGGAAGAGAGTGAAAGATGTCACAATTGCCACCTTTGTGTAGGTATTTAAAAAAAAAAATACAATATCAATATCAAGACCTAATAGTCATTCCAAGCCCAAAGGAGGAGTAAGTCATATAGGTGTCAGC
>ML783158.1:459624-493822 GCA_009831015.1 Picea engelmannii | reverse complement strand
TACATAAACCCTTAATCCCTCAACCTTAGTTAATCACTAATCTCTTAACACAAAATCCCTAAATTCCCTAACCCCTTAGCCATCGACCCTTAAACACTTAAACCCTAATCCCTAATCCATGTCTATTTTAAGGGTGCAAGATACTGCTAATGATGAAGAGTGCCCAATGGGCATGGTATCTTCCCTTTGTCTAGAAAAATGGTCATCAGAAGAAGTCTCGAGCAGAGATAATGGCTGCAACATATACCTTATGCTTTTCATTGCAAACCCTAGTTTTTCTCAAGACATGGTGTGCGATGTTGATCTTGAATTGAATAATGGCACTGATACTTTTCCTCTACCATCTTGTCTTGATGATATCTCATGTGAAGATGCAAGATTCCCTCTGTTAAAAGATCACTAGAGCATCCTCTTTACTGCACTGTTGGCACTCCAGTTTACTCGTTACTTCTTCTTCAAGAAGTAAGAAGCATCGTTATTATAGCAAACTTGTTGCAACATCCATCAAATGAAACATATTTATAGATTTTGTAACATTGCAATTCCGATGTAAAAAATTCCTAAGTGACCGTTGGTATTTTGACTTGGTGAACATATTAAGGTGACCGTTGGAGGGGAAAACCTAGTTTCCAAAACGTCGCAATTGTGACATACCTTTTCAAAAACGTGGCAAGAGAGACGTTCCATGTGGAAAACGTGGCAAGAGAGACGTTCCAGTGGAAAACGTGGCAAGAGCGACGTTAACGTGGCAAGAGCGACGTTAATGTGGCAAGAGAGACGTTCCAGTGGAAAACGTGGCAAGAGAGACGTTCCAGTGGAAAACGTGGCAAGAGCGACGTTCCCGTGGAAAACGTGGAAAGAGCAATGTTAACATGGCAAGACCGACGTTAACATGGCAAGAGAGACGTCAACGTGGCAAGAGCGATGTTATCGGGCAACATGAATTTTTTTTTTATAAATTTCCTCTATTTTGCGACAATATGGACAATTTTGTCCATAACACCGCAAATAAACCGTCAGAATTTTTACAATATGTAGTAGTGTCTTAATTCTGGAATTTCTCGAACTGTTTAATGTTTATCCATAAATATTGGTAGTATCGGCTTACCTTATATAAGGAATGTTGTGTAGAGAGGAATGTAAGAAAGATATGATAAGAATAAGATAGTACTTGTCATTTTCATGTATGAAGTAAAAGATTGTTGATCCAATTTACCAGCTGAATTAATACAGAAGATATTTTATGTGAATTCTTGGATGTGAGTGAAAGTTTTAGTCTGATAACTCCTTAAGAGGTTCCTTGTTGGTTCGGCAAGGGCCCACTACCCCAAATAAGGTAAACCTCATTGTATATGTTTTGTGTGTTTGTGTGGATAGTTTACAACAGTGTGTGTGTGTGATTAGTCTTTATTTCATTTTTAGGATTGAGCATTGAGTTAATCATTTTGGATTGGTGTGTATAGGCAAGTGCTAGATCGAATATACATTTTATTATCCAATGTTTAAGGTAGCTATCTCATAATTTGAAGTGTGGGACTGATATTTTAAGTTTATGATTGTAGTATCGCAAGGTACCATGAGACTTTATCTTTCATCTTCATGTGCTGTAATAAAGTCTTTCAGTTGTACTGAATTCACCTTTTGCTGGTTTGATTGAATTACATGAAGTTGAAGTTGGTTTTTTGTTTCAAGAATGGTTGGAGTTGATTGTTTTAATTACTACAGGAGACAAGCTTCTTAAAGTTCATCTTTTCAATACAAGTGCCTAAAATGAACATACTTGTTTCTCTGGTACAACATCTCTTTGATTGATTGTTTGTCTAAGTTTCAATATCAGTTTTCTCTCTTAGGTTCAGAGGATATTTTGAAGTATTTAGAGATCTTAGAAATGGAATTTTTATGTTATTAATTATTTCCTATATGCAACAGACTTAGATAGGTTTCTTGTTCTCGGCACATATGGTGTAACAACTCTTTCAATTACGAATCCCAGATTGACATTTAAATGAGTGTGAGATATACAGTGAACATATTTACACACCAACACTGATATTCCTTCTTTTATGGCGCACTACTTCCTTTTCCTTTTGCCATACTGGTCTTCCTATTTTTATGGCATGCACTTCTTCCTTTGGTCCATTCTACCTCACTTAATGCGCTTTACTCCAGAAATTTCTTGCTCCAACAAGCCCCCAACACTAACGTGTGGTTCATCTCAAGCCACTCAGGTCTTGTGTGCCTTCTACACCAATTTATCCAACTCTTGGAACTGCTTCCCTAGTGCATCCACCTGTTTCTTGGCTTGCACACTTTTCTCTATCAAGGTCTCCAAGCCCTATGCTATGACGTACTCCTTCAACTCTTGTATGCTTTCTAAATGTTTCTATTCCATTCTAGCTTTCTCTGTTTCCAACATTGTTATCATATGTTATGCTTGTTCTTATAGGGGATCCAACTGAGCCTATTTGATCTGTCATTCCTCCTAGATTATATTTTCTTCTACTTGTAGGCTTTTCATTTCCTTCGTGGCCCTCAATCTCAAGGGTATGGCCATTTTCTTTTTCCTCTATTTTAGATCCTGCACTATTGTATTCAACTTCTCTTATTTTTGTTCCAATTGTTTGATCCTTTTGTCCTCTATTAGGCTTGCCCAAAGTTGTGTGGTCCTCTCATAAATTTTTTTTATTTCCTTGACTTACAATGCAATATGATTTGTTTGTTCCATGGCCTATTGTTCTCGTTCAGATCTGACCTTTGGCGGGGAAACTGGTATAATTTTCTCCACCAGTTGTATTATCTCCTACTTGTACCAGTCCATCGTCTGGGATATTTTCTATAGCTTTTATTCAGCGATGATTTCTCCTGCTAGTGTGCTCTACATAATTGTTTGGAAGACTTCTTCAAGTCTTTTCTCCAATCTCTCTGCACGTCATTTTTATTCCTCATGTTCTATCCATACTTCTGTTAGCACTGTCTCTAGTACCTCCTTAATTTATATCTTGGTTGTCTCCATGTTTGTTTCATCCTTCCTATCCCTGGATTGAACCTCTTGCACTACACTCATGTGCAACTTATATAAATATTTTGTTGGAATCTTGGGTAGTGCCAAGTCCAAATTTTCCACATCCTTCAAGGGTCGTTGTGCGGTTTCCTCATCTACTTGCAACATACTTTGACTTATCTGGAATGTTGCGCTCCCCACTATTTTTGTCTATACTATCTCCTTCTCTTCATGAATTGGCACATGTTACGTTGTAATTATCTGATTTGTGAGAGTGAGATGTAAGCTCTCTAGAACTAATTTAACTTCCATAATCTTCATCATCATTTCTTCCCTCTGAGATTTTGCAACATAGAGTTCTTCCTCTCCTCAGTCTTTCACCTTATCAGCTACTAAATACACATAATCTTCTTTGATTGTGAGCTCAATGGGATTATTTTGTTCCGTCATCTTCTTCCTTTATTCTCCCATCTTCATGGTCGATTTCCTCATTTTAGTTTGTGCAAGTTTTATGACCTCTGGTATGCTTCTAGTCCTTGTCTCCTAAGTTGTGATTCCCTCTTTCTTTTGTGCTTCCCCATTGGTTGTTTCTAAGATATATGTTTCTAGCATTGAGGCTCTTGGTAATTTTTCCTTCTTCCTTGGTTTGTTTGTTTTTGTTCCAGTACTTGTAGGTTTTTTATGCTCGATTTATTTTCTAGTATTTGCAGCTGGGCTACTAGATTTCTATGTGGTAGAAGCTTTTTCTTGTTCCTTTCCCTTTGTTCCTTTATTCCCTGGTATTTGCACCTTCCATTGATCCAACCATTATGCAAGTACCCACTAGAATTCTTCTATTGTAATACAATAATGCATATTGAACCATGTATTTTTAGGCTCTCTTCTTTCTTGTATCCATGTGTTATGTTTGGATGCCTTAAATTTATCTATCCCCTCATGTTCCTTCACCACTTTAGGTGAGATTCTCCATGTATTTGCAATCTTCTTTTGCATCTCTTGGATATACATGGAAAAAATACTTGCGTTGAATTTCTTTTACTTGGAATATGTGTCGTGTTACATAGTTTCATACCTCGTTGTGCCACGTCTTCCTGTCATTCCAAAAAACAATGAATACTTTGGTTTCTCCCTTGCATCTAGGGATATCAAAATGATTAGACAGGAATATTGGAACTCTATTCCAGCATCCTGTGCATCATTGTAGTCTTGTAAGAAAAGGTTGAGCAGATAAAAAACACAACTCAAAAATGTTCCTTTTGTGCACTACACAACTGCTACGACCACCCCTGCAGGTGCCTCTTCTTTGCAACATTTCCTAAATAACTTGCAAGCCATCAATATATTCGTGAATCTGGTATATGGGTCATTAATGTTATTAATAATCGTCCCCCTGCTACCTCTATCTATACCAAAATTTTCCTTTACATCTTATGCGATATCTTTTTCCTTCACTTTTTCATCGATGTATTGAATTGAATTTACCACATATGTCAATAATCTTGTCAACTTGGAAATTAGGTTGACATCTATCAGGACAAGTCTGTCCATCCATAGAAATCCTCTATGTACATGCTCCAACAATTGTTTGACATATGCATTGATGTCTCTCCCCCTGCTGAAATGAGGAATTTCCAATAAATTCATGATGGCATAGTTTCAAAGTCCGGGTATCCACTGTTCGGGCTCCATAATTGGGATTCCTTTCGAAGTTGAACCCCTATTCTCCATATACACCTCTTGTGCAATATATGGGAACTTGGTGACTTATGTCTCATCGTGATATGCATACCACAATTTGGGAGCACATCCCAACATATCTTCCAAAATGACGATTGAGTCCAGGATGTCAGGTATTGACAACTAAAGCTATGTTTGTGTGTGCATTGTTGCTTTCTTCTTCGACAACCTTGCTACCATTTTGTCTAGGGTTTATTCTTTCTGCATTTCCTCATCTGTGGCATGGTCATCCTCAACCTCTAGGTTTTCCTCTGCTATAGGTGTATCAGATTACATCTTTTCACTATCATTGTCACCCTATTCTCCCTCTGCGTGTGCCATTCCTATGGATTTTGTGCTAGGGTTTCAACCTTCTGTTGCTTGGCTGACTTCTGTCACTTATTCTTGTGGGTTTTCTTCTACAATCCTCATCGAGCGAGTCGATTCATACTTTGTAGTGGGAATATCATGCACATCAACCACTCTGGTCATTTCTTCTAGTGGTATGTTAGTGTTGTAGGTTCTTCGCGTGAACTAACTTGTTGTCTGAGCTTTGGCGATGCCATTTTATTATCTCAATAAAACTTGTCTAGAAATATCAGTTGGGTTCTTCACAAACTCTCACTTACTTGCACCATGTTTTCTTTGTTGTTTGGTTGCTCCAAAAATCACAAGTGTTTTACGTTTTCCCGAATTTTCCCATTTTATATACTCTGTCATTAGTGCTCTGATGCGTCATTTCTTTTCCATCCATCATTTTTCCACTTTTTCGGCCATTCTCCATCCCGTCGCGTGGTGTTTACTTTTCTTGTGTGTAGTCTTATGATTTTTTTTGCACCAATTGTTTTTTTGTTGTGCGCTAACTATTTCTTTTTGGTTTTTTCTTCATTTTTCTATTTTTCTCTTCCTTTTTCTTCTTTTAACTCCTACTATTTACAATATGTACAAGTCTACTTGTTGCGCTACATATACTGAGGGTTAGTGGGTCAATTGTCCCTATACATTTTCAGTCGAATACCATTCATCGGTCCTTGGATTTCCTTTCCTACTAAGTCTTGTAGTTGTACAACACCTCCATCTCTGACAGAATTCATCTAATATGGCCCTAGCCAATTCATTCTAAGCTTCCCTAGGTGTTGTTAATACTTACCGTCCTAGAGGAGAACCAAAAACTTACTATGATTCTGTCCTCTTCCAATTCCATAAGTTGAGCCAAATTTTTTGCATTGCTCCCCTTCTTGTCATATATGTAATTTCTTCAATGCTACTCCTTCATGTTCATACACCAATCTAAAGGGTGTCTTCCTTTTTAGCTTCTTTAATCTAGTCATGTAAGCCCATATTAATTTTGGTACCTTCAAATCCCAATGATCTCTTTTCACATTAAAAATATTTGTCAAAGAATTATCCAAAATCTTGTTAAAGGATTCCACTATTCCATTTGCTTGAGGGTGATAAGGAGTGCTCTTCTGATGATGTATCTTAAACTCTTCAATCATTTCCTAAATTGTATTGTCAATAAAGTGAGTCCCATGATCACTCATCAATATTCTTGGACATCCAAACCTTGTCACTACATGTTCAAATAAAAATCGCATTGTAGTCTCTACACTACAATCCTTTACTAGTCATATCTCATCCCATCTAGTCAAGTATTATGTTGTTGTAATAATATATCTAGCTCGTGATCTTCGTGTTGGAGGATTGATTGGACCTACAAAATATATTGCACATTTATCAAACACTTGTAAAGTTACTTGAGGTCTCAATGAAATTTCATCTCTCCTAGATGGCTTCCCAACTCTTTGACAAACATCACACTTTTGACAATAGTCCGTTGAATCCTTGTGAACTATTGGCCACCAAAATCCTATGTGTAATACATTCTACACGGTAGCTTTCCCTCCTTAGTGTCCTCCATCAACCCCTTCATGTGCCTTTATTAAAAGGATAGTCCTTTCATGCTCCATCACACATATTCTGAAGATGTTATATGCTCCAAGTTTGTATAAATGAGCCACAATCAATTGATAGTATGCATCTATGACCACCAAAATTTTATTTTGCGCAGTAGTAAATTATCTTGGTGAAAATCCTATACTCAAAAACTCAATAACGTCACAAAAATACTCATTAGATATTTGTAATGAAAACAATTGTGCATATGGAAATTTGTCTTCCAAGTTACTTAGTTCTTCTCCATTAGTTATCCTAGATAAGTGATCTTGTCCTGCATTCAATATTCTAGGTGTCACCACAACTTCAAAATAAAACTCCTGGAATAAAAGTAGCCATCTTCATATCCTCCCCCAACACTGGCTTATTTACTAATTATCTTAGAGAAGAATGATCTGTAAACATCTTCAAATTTTTCCCTAACAAGTAATGTTTGTATTTCTCCAAAGTATATACCATTCCTTCCCTTTATGTAGTGTTATAGTTTTTATATGGATTATTTTTATAATGACATGAAGAAAAAATATAATTGATATATAACGAGGAAATAAACAAAGATAATGCGAAGAACACAAAAATAAAGTGAAAACCAACTTCTATTAATGAACAAGAGAGAAACACATTGTAGAACACAAACTGGTAGAATGGGGTATCCTATCTCTAAGAAGAAAGAGATGTTGGCTATGCTTCATTCGCAACAATATTTACATCACACTCCATTGAATTCTTAAAGTTCCTCCTTCACCTCAATTATATATGAGAGTGTGAGAGGAGAAAAATTCCCATGATGCATGTGGGATAAATTGGACTAAGTTTATAAAATTCCATAGGCATGTAAAATACTAGGACTTTCTGGGTGGTCACCCATCCCAGTACTACTCTAGCCTAAGTGCACTTAAATACAAATTTCTAATGGGATCTAGTGCATTAATGCTATGTTGTATTCATGTACATAAAACCATTAGGAAATCATTACATGATGTCTATAATTAAAAATGAAGATGCCATTACATTCCATTCCCCATCAAAAGTGTGAATATCATGGTTTATCAAAACCACAGGCTTAATATGGTGATTCAGTGAAAAAGGTGGATGGCCACGGAGATCCATCTGGATCTTTCCTCCCCCCTTAGGAAGCAATGTTCCCTATTGTGTCAATTTCCCTTGGGATATGGGGATACTTCCACTAAATATGAATCTTGGTGTGTTACTTGTCTTGCTGAAGAAGTTGTACTGCTTAGCTTGTTGAAGGTTGTCATCAACCTATTGTTGGAGGGGTTGGATCCATTCAACCAATATAGTTTCATGATATATCTTAGTGTGAGAGGACTCTATCAGTGAAGATGAAACATGAAGAGTATGAAGGGTTTTGTTATAAACTTGCTTGATTGGGCAGTGTGGAGGCACCCCTATAGGTGTAGGAAGAACATCTTGGTACTCTTCTACAATATTGTCAATCTGCTTCTGCTGGATAGAATGGTCTTGGGATGAGGATGCACTGGTTGCAGTGTCCTTTTGTTCCCCTTCTAATCGGATTGTGAAGAGGCTAAACTTTTTAGTATGATATATTAATTCATGGCATTGTTTTTGTGGGACAATAGTCAAAACTACCTCTGGTATATGGTATAGATGACCCCCCAGAGTAATAATGATGCTACGAGGTCAAGACTCATAAATGACATGACACCTCCAAATATATGGCTGGCCTAATAAAACATCACAAACTTCCAGTGGGGAAACATTACACAATACCTCATCCTTGAAGTTCTTGATACTATAGGACAGGTGACACTATTGGATGACATGAACATATTGACCTTGGAGAAGACACTCGATGTTGTATGGTTGCAGGTGTGGTGTTGTTGGAAAATCCAACTGCTTGAAAACCTATACTGAGATGACGTTATTTTGGCTTCCTCTATCAACAATAAAATGTAGTGGGGTCCCTTTCACCCACATCTATGAATGGAAGAGTTTCTCCCCCTCCTCAAGATCCTCTTCTGGTTGGATTGTTGTAGTTCTGATAGTAGCAATGGGTTATGCATCAATGATCTGTCTCCTTTTATTATTTTCTAAATCAAGGTCCAAGTTGAGGTTTGACTCTTTGTCTTTGATATCAGAGACCAATGACTGCATTGAGCAACATTCATCAGTGTTGTGCCAAGGGTTGTTGTGGAACTCACACCAATTTCTAGTGTATTTCTTATACTTATTGTTACCCTTCTTTTCCTACATATGGGACTTAATATCTTGAGGTTGGCCTTCCTTTCTTTGTCCTTCATTATGTGAGTTAGAGTTTCCTTTTCCATGATTCTCCCGCTTACTTTGTTTCTTGAATTTCTGCTCAATTTTGATTGCATATCGATAAGAAACTCCCAGTGAGGAGATGTCCAAGAAATCCATCTCTATTTGACAGTACCTATGTAGACCACTTCGATACTTCAAAAACAGGTGTATCTCAAAGTCTTCGATACCCAACTTTGAGTGCAAGGTATGAAATATGTTGGTGTGCTCTAGCACCCTCTGGTCTTTTTTATGATGCAGAGTTATCCATCTCATGTATTGGTCATCATAGTTTCCAACAGGGTAGAACTCCTCTTTTATGGAATATATAAAGGTTGCCCAAGCTAGTTCTCTCCCAAATAGTGTAGATTCATTTGTGATGTACCTCTCCCAGTAACCTTCCCACCAAGATTTGACATTGGGAAGGGATTTAAGGAGTGTGAAGGTGATCTTTTCACTATCGAAATTTTTTTGAACAGAGTAATAACCTTCTAAAATATTCAATCATTTTTCTATAGCATTTGCATCTATTTGGCCTTCAAATAAGGGGATATAAAAATTGACTTGTACCTTGAAGGGTGTCTCACTTAGGAAATGGCTTCTTGTCGAAGATTCCTTAGCCACCACCATCGGTAGTATTCAAAGGATCTGATCAAAGTTTTCCATCATCTCATTCCTCTTTTGCAAGAGGGCTTCCTCTAGCAATGTCTTGAAAGGATATCCTTCTTTTGCATCTCTCTTTTCTTCCACCGTGGGAGGTTGCTTGGGCTGGAGAGAGCAATTGTCCTCAACTGAAACTAGATAGAGACCCAACTCTCTATACCATAACCTCATTGGGGACCTGCTATGAGAAATGCCAAGGAGCATCCAGCTCTAATACCACTGATCCAGATTATTTTGAGAACAACATGAAGAAAAAAATATAACTGATATATAATGAGGACATAAACAACAATAATGCAGACAACACATAAATGCAGCGAAAACCAACTTCTATTAATGAAAAAGAGAGAAAAACATTGTAGAACACAAGATGGAAGAATGGGGTAGCATATCTCTAAAAATAAAGAGATGTTGGATATGCTTCATTCACAATAATATTTACATCACACTCCATTGCATTATGAAAGGGCCTCCTTCACCTCAATTATATATGAGAGAGTGAGAGGAGAACAATTCCCATGATGCATGTGGGATAAATTGGACTAAGTTTATAAAATTCCATAGGCATGTAAAATACTAGGACTTCCTGGGTAGTCACCCATCTTAGTACTACTCTATCCTGAGCGCACTTAATTGTGGAGTTCTAATGGAATCTGATGCATTAACGCTATGTTGTAGTCATGTACATAAAACCACTAGGAAATCATTACATGATGTGTGTAATTAACAAATGAAGATGACATTACATTCCATTCCCCATCAAAAGGGTGAATATCATGGTTTATCAAAACCACAGGCTCAAGATGGCGATTCAGTGAAAAAGTTGGATGGCCACTAAGATCCATCTGGATCAAGTTTTGCTCTGAATCTTATAAATGTATTCTTGAAAATGCAATAAGGTGATCTATATCACCTTCTCCTGGTTGGGTTAATATTTATCCTAATTCTATTGCACATGCATCCACATGCACATGAAATTCTTTTTCCCAATATAGAAACACTAAAATCGACATAGTGACCATCTTCTCCTTCAAAATATCCAAACTCTATTATCAGTCCTCATTCCATTGATACTTAGTGTCCTTATTCAACAAATTCTCCATTGGCATAGTAATCTGTGCATATCCCCTTATAATATTCTTGTAATATCCTGTATGACCAACAATAATATTCAACTGAGGCACTAAATTTGGTGGTGGTAAGTTAACTATGACAACAATTTTAGCAGGATCAACCAGTAGACTATGTTTACACACCACATGCCCTAACAAAATACCAAAAGGTGCATTGAAAATACATTTCTTGATATTCAATGATATCTGACACTATTTTCATCTATACAACATTATCCTTAATACTTCAACATGATCCTTGAACAAAATTAACATTGTTCAATCATCCAAGTAAACCTCCAAAAACTTATGGATGAAGTCCTTAAAATATGCTACTACTACCCTTGAAAAAATTGTTGGTGCATTCTTCAATCCAAATAGCATAATTGTATATTGAAATGATCCCCACTTTGTAGCAAATGTTTTCTTATGTCTACCTTCTAGTGCAATCCTTATATGATGATATCTTGAAAACCCATCTGTGAATGAATAATTTTCTTGACCCCTTACTTTCTCCAAAACTTCATCTGTAAATGGAGTAGGAATAGGATCATGTAGGAAAGAATAATTTAGTTTTCAAATATCTCCTTGATTCTTTTCCTACACTACCATAGAACTAATATGTTCTCATTATTCCACAGGTTCTATGACACCAACTTCTAGCATCTTATCAATTTATGCTTTCACTTTCTCTTTGTATATTGGATTCAATCTATAAGGTCTATGTCTAATAGTTTTGGCTTCTGGCTTCAAAGGGATATTCATCTCTTCTATCTCTCCTTCTAATCCCTTGATCTCTGAGAATGTTGTTGGGAATAAGTCACTATACTCATGCAGTCTTTATGTGATTCTTTCTATTGTATGATTATCCCAATATTCTCCAATACTTTCCATCTTTGGGTTTTCTGCAGTTCCAATGTTGACCTTCTTGATATTTAATAGTGCACTGTTATCTTATGAATCGATCTTTGGAACTTCTAATTCCCTTTCACCTTCCACTTATGGGATTTGTATATTGTGCAGATTATCTTCTGTTGGATATTCTTCTTCTGCGAAGTGATAATAGTGTAGCAATTGTTTCACTGTCTGTCTAGCCTTATTCTGATATGCTGGGATTGTTTCTAATTCTGGTTCTTCAAATATCCCATCTCTTACTACTTTTAGTGTTGTATCTATATCTGGACTTTCATTCTCAAAGGAAAATGTAACTACAAAATTATGTTGTATCTCTTCCCAATTTGTAGTTTTCCTACGTTGTTCTTGTTATGTGTACCAGTTCCTCTGAATTCCTTATAGTATGTGAATAAAGTGGTGTGGCCATCCTTATGGTGGTACTAATATCCATTGAACCATGCACTTATATATGTGTTCTTTAGGTTGTCCAAATCACTCATATTTCTCCTCATATCTATGTTCCTTCTCTGCATTGAATCTGATGCACAATAACCTTTTGCATTGAAACAAATTATTGATATTCTCCTTATGTGCACCCCACCATCTTGTAGGTGTAGCTTTAAAAGAAATATATAATGCTGGTAATCTTTGATTTTCCATAACCTCTACCTCAAAATTTAGTAAACATTCTTCTAAGTCATTCATACCATAAAAAGTAGGAGGCTCTCTTACCTTTGAACCAATCCATCTCAGTGTGCACGTCATTCTGGCACATATTTTGGTAGATAATTCCTGTAGTCGTTTCTTCTAGTTTTCCAATCCTTTGTAAGAGTCTAGAGAACAATAAATAATACTCCTCCAACTCAACATTCCATCTGTGGTTGGGTTGATATAATCCTCTTCATGCACGATTGTTATGTATAGTTGGTTTACATCTTCTGTAAGAATATTGTATGTCATAGGTTCCACATACCTTCCTCCATCTAAGGGATCTAATGGTTCAATAACTCTCTACTCCCCTGATTCAAATATCATCTTCCTTGTGTTCAAGTTGATAATAGTTTGGTTATCAAAATCCCAATCCAGACCCAACACTATTGGATATGGAAAATTGTTTTCCACTATGTCAATGACTTCGAAGTATTCCATGGTGCACACACAATCTAGATCTACTGGAATCCCCTTTAACCTAAAAATTGGCACCTCTCTATGTTGATTTTCCACCTTCAACTGAATATGTGAATACCCAAATTGAGGTTCTCCCATGTCTTCCCATGTTTTCTTTGGTAGAACATTGACTTCAGACCCTAAGTCTAGTATGATATCCCCCATATTGAAATCTCCTATGTTGGAATTCAATCTTAATTCCCTTCTTGTTCTTATCTTATTACATACTTGATTAACTCTTTTTACCCCTTCTTCCCCAGAATTACACTTTTCTAATAAATTATGCAGTAATTGTAACGAATTTTTATCATTCAACAATTTTAGAGATGATCCCAAAAAGTTTCTTAATTTACTTGTTTTGAAGACTTATCTTGATTGATCTAGTTGAATAATGAAGGAATTTCATATACTGGTATCTCATCTTCTAGTTTTTTCCATGGAGTAGATACAATATTTTCTTTCATAATCTTCTTCCTAGCCTCTTTGAATATCTCTTTCTCTTTGCACGCATAAAACTTCTATTCAGGTTTTGTATTCTTCTTGACCCACTGGTACTAGTCCTAATCCTTATTGGTTGCATCTTCTACTGTCTTAGCTCCACCTCTAGTACTATGTTAATATTTTTCTTGTCCTCTTCTCTGTTTTCTACCCCAAGCCATTGCATGTTTTGGTTAGTCTGGTTTCTCTTCTCCCGTATCTTTATCGAAAGTGTTGGAAAGTCTCTTGTTTCATGGTTTTCTACGCAACAATGCATATATGTCACAGGTGGTTATGGGAATTCCCTTGCATAGTGCTTTGGTTTCTAACAGTTATGACAATTACTGGTTCTCAACCTCCTCCAAATCCTCTTCGTCCATGGTCTCCTCCTCTGAAGCCTCCTCTATTTCCTTGATTATCTCCATGTAGTGTATTATACTAAGGTCCCTGATTATACTTTGGTTGTGCATTATTGTATTGTGGTGGTGTTGCACACTGTTGTGGTGGTGATCCAAACTGTTATGCATTGTTATATTATGTTTGTGCTTGAAACTATTGCGCGATATTATACTATGGATGTTGAACATTGTTATACTGTGGTTGATGCACAAATTTCCATGTTACATGTTGAACCTGCACCATGTATGTATCCATAATCCTTTCTTTCATCATCTCCAGGGTTCAACAGTCCTTGTCTTCATGTCCAATTGACTTGCAAAAACTAAAAATTGTACTCTTTGGTATTGTGTGATGATTCTACATCAAGGGGAAGTGACAAGGATCATGCCCATGTGTTTTGAAAATATCACACCATGGTCCTCCTGAAGATAAAGGGTTTGGCATACCCACTCCAATATATTGTGAAAATAATGGATACTCATTCTTATGTTGGCCTTCTCTCCTGCACATTATACACCAAATATATTATCTTTTATACTTTCCTTTATTCTGATTCAACTAGAATGTTAAGTTCTTCATATCTTGTCTCAGTTATTCCACAACTAGACCTGTATGCTTGTACTGATTTTCTTCTAACTACAATGTTGCTTACAGAACCTCATCCTGGCTCTCGAATTTATGTTGTCTCAAAGGATACTTCAAGTGCGGAAACATAGAATTAACAAACAATTGTCTATGTTGCATATTGGTAATAAGGTATTTTAACTTACCTTTTAGAATTTTTAACTTTTGGTACACCTCCCAGATTGATTCTCCTAGTTTCTACTTAATATCTATCATTTCATTCATGAATTGGTCTTTTGAGCTAGGTTTCTGGAATTCGTTGATTTATCACCTCTTCACCTCTGCTACATTTGTAGGCACTCACATTGGACTATTTTGTGCGATACCCATGTACTAGACTAATGCGTGGTCTATGAATGTGATTTCCAACTACATAACCTTTTTATCTTCATATGTCATCATCTTTGTTGCCCATATCTTCTCACAAATAAACAAATTATTTTTTGGGTCATCTGACCCATCCCCTCAGAACTATGGTAACCTAATAGTTGGATCTTTTCCTTCCATTGTGAAGTTTGTTGTACTACCACCTCTGTGCAATGTAGATACCTGATTGCTACTTGTTTTACTTGCACTTTTGCCTGAGTTTCCATTGGACCCACTTCCTATAAAAATTATTCTACCATTAATTACTTGTTGGTTAACCAGTTTTTCTTTTTCAAATATCTTAGATGCGCATGGGGTTGTGGGTTTCACACTACTTTAGATATGGAATAGAGAAACTTCTTTTGCACTAGACCCATGAACTTTGGTTTTCCTCTCATATGTGGTGCACAAGATATCCTCAATATTCCCCATGGCATGGAGATCATCTACCTCTTCCTCATCGTTGTCCAATCCCTCTTGCTCGACTACTTCCCTCTTCTTGGTATTCATCCTATACTCGTAGGGTCACTTGTTGCACTTCACACCTTATTTCCTTATGATTTCCTTGGTCTGTTCATCATCCATCATAATGGGGTCCATTGCTTCCTTCCTCTAACTACTCTCTAGAGACTTCTCCATATCTCAGATCTTCTTTAGTCCTTCCCCCAACTCTCCCATGGAGCAAGAGTGATCTAGATGTTTGATTCCATGGTCATCATACCTTTATCATGTAATAAGATATTGATCGACCTGTAAAGAGACCTAATGTATCTCCCTTTGGGTCCCCTCAAGAAATCCTTCTCTGCAGCAGTATATGACTTCGTTGTGTCTACTAAAAATTAAATAATAAACCCAGTAGTAATATTGTCTAACCATAAATCCACTACATGCATGAATTTGTTTTTAACCCTTTCCAATCACACAATATTTTCAGCAGTCCACTCTACTATCCTGATCCAATTAGTCAGATTAGTATCTTTCAACCTTAATAATCACTCCTATAATAACCTTGGAAAATAGAAAAAATATGCTTCATGAAAATCAGTAAACACATACCTCTCCAGATGTTGGAGCAGTGTGTATCTAGAACCCTTATTATCTTTCTTCATGAACTCTAGCTTCTTTTTCTCCAACTGTCTTTCAATATATGGCTTCATAGGATTCCATGTCCTGAACATTCCTTTCTACCACTCCATATTCTTCACCAAACCCCTTCTAGTTTGTCTTTCTGAGTTCCAACCGACAATGAAACCATTTTTTGGATGTATGGGTTGACTCGGGTTCTACCTTAGTTCTCCAACAAAACCCTTTTCACCATCGTCCCTTCTGGTAATACAAAAGGATACACCATGCACATAGTGCACATGACAGTCTCACCTGAGATGGTTTATGGGTGAGTGAAGGACGCATATGTTTGTAGTCATGGAAGGGAGTGGGGATGTAATTTTTATTCTTTTCTATTTTAACATTCATTCTACCACAACATTCATCAGATCTACCATTTTACTCATTGAATATCATATATTATGCATACTTATTTTAATGCACGTTGGAAATAAACCCTAACAGTTTCATTCATCTAAACATTCATTCATTATAAATAATATAAAAGAACAAATCACACATAGAGACACCATTTTTACCATGGTTCACCCCCATGGGCTACATCCATAAAGATATTTTGCTTATTTCTTATTCTTCATCAAAATAACATTGTGTACATTACATCATATTGTTTGATAATGGTGCATGTGATGTGGAACAACAACACACCAAGATCCACATCTTGTGAACTGACCCTCAGTTATACTCCATAGTTTTCCACTAGATCCTCAACTATACAACCAAAAATTGAACACCTGAAAGACTCAAGACTCAAAAAGGTTCTTCAAAGTAATTTTTTCTCTCTCAAAAAGGACTCCCACAAGATATCTCAATCTACATCATACATATTCTATTTATACTATACAAATGGGTAAAAACCCTTACATTATGACTCAAAAACCCTAACCTTAAATGGACTCCACATGTCCACTTTCTTACTTCCTTTCATGCGGTTGGTCTTCAATCCAACCGTTCCTTGTGTTGATCTTCCTTATTTTATGGCACGTTGCTTCCTTTTCCCTATGTCATGTTGGTATTCCTTCTTTTCTATCATGCACTGCTTCGTTTGGTCCATTCTACCTTGCTTACTACACTTTACTCCCTAAATTTCCTACTCCAATAGAGAGTGTGTAAGGTAGAGGATAATCCTCATCAATTGTCGATATCTAGTATGATCAAGAAAAGGTGATGCATCGACATCCTCTAGTCTAACCCCTGACTAAAAGGGTGTTGGATCTAGCTTGTAATATATCATCTAAAACCCATCAATTATATCTCTGGCATACTTGGACTAAGACATCTTGATTTATGTATCATTATATCTTATTTCAAGACCAAGAAAGTAATGTAACAGTTCCATATCTATTGTAGAAATCCTGTAATGCAAAGCGATCTTCACTGTAGAAATGGAGGAGGCTAAGATCCAAGTGATGAGTAAATCATCTACATATAGAACTATTAGTACAATTGAATATGTATTCCTCATGATATACACATCAGGATCTGATCTACATCTAATAAAACCTCTACAGAGAAGATAAGATTCCATTTTAGTATACCATGCCCAAGGTGTTGGCTTTAATTCGTACAATGACTTCGTCGATCTAAAAAATAAAGACAGATCCTGAACATATCCCTATAGATACTCCATATATATCCCCTCATTAATATCTCCATGTAAGAATTCATTCTTCACATCCATATGGTGTACCTGCCACTTTCTAGCTACTATAATAGCTAGAGCTAACTGAATGGAATCAATGTTGGCAACTGATGCAAAAGTATACTCATAGTCAATGCCTTGAACCTACGAGAATCCTTTAGATACTAAATGATCCTTATACTTTGTAATTTATCCATCATCAGTCCTCTTTGTCTTGAAAATCCACTTACATCTAACAATATTCATGTTGGAAGGTAGAGGAACCAACTCCCATGTGTTGTTCTCTATAAGGGAATTGTGTTGCTCTTTAATTGCTTCCTCCCTATGGGGATTTCCTTTATCCTCTACATAATATTGAGGATCTGATCCAAGTACCATATAATAATAAATAGGCAGAAATGGATCCATTGTAGTAAAATCTCGTGGAGGCTCCTCAAACTGAGATTTGCTTCTCCATGGATCGGCAGGATCACCCACTAGATCATCTTCTTCCTAAAGAGTATGGTGTGACCATCATGGTTGATGCTATGGAACCGAAAATTATTTATTATTATCATAAATATTAAATATATCATTTTCAAATATCTTATTATAAATCTTATCGAAATAAGTCTCACAAAGTTCTACAACTAGAGGCGGTGGAGATGGAGGTGTGGACCACTTCAAAAGTAACTATGAAGGGTCCTATTCAATCTTAAAACTCATTTGAATGAATAATATATATGTATTACTATATAATAAATTATATCCCTTCACTCCCTCTGGATATCCAACAAAAATACACTCCTCACTCTTAGCTTCCATAACTTTCCTCCTATTGGAAGGGATCCTATCCCATGCACAGAAACTGAAAATTATGAAGTGAGTGACTTAAAGTTTCTTCCCACTCCAAGCCTAATATAAAGTGAATCCCTTTAATTTTTTATGATGAAATCTATTATGAATGTAGGATACCGATTTTGGAGATTCATCCCATAACTTTGGAGGCAATGCTCTAGCCTGAAACATACATTTGGCCATCTCTTTCCATGTCATGTTCTTTGTCTCCGCTACCCCATTATGCTATGGAGTATACGGAATTGTATGTTGAAAATATATACCTGATTATGAGAAAATATAATCAGCATGATTATTTACGTACTCTCCATTTTCTATATGAAGATTCTTACTCATCTTCCCTATTTGGTTCTTAACTAGATGCTCGAAATCTTTAAGACACTCAAATACCTCATATTTTAATTTGAGAAAGTAGACCCATGTATATCTCAAAAAATCATCAATGAAATTAAGAACATGATCATATTTAGTAATCGATGGGTGTGGGAAAGGACTTGTAATGTCACTATGAACCAACCCTAAAAGTCATGATTCCCTCCATGCTTTATCTGTGTTGAACTTCTCCTCATGATGTTTTCCTAGTATGCAGCCTTGGAAAACTACATATGTGTATTGAATGTAGGGTAATCCACATACCATTCCACCCTTACTAAGATGATATAAATATTTAAAATTTAGATGCCCAAACCTCTCATGCCACAACTTGGATTCTTCATTAACATGTGTACAGCTTGGAATGGTGATTAACCTCACCAACAATAATTTTTGAACCATCTATAAAGTCAAAAATAATAACTAAGTCTGGAGTGAACACCACCTTCTTCCTTGAACTTCGATGAGTGATTTTATATATGGAGAGAAGATTCACTGAAAGATTTGGAATATGAAGTAGATCCTGAAAGTATCCATGGTCTATATCAACTCTTCCCTTAGTGCACAACTCAACAGGATAATCATCTCCCATGAATATTGGTGGTCTGGAACAAGTCTCGAAGTATGAGAAAATTCTATCCGATGAGGCCATGTGATGGGTAGCCCCTCAATCAAGCACCCAAGAATTAGGAGAAGATGTAATATCAAGTAATGCATGATCATTACCTCTTTTTGATGATGTATTTTTCCTTATATTATCTATAAGACAATCCTCAAGGTGATTTTTCTCAAGTGTTTGTGCCATGAGATCTATGATATTTTCCATGCAAGAACTCTTAGGATGGAACCCCCTGTTACAATGGGAACAATTTGTCTTGTTCTTATTTACTTTTGATTCCTTGGAACTAGAAATCTCATCCCTGGACTTTGTTTTACCTTCCTTCTTGTTCTCTTGGTCCTTTTTACCCTTGTTCTTCTACTTATTCTTCTTTGAACTTCCTTGAGGTGTAAGCGCATGGGGCTTGGAATTATAAAGTGCCCCTATTTAAATGATAATTTTTTTCTCATGGATAAGTGACTCCATAAAATCATCTAGGGATGGAATCTTCCATGTAGAACCCATAGCTAACCTAGTAGTATGAAAAGAACAAGCGTAGACAAAATACTCTGGTCCTAGTTTTGTTAGAATTGAAAAGATCAATTGTTCATCTTTCTTATCAATTCCACAATCCTTAACATAAGAAAGAACAGTCTTGAAATTATAGAAGTAGTCCTATAGGGTCTCTATATCTCTTGGATTCAATGTAGGTAGATCATTCTCTAGATGATGATCTCTTAGATTGTCTTTCTTTCCTAAAAAATACTTCAACTTTGTCCAAACATTATTAGGAGTATTGAAAGTATCAACATGAAAGAGGAGATTCAAAGAGATTCTCAAGAACAATATCCCATAGGATTCATACATTATGTTGAAGTATTGTTTTTCTCTATGGATGAAGTAGGTTCGACCTCAATCCCCATGGTGACCCTATAAAAATACTTGCTTTGAAGTAGAAGCTCTATCTTGGGCTTCCACTCAAAGTAGTTGAAGGGTGTCAAGATCACTGAAGAACATGGTTGATCCATAGTTCTCTATGGGATATCCAATCTGATCTGTAAACCTGCAATAAAAGTGAATACTCCCTCACAACAATGGCTCTTATACCATGTGGGATTAAACCACAATCCAAGACCTAATTGTGAGAAGGAAATACTACACAATATAATTGCAAAAGAGAGAGAGGAGAGAGAAAAATATATTTATTCTTCACACATAAAAGACTAAGAAACCAACTCTATTAACAATGTATTAATCCTTGATAATGAGTACAATATATAGGACTCTCCACATGAGGAGTAATGTGCACTAGGTTTGGATTTCCATGTGCATGCTCAAGTAAAAAAGTAACTTCTCCCAATAGAAATAATTAACTAAAGTCAAAAGTTTCTAATAATAAGAAAAAATAAAATATATAGGTGAAAAATTAGTGATAACTCTACATGAACTCAACATGCATCCAACAATAGAAAAAATCTTCTAGAATAAGACTAGAGTTAAAGAATGGAACTAAAGTCCTAAATGAGTGAGAATTTGTTAATTATGGAAAGTTAGTAAATAAGTGAAGTGAGTTAACTCAAAGTATTAGATGGGTAATGCACACCTCCTTAGGAGGATAATAGTCTTAATAAAGTGTGCTTTGTAGCCATGAAATAAGAAATATATCCTAAAATTAATGAAATAGGAATTATCTCCTAAAATATAAGAATTTTCTTAATGGTGGCTAAAAAATAGGAATTGGCCTAATGGTAGCTAAAAATATGAATTTTCCTAATGGTGGTTTATGAGCCCATGGTTTTGGAAACCCATGGTATTTTCCCATGGTATGACATATAGGAATACATCGGATAAAAATAGACATGTTATAAATAGACATACTATAAATATAAGTCCTCCTAAATAGTAGGAAAAATGGAAAAAAATGAGTATGTCACTAAGTATGTAGTTGAGTATGTACCCCAACATTCATGAAAATAGGTACTTTGATAGATTCATCGAATGTGGTGTGTTTTTGTAAAAGGGAAAACATGTTAACTCATAGAGTCATGATGAGGAAGGATGGGATGAGTGATATGGAGAGATGTATGAAAAGATGGGGGAATGAAAGAAATGATTAGTAGTGTTGTAAGATAAATAGAAAGATGGGTAAGGGTAAGTAGGAAAATAGGTATGGTAATGGAAAAATAGAAATGGATTATGTAATAAAATGTTAGTAAATATATGGATAGGTATGGTAGTATAAGGATGTGCATGGTAGTATGTGTATAGGTATAATTTATAGTATAAATGAGTGAGATATTATGGATGATACAAGATCATAAAGGATTTAAAGGTAATTTTCAATTTTATTCCATTTTCTGAATAATAAAACAATAAATATGAAACATTTGTGTACAATATGCTAATGCTCATGAATTTTTACAAATGAAGGGTCCATTTGATGGTTGCAAGTTGCTTGTATATTGTTGGAATGTTTTCTCCTTGGATATATGTTGTAATGTCTTCATTCAAATCTTCTTTACTGATCAACTTCTTCATTTATGCATATGGAGCTTAGATTGGTGTTGACGTTGAAGATATAGGAACCATGAAGAGAAAATATAATCTGAAAATGATGTGCACTTGGAACCAAGAGAACACTTTGAAATTATGAAAATAATAAAGGTTGATGATGACTGCGAGTGTTGATCTAAATCTGTTGGTTATTGGAAAACGAAATATAATGGAAAGGAATTGTGGTGGATACCACTCAAACTGAATTATAATACATAAACCATGTTGTTGTAAGAATGAATGGAAATATTGTATTGGAACAATATATAGGCATACTGATAAACTGCTATCATAGGAAAGTTTTTAGAACAAGACAATGACTACTGCAAGCTATTTTTGATGCCATAAACTCTATAGTATTCACATATAACCCTAGTCATGATAATGAGTGTCCAGGTACCTAAGTACATCTTCACAGGAACAAATGGATATGTCAGATTTGAGTCACCTACAAGATCCGTCAATCAAGATACCTTGATGAATTCCCATTATTGACAGTGAGGAGGATTTCCATTCATGTATGAAAGTCGCAAGGTACTTATAAACATGTATAATCTAAATCCCATATGATGTGTTGGATTCAATGGAATAATATTTGTCAGAAGGTGGGCCTTAAGGAACACCACATCATCTGTCATGATCAAAACCAAAATTATTTTGAAGAACCATAATACAAGATTGAACCAACATGCAACATTTTTATTGAAAATGTTTCCCACCAATTGCTTAGTTCTCAAGAAAAACTCATGTCTAGTTGTGTAAATAACCTAGTTTTCACAACTAGACTTATGTTTTTCTTTAATATTTTACTCTTTTTATTTTTCTAGGATATCCTACCCTACTGAAAGAATAAAAACCTTTTTCAACTGTAGGAATAATTCCAATGGATCCATGTACGTTGTCACACCCATGTTTCTCCCAGTTTGTAAATATTATTATTGTGAACAAGACTATGGACAAATTTGTCATATGAATGTTGGAAAAACAATGAACCTTGATAAAGAAGGTAATGTATAGATTATGTTATTTAATAAAAAGAAAATTGTGGCATGATTGATGAAACATAGTTGTCAATGTAGATCGTGATGCATGACAAGGGATGACAAGGGGAGCCGGTAATGGTTGAGATGAACCCTGCCATGTCGATACTTTGTTGGATATAAATTGCTTAGACCCAAAATAGTCTTCTGGCCCAAAACATTTAATTACCAGTCATGCTAGTAGTTGGGAAGTCTTCCACGAGAGTCAATGAGGATATGGGTAGAGTACCCATCTATAAAATTACTAAACTAAACCATGGAATATTGTTGGGGAAGGAAAGAAAAGGAAGGAAAATTGTGGGAAGATGGAAGTAGAGGAAGAGAGAATGTGCATTAATGAGTCAAAGGACCATTCCTGAAAAAGGAGAGCATGTAATACTCTCTAGTTATCAAGAGAACTGAGAAAATAAGTTGTTCTAGGTACATGAGTGCCTGGACAATGTTTTTTAATTAAGATAATAAATAGAGTTGTAGTGATTGAGGGAGAAATCATAGCAGGATCCCTTGCTTGGTGGATAGAAAATTTTACTATCAAGCTCCTCTGGGAAAAGGAGAGTAACCTTTGTCCCTTTATGTTGCAGAGAATAAGAAGACCCTCTCTCATGGCATCATGAAATATCTAGGGGGTGGCTAGTTGAGGAATACTCCAATAGAAATTGTGCCTATGGTTCGGTAGAAAAGGGAACCCCTTTCAATAGTTTCCAACTAATTTCCAATTTCAGATAAGCGTGACTCAGAGTTCTATATTGTCTTCACATTTTTTTTCTAATGTGCATTTTTTTGAGCTAGATGATGGAATGATATTTTATCTTGTTTGAATGCTAGTATTTGTGGATCTAGTGGCCTAGTGGTCTAGGAAATTTGAACTAAATCTTGAATGCCATATTTTGTAAATGGTTTTCTTTGTACCTCTGTTTAGAAAAAGAGAATTGTTAGTAATGAGTTTTAAATGAATTTATGGAATAATACGTTGGCCCCTATGTTGGTTGGAAAATTCTCAAAGGGTTTTCCCAAGGTTCAATTTTGAAAATATAGAGTCGGGACATAATCTACAAGACTGCTTAGGTCTTATCAATCCCTCGAAATTACATTTTCCCTATTATAGATTGTGATCTATGTAGTCAAAAGGTGCTTCCTTCAAACCATTTTATTTTCCAAGTGACCTCAAGATTGAGTCCATGGATTTAACGAGATTTGGATTAAGATTTAAGAGTGTAGCCCTCTGGGGGTTTACAAAGTCCCATATGACTAGGACCCTGGAACCCATCGCCATGATAAAAAAGGAGCTAATCCATTTGGGTTTCGAGACTTCGAAGGTCGGGGACTTTGGGATGTTGGAACATCACAACATTCAAATCCTGCTGAAGGAAACCTATCAAGATGGTGACTGGATGATTTGACCGAAAACTAGAGGTCTCTTATCCATTATCCTAGGATCTGCCTTATCATTTAACACTTGCCAACATTTGATTGCAGGTATTCTCTTCATCGTTGATCGTGATCAAATATCAACGATGTGATTCTATTCATTTTCCTCTTATAATTCCAATGGTAGGGAGGCTACCAGAATTAGCTACTTGATCGAATGGCTAGTGAGAGTTCATGATTTCATGACTTCACAATTATTGCAATCCCCAACCTTTCAATATCTTCAAATTATTTCCAGTCGAAGTGGTAATGAGGTAGTGACTACCATTTGCTGTCGGTTAGTACTCCCACTTATTCTATCCTTCCACTTCTCTCTTTTGAATGGTTGAGAGAGATCCCAAAGGATCTTAGATCAATGGTCCATGGAACTTAAGGATTTAGGGAGTTTGCAGTAGAGTGTAACTTATTCTATGGCCTGAAGGTTGAATATTACTTAATTAATGAGATTAAAGAAATCTCGTAACTAGCCTTAAGTTATTTTCGTAAGTACCTGAGTGGGACCCTCTTCGAGAGTCTGAAACTTCAAAACTTTGGGACTCTAGGGCTCTGTGAGATTCAAGGATATAGGAGGGTGTGGTAAATTTTGAAGTGTCTAAGTTCCCTTGTTGTAGTGTTCAAATCCAAATGGATGGGCCTACATACACTATGGTGATGTGGTGTGTTGGGATAGTTCCACGTGATACCATGGGTTTGGTCACGAGTTAGGTGTGGGACTCCCCCCTTATCAAGTATAAACAATGTGTTAAGTGTGGATAAATATCAACCACTAGATCTAAGGGTGGATATAACTGCACCGTATATCCTAGACTGGAAAGAGACTTCAGGACTTTGGGTCACCATGGGAATGTTTTAGACCTGCACATGAATTTTCGAAGGGCCGAAGGCTCGATAACCATGAATACCTGGGGAAATATACCCATCCTTCCATAACCACATCATTTCCATAGAATGATGACATGGGTCATGATAGTTCCATGACGAATGGAACAAGGGAAGTGATAATGCAACATGGTGAAGGGGGTGGCCATTGGCCAATGATGCCCCAAAAACTTTGGAAATAAATACCATTCAAACCATAACTCTATTTTGGATGAGGTTATAGTCGTTGGAAATCTCTCGATGAGCACAAGACGATGGTGTTCTCATCTGAGGAATAGAGAAAGTTGTAGGAAAGTGGAAAATTTATACCCCATCCTTTAAAAAGAGTATTGGGGGTTGGGTGTGTAACATAGTGGTATCAGAGAAGGTTACAACACTTGGCCTTCTTGGGCTCATGGAAGATTGAAATAAATTATAATAGAAAAAAACTTTAAGGGGAATGACACCCTACACTACCGACCTATAAGAGCTTATTCGATTTTTTCTACTGAAAAGAGTGATACTTTCTATTGTTTCTACATGTTTTAAATATGAACTGCATATTGTTATTATATGTGGAATAATGAAGCTAATTTTACCTTACAAAAATATTACCTAAGTTTTTCAAAAAATTGAGGACATATGACTAACATAAAATGTTGTTATCATCACTCAAACAGTCAATGGTCCACAAGGAAAACTACAATGTAAAGAATGGTGATAGACCATGAGTTGGGAGAAATCTCTCATAATAGAGAAGAAGAATCTGATGGGAGGAGAGTGGTGGAAACTCCTCTAGACTTAGTTGAGATTGTAAGAAGCCTTATGGAATAATTTCAAAGTTTCAAGGCATACAATCAAAGGTTGATAAAAGTATAGGAGAAACAAACTGAAATTAATGCAATCCCATTGCAAATCCTATCAGACATACATAAATAGTTGCAACATGGACCAATGGTCAATAATGTGGAAAGACATAATACTAAGAAAAAACAAAGTCCACCTGAGATACAAAGGCATGGCCCTAAAAATAGCAACATGAGAAGAAGAACCTCCAAGAAGGCCTCGCCTGGAGATGAGAAGCATGCTAATGTTAAGGATTCATCTAAAGAATACTCTAGTGAGGGAACTGACAACTCCAAGGAATTGTCTAGAGTGAGACTATTTTAATAAAAAGAGGATAAAACCTACTAAGGGTCGTGAGCTAGAAGATTTTAGGAAATACAAGCCACCAACTTTTGATGGTGAGATTAAGAAAGAGGAAGAAGAAGAAGCTTGGATACTTGGCCTAAAGAAGTACTTCAGAGTCCATAACTACTCTGAAAACTTAAAGGATTGAATAGCCATATTCAAATTAAATGGGAAGGTATCCATTTGGTGGGAGGACCTTAGAAATGTGAAAGGAATCCATGAGAAGGAATTGTCATTTTTGTAGGAGTATCATCATCAAAACGTGAGTGGAGGATATCTCAATGCCCTAGGGTGCATTTTGAAGTGTTTTTGAATTTTAACGATGACATATCATGAATATATCTTGAAAATATTGTAATTAAAGAACTTCTTAAATGTTAAGAGGTTGAGCCATCACATGAGATCGATGGAGATTGTATTCTATTTGATGTAGTTGATTGCAGTACATATCTGAAGCATTCTCTCTTATCTGTTTGTACCGAGTATTTATTTTAATAAGCCTTAGTAGTTGAAATATTTTAATTTGATAGGATAACACTAATATAGTTGGAGGCAAAGAGCTCTAGGAGTATTTTTGTATAAATAAATGTATTATTTCCCAGAAGAGGCTGTTGATAGTTGTTGTTGAAGTAGTTGTTGTTGAAATATGAAAGTTATATGTTGTTGTTGAGACTGTTGGATCTTATCCGAGTTGTATGATCCCATGTACATTTCATTTGAATGAATATAATAGAGAAGAGTTGATCCCAAATGTATGGTGTTGTTGTTACTGTTTCTATCTGAATGAATGGTAGGATTTTTGTTGAATTGGAATTCTCTGTATTTATTCGTTCTTATGTTATAAATTCATTTACATAGCTAATTGTATGAATCTATGAGGATTGGATAAGTTTCAATTTTTTCTCTTCTACAAGATATTTTCAAGGAGTGCATAGTGTCCACAAGGTGTGCCTTGATAGAGTCTTTTGACTCAGAAGATCAGAAGAGATAACGTTAAGCTTTATTTGCAAGGAGTGAAAAGTGTCCACAAGGAGTGTGTTGTTAGAGTCTTTTGACTCAAAATATCAGGAGGGATAACCTAAATTTTGTTTTCAAAGAGCGTAGAGGACCTCCCAAGGTGTTCACAGGTAGAAACACACTCAATGTTGTATTGCTCGGGAGGAACAATTGAGTCATGTAAGGAACTATTTTCCAGGAGTGCACAATTGCCCATAAAGAAGTTAAGTTGAAAGAAACTTGTTGCAAGGTGTACACATGGTCGATATTCGGATAAGTGTTGAAGAAGAAATCTGATTATTTTAAAGTGTTCGAGAAAGAACAAGCTCAGAAGAGATAGAGATAAAAATTATTCAGGAGGGAGGATCCCACTGAAAATTTCCTAATTAATGAGCGAGATCGATTCAGAGGAGTCAAGATATTTCCAGACCATGAGATGTGGGAGAGTTTCATGAAGGATAGTATTTGAAGTCCTTCGACACTTGACGTTCGGAGGTTTGAAAGTGTTTAAGGAGAAGGATCGTTGAATTACCGAAGAGCGAAGTGAATATAAGTCGTTGGTATCGAGGGGGATATGTGGCAGTGAATTAGAGATTCTCAGGGATTTGCGTGGGGAAAAGAGAAATTTCCATGAATCCACGAAGGTTGAAAATATTTGAACCGTTGGATGCAGAAGAGACACATGGCAGAGATCCATGTGTTTCGGAGGAAGAGCACTTTAGAGAAAAATGGGTGAGGTGAAGCCAAAACTCTCGAAGCCTGAAGTAGCAAAGTAAATTGTGGTTTTCGATCTAAGGAGGGCATGCATCATCATATGGTGAAATCTAGAAATGTTTGTGTTGGTGAAATTATATGCATAATATATTACCAAACATGAATTATTGACTGAGATTCGTAATCAGTAGAGTTTATGCACTATATGTACCGAAAACAAGTAGTATATCTATGTCTGATGAGTATAGCATAAAGAAGAGACATTAAAAACTCAACACATTTTTTTCACACTTCAAAGATAACACTCTCCACACATTTCAAAATTCAGAAAGAATAACTCATAAACAAGAATATGCTCTTTCTTAGGTGATGGACCTGTTCATTGATGGCTCATGAAAGGAAAAGATGAATTTTGATTCTATCTCCTGGAGCAACTAAAATAACAACATTTAACACTTTGCACATTTGCAGCATTCCATTATAGGTGCATATAGGGTGAGAGATAGAGGTCTTGATTGTGCATGTGTTAGCAAGGTGTAACCTAATCAATTATGGAAAATAAATCTAAGTGTAGTGGGATGCTCCATTAAAGTTCATGTATGGTGAAATATGGAGATCCAACTATTCTTGCATTGCCACACTTTACAACAAATTCTAATAGTGAAATCAAAACAAAATAATATGAAATCAAAATAATAGGCACATGAAATGAAAATCTACACTAATAATTTACAATGAGCTTACCAAGATGGATCGATGGCCCTTGTTGATGCCAACATGGAATCTTTTAGATCAACAGACGCTAACTTCTAAAAGACACAAGATCATTGAATTCAAACATACATTAATCTTCAACAAGTTGGTTTAGAAAAAGAGTCTTTTCATTAATCAAATCCACATCATAACAACTCCTCCTCTCATGAAGAGAGGGCACTCTCTTTTATACATGAGATATTTGAAAAGAAAATAAACATCTTATAATTACAGATCCACTTTTCTCTCAACCAATTTCCCATTATTATAAAATATGATCCCTTCAAATCCTCACACATATCTCTCATATATCTTGGATAAGATATGTTATCCATTCCCCATGATCTTCTCCTTGAAATAGGCTTGAATTATCTCCTCAAATATTGAAATGGTGGAGGAAGTATTCAAGAATTCATTTTGAAATACTCCTTCACATATTCCTACACATGATAAATCTCACACATTTTTGAGATATATATGAAAACATGTCAATTTTCTAATATTTAATCACAAATTCCCTTTTAATACTAAAATGAACAAAGTGGAAAATAATAAGGTGAAACCCAAATATATTTATGAAAATGATATCACGAAAGGTTAATGGGGCAATGAAATGTGAAGAATGATGAAGCAAAAGGTGGATGAAAATACGACATTTCTGAGTCCCAACATACCCTCCAACTGAACTTGTTGCATGCCTACATGCAATTGTGCACGAATCTTCTCAATAAATTTTGGCATCTGAATTTCGACTTTGAGTGATGATAATGAATGTTTCCAAGATGAGATTTACATGCGTAACAAATGACATTTTCTTAAGGTTGGTTTTTGTGTGAAAACCATGAACATAAATAATGTTGGTTCTTGTGTTAACAAAATTTATTTCATTATTTGTTCTCTTGTTGTTATGATAATAATTTACCCATATACTTACTGGAAAAGATAAGCTATCAATGTGCATAAGGAAACATCATTGAGTATAAGAAATATCTTTTTCATATTTTTGAATCATGCCAATATGTATATCAATGCTTATGAATCAAAGTGCAACAAAGTATCGTTGGAAGAAAAAAATGTTGGTAAATGGTAAATGAGACGAAAAATGGAATGATAGTAGTGGTAAAATGAAGTGATGATAGAGAATATAGTCCCCCCCCCCCAACTGAATTGGTTGCATGTCCTCATGAAACGTGGCATGAATCATAGAAGTGAAAAGGAAAGGGAGCATGATGGGGATTTTTCCAAATTATTCATTGCTAGTAGTTGAGGAATTACATGATTAAAGTTTAGAAAATAACATACCTCCACTTACCCAAAATGTTGATGAACTATGCAATAGGAATATGGTTGATGTGGCTACTGGAGCATGTCAGATTTCAGTGTTGCAGGATCATGTGAAAGGTGATTGTTGTTGTAGCTACGACTATTCTAACTGCTGGATCAAAGAATGAGAAGTGGAGGAATCTGAACTGCTATTGATGAATCATGGAAAAGAGGAAGTATGAAAGTGGAACTGTGGTACTTTCATATGGCTGGAAAAGTACTGCTACAACTGTTGATGGAGCATGGAAAAGTGTATAGTCTTCACCTGCTACTAAACCTGATGGTACAATTCTAGTCATGCAAATGAATGTGTTTATGTTGAGCATGAAGAGAAGTCATTAGATTACCGGTCATTGATGAATGTTGTTAACCAATGTGAGGCAAACTCACCATTGATGTCAATGAGTGTCAAGGTACCCGAGTACATATTGCAAAGTGCGAATGAATGAGATGATGTTGAGCCACTTGCAAGATCTAACAATCAAGGGACATTGATGTATTCCCATGATTTCCAGTGAGAGAACTTGCCATTAAAGCATGCAAGCCTCTAGGTACTCAAAATGGACTCTAGTCTATATCCCAGATAAGGTGTTGAGGTCGATGGGGAAATACTTGTTGAAAGGTGGGTCTTAAGGAATCCCACATCAGTCAATGCGAGTTTTACAAAAATATTGGTATGAATATAAGAAATATCTCAGTAGAAACTGTAATGTCCCTGACGATCAACCCCACTGTCGGGAAACACTACTACACAGAACATTCTCATACATACATATATAACATGCATATTTAATGAAATTTAACCAAAAAATATAGAGTAATCGTGGGAGTATTTCTCACATACAAAAACAATGGAATTAACAGTAATTCATAATTGCAACGGAATACATGAAAACATATAAGCATTACAAACATGCATTTTAATTTAAATTAAACACATAATGATACTTATCTTTGAAATTGGAGTAACTCCACCAACTATGTGCAGACATTCCACGAACCTCCCAGCCTTAGACCATGCTACTCATCATGGTCAGCAGTGGGTCACCCCTGAGATGGGACCAAGCTCCACCCAGGGCAAGGGGATCCTAGACTAGGCTGAGGTTACAGGAAAACAACACAGAGAAACTGAAAGGATTCTCTCCAGGAGCCTTCTTACGCCCACTACTCACGAATTCTCATTCCCCACATGTTTGTTCCACCCGGGAGTATACACCTTCACAAGAACAGTCCATAGGTTTCTTCACCTCCCTCTCCGGGTCTCGGCAACAGGCCGGATCAGAAATTCTCAAAGCTCTGTAGCTGGTGTTGGACTCTCTCTTTGGGAGAAAACCACTTCCCAGCAGAGACTCTCACATGGAGAGAGTTTTTCATAGTCCTGACAACCTGCATATTCAACCACGGGCCTAACAACCTGGTTCTTCAACCACTTTTCAACTCAATTCCCACAAGGTAAGGATAACAGCAACATCAACAACATTTGGTTAACTCACAGGTGACAAAAGCAACAGGAAAATTGGGTGTGGATGTCAAAAAATGCCAACAGTCCCATGAAGATACAACATGGTTCAGGTAACACATAGGACAACAACCCAAATAGTTAAGCATGAACTTAGGTTTGTAGTGTGGATAAAATGGGTTCACATGAGACATGGCTCAGTACACAGGTTTTGCACTCGATTTTAGGGTGCGTGACAAGGAATCAAGAATATAGTAGCAGCAACAACAACTCAGAAGATGATGAAGAAGTGGCCAAATTCGTCTAAAGACTGAACAAGGGAACCAACGGTAGGTACATAGGTAAGCTTCCTTTAATTTGTTTTAATTGTGATGGTATTGGTCATTTTGCTAACAAATTTCCTCATAAGAAAAAAGAGAAATGATGAAAGTTACTCAAAAGGTAGACAAACATATAAAGGTAAAAGAACTACAAAGAAAGTTTTCAAGAAAAACTTTTGCACCAAAGAAGACATCTCATCATTAGATGAAGATGAAGTCAGTGACAGTGAAACAAGGAGAGTTCTATTCATGGTAGTAGAAGACTCTGATAAAGAAGACTCCGAAGAAGAATATGAAGAATCATATGAAGAAGAAATTGAAGGGGCAGAAGTTGACTTCCAAGAAGAATTAATGAGTTCCATAGAAGTTATCAAAAGAGAAAAGAAGAAAAACAAGAAACTACAAGAGGAACTAAATAAGAAAAAAGACACTCAAGAACTAGAACAAATGATCACAAAATTGAAGTTTCAAATAGAAGAAGATAAAAGAATTGACGAAGCACTCAAAGAATAGCTAGAAGGAAAGGACAAGATCATTAGAAACCTGGAAGTAGAGATTGTCACACTAAGAAAGGATATTCAAAAGAAAAATATGCAGAATAGCTCAAAAGTTTTGGATGACATTATCAACAGTCAAAAATCTTATCTTGACAAGTCTGGACTTGGATACAATAAGACAGAAAAGGGATCAAGCTCAAAAACAATAGAGAAAGAAACAAATCCAAAAATTTATGAAGAAACAATCAAAGGGGATAAAAAGATATACAAGGAAGATTACAGGGACACTCCTCCACCGAGAAGATTTAGATTTCATAATCAACAATAGATAGACAGGCTTCAAGAAGAAGAAGGATTCATAAGAGCACCTCCTTTCATAAGATATTCAACTACCAGGTATCAAACTATATTTTTTGGTTTATGTTATGCATGTAATAATTTTGGACATAAAGCTGTAAATTGCAGAGCTAACAACATGAACAATAACTACTATGAGAGCCATACACAAAGGGGTTATTCAAGAAGACCTACTGAAACACAGAGAAGAAGTTATAATAGGTTTGAATCTTTGAGCATGAAGTGGAATGTTACAAATGTATCAATTTTGGACACATGGCCAAAAATTGCAGAATGACAGTCCCTCCTAAAGAACCTCAACAGAGTCACAAACAAGAACCTCAGAAAATGACATGGATAAGAAAGAAAGATCAATATAGCAATGAAGAATGCACAGTCGCTCTACAAGCTAAACAGAAGAAACGTGGTTGGTAAGTTGACAATGGATGTTCAAAACACATGACAGGTGATAGAGACAAGTTTCTTACATTATGAAAGGAAAGAGATGGATCAGTCTCCTTTGGAAATGATGATTCATCCAAAATCATTGGAAAATGCACAGTCCAAATTGGGAACAAGAATGAAAAGTCAGAAAATGTTCTACTAGTAGAAGATATGAAAAATAATCTTTTAAGTGTGAGTCAAATGTGTGACCAAGGTCATAAAGTTACCTTCGATTCACAAAAGTGTGAGATAAGAAAAGAAGGTTCAGGAAAATTGGTCGCTACAGCTGCAAGAATTTCAAGCAACATATATGTGTTAAGCGAAATTGGAAATGAAAAGTGTTGTCTAGGAAAGGAAGATGAAAGTTGGCTATGGCACAGAAGAATGAGTCACATGCACTTTGATAACCTTGTCAAAGTCAGCAAAAGAGATGCAGTTAGAGAAATGCCCCAGATCACGAAACCAACCAACACTTTATGCAAGCATTGCCAACAAGGAAAGAAAACAAACACCAACTTCAAATCAAAGGAATATTCAACAACAAAACCACTAGAAATTGTGCATATTGATCTAGTTGGACCAACTACAAAAAAAGGATTAAAATGTGAGAGATACTTTATGTTATTAGTTGATGATTATACAAGAATGATTGTAGTTTTCTTTCTGAAGAACAAACCAGAAGCTTTTGAAAATTTCAAGATCTACAAGGAAATGGTTGAAAATGAGATGGATTCAAGAATCAAATGCTTAAGTTCAGATAATGGACGAGAATTCACTTCAAAGGAATTTATGGACTACTGCAACAATCATGGAATAAAAAGGAAATTCTCGGTCGCTAGGACACCTCAACAAAATGGAGTTGTTGAAAGAAAGGACATGACAGTACAAGAAATGGATCGAACAATGATAATGGATTCAAAGTTGACATATATTTTTTGGACACAGGTAGTGCATACATAAGTTCACATTCAAAACAGAGTAATGCTCAGAAACAACAATGATAAAACTCCCTACGAGCTATGGAAAGGAAGACCAACAAATGTGAAGCACTTCA
>ML783158.1:427137-459574 GCA_009831015.1 Picea engelmannii | reverse complement strand
CCAAACTGTTTTGAAGAAGCCAGCAAGGATGAATTTTGGAATAAGGCCATGGATGAAGAATTGGATCAAATAGAGAAAAATGACACTTGGGAATTGGTTCCAAGACCAAAGAATAAGAATGTGATAGACACAAAATGGGTTTTCAATAATAAATTTAATGAATATGGACAACTTACAAGGAACAAAGCTAGATTGGTATGTAAAGGATATGCACAGATTGAAGGAATCGACTTTGAAGAGAGATTTGCCCCAGTTGCCAGAATGGAAGCAATCCATTTTCTTTTATCTTATGCATGCTCCAATAATGTTAAAGTATATCAGATGGGCATAAAATCAACTTTTCTAAATGGGGAACTTGAAGAAGAAGTCTACATTGAACAACCAGAAGGATTTCAATTGTCAGAGAACACAGACTATGTGTGTAAATTAAAGAAGGCCTTGTATGGTCTAAAACAAGCTTCTAGAGCATGGTACTCCAGATTGGATAAGTATCTGCAGCAGGCAGGGTTCAGAAAAGGAAGTGTAGACAACAACCTCTACATCAAGGTAACTCAAAGTAATATTTTATTAATTGAAGTTTATGTTGATGATATTATTTTTGGTAGTGATGATGACAGGTTAAGCCAGAAATTTGCAAAAGACATGAAGAATGAATTTGAAATGTCATTACTTGGAGAACTATCCTTCTTTCTGGGACTTGAGATATGTCAAAGCAACCAAGGAATTTTTATTTCTCAAACCAAGTGTATCAGAGAAATGCTAAAGAGGTTCGGAATGGAAGATTGAAAACCAATTATCACTCCCATGCAAACTAGTGGTAAGTTGAGAAAATATGATGATTCAAAGTCTACAAATCAGAGGCAATATAGGTCAATGATTATCAGCCTACTATATGTGACAGCATCCAGACCAGATGTAATGCAGGTAGTTGGACAGGTGACATGATTTCAAGCAGCGCCAAATGAATCACATGTATTAGCAGTAAAGAGGATCTTCAGATATCTCAAAGGAACATAAGAGTTTGGATTATGGTATCCAAAAGGAAAAGGCCTATCACTTATTGCCTACACAGATGCAGATTGGGAAGGTTGTATTGATGACCAACAAAGCACCAGTGGAGAAGCATTCTACTTAGGTGAGTGTTTGGTATCATGGCTAAGCAAGAAACAATCATCGGTATCTCTATCTACAGCCGAGGCTGAGTATATTGTAGCAACATCATGTTGTACATAGGTTCTTTGGATGAAACAAAATTTGACAGATATACAGGTTGTGTATGATGAGCCCATTCCAATATATTGTGATAATACAAGTGCCATCCATATCTCAAAAAACCCGGTGATGCACTCCAAGATGAAGAACATTCCAATCAAGTATCACTTTCTATGGGAACAGGCTGCATAAAACAACATCAGAGTTGAGTATGTGGGCACAAGAGAACAAGTGGCAGACATCTTTACAAAACCACTTCCATGGGAAGCCTTTGAATATCTTCGCCAAAGACTTGGAGTTATTTCTACTCCAAAAATGAATTCTTTTTGAATGCTTATCTTATATGTCTTATATGTACACGAGGAAGCACCACACGAGGAAAGTATGTCAGGGGGAATAGCCCCGGATGGAAAGATTCCTTTGTCATTGATGACAAAGGGGGAGAAATTTATCAGATGCAGAGAACAGAGGCATGGTTCTAGGGGGAGGAKATTTATCAGATGCAGAGGATAAAGGCATGGTTCCAGGGGGAGCAGATTTATTATATGCAGAGGACAAAGACATGGTTCCAGGGGGAGCATGAGTGATATGATTTCAGTATTGCATCAGAGTGTTGCCATCAATTCCAAAGGGGGAGATTGTTGATGAAGGTTGGTTGTCATTGATGTCAACCCTTGAAGAAATCCTCATAGCACAAAGGTTTGGGTTATGGACCCAATATTGTTTGATGTAAATATGACTCATTATTGTTTTGTCATGGTTGATAAGAAGTAAATATGGATGAACTCCAAAGTAGTCACCTTATGGTGAAAGCCCTCACAGGAAGATGCTTTGTGGAGTAAGAGATCCCATGCTTAATTGTGGAATAATGAGATGAAGGAAAGTGAATTTGTTAAGGAAATAATACTAGATGGATAATGCTTGTCATGTCATTTCCTTTGGTATGTGGAGCGTCAAATAATTCCTCATGGTTAGAGAGTTATGGCCATGAGAAGTTGGAGACCCCAGGTTTGGGTAATGGACCCAAGTTTGTTTGATGGGTAACGGTATGATTTATGATATATTTTTAGACAATACTATTCTATATGGATAGTACATGTCATGCCATTTCTGGTGGTATGTAGAATGTCACATAACTCACAGTTTGAGAGTTATGGCCTTACAAAGTTGCAGGACCCTCATATGTCATCTAGAAGGCCCAAAAGGTCAAAGTAATCAAAGTGGTTTAAGAGATTTTAAAAGGTAAATAATAAAGTGAAGTGATGAGTGTAATTCAAAGTGAATACAAAACGAATAATTTCAATAATAAATTTAATGGAGAAATTAGAAGTGGACCCAACCCTAAATTAAGGAAAGTGGGCCAAGTGGCCTAGAAGATGTTTTTAAGGAAGCTACTTGGAGAGTATAAATAAGAGGAAAGGCTCTCTCATTTGAAACACACTTGAGCATATTGAATATATATAGGTTTATGAGGTAACCAAATTATAGCTAAGTCGAAATTCTGAGGAAAGTGAAGAAAACAAGGCCGAAATGCAAGGAAGGATAAATTCTTTTGATGGTGCTTTCTAAGGTATGTTATTTACAGGTCATCTCACCATTTTCACTATAACATTTTTTATGTAATGATTCAAATCCTGAAATTTCTATGAAAGTGAGAAAACATATCCAAGTACCTGTGGTAAAAAATTCATCTTGTGGGTTGCTGTATTTTTGGATTTACACTCCATGGAAAATAGGGTTTGTGGTTAGTCCTGAAACTAGTCAAAATCAGGTGTTTCGGGTAAAAACATCGTAACTTCTTCATACCAGATCCAAATTTAGTGAGACAAAATGTGTTGGTTAGGGTACAGTATGTAGTATTCTGTGTAAACTTTTCCAATCAATTCCTCAAATATTTTGTGTGGGGCATGCTCTACAACGTCGCTCTCTAGAATAAGCCATAATTCAGCAAGGTATGCCATTTTTTCTATAACTCCTTTTCTGAGAGGTTACAAGTAGTGACACTTGAAGAAATTTCACAAAACACACTGAAGAACATTTTATATCAGTTTCATATCTTTATACATTACATGATCAAAGTTATGATTACTTCAAGTTGGGGTTGTTGACTAATCCAAAACTAGGCATGTGAGACTAAAGAAAATTTTGATGAAAATGCTAGTCTCTTGTTTTTAAAGTTAAGGAAGGTTTGCAGGAATGTGATCATATACACCAGGTCTATTACAGACCTACAAATCAGATTTGGATGATGAAATTGATGAGGACTTTCAGTTGTGGTACATGTTGAGTACATGGTTGAGACAAGTAGTTGATGAGTTGGCGCACATACATGAGGTGTATAGTTGATGAAGTTGGTACATATTGATGAGTCATAGTTGATGAGTAGTTGACACATGATTGGTGCATACTTCATAGATGGTTGGATGCACTTTTTTATGGTATAGGTTGATTACAGGTTGGCGCATGGTTGATGCACTTTTTTATGGTACAAGTTGATTATAGGTTGAGGTACAGGTTGATGCATGGTTGATGCATAGTTCAGATTTATTGGTACATGTTTATAGCAGTATATATCACAGTGATAGTGTGACATTGGTTCCATCATTCTACTTCTACTTCAGGGTGGTAGGACGGGGCAAGGACAGGTGGTTGTAGCCAGAGAACATTGGGGGTTGTAGCCTCCTTCTGGTTGTAGCCAGAGAGTTGGGGAGTTGGAGCTTCCCTCAGGTTGTAGCCTAAGAAACTAGGGGGTTAGAGCCTGCTTCCAGTTGCAGCTAGAAAACAAAGGAATATGGTGCTTCCAATGTATGTAATTCTTCAAGACATATAAGTAAAATCATTATGTGGTTTTCTCCCGATTTGGGTTTCCACGTAAAACATTGGTGTATTGTGTATGTGTTTGATTGTTTATTTCTTACTGCTCATTATTGGATAATAATTCTACATTGATATAACATTTGGAGAAAAAGGATTATAATTACACTATAATCGATTCACCCCCCCTCTTAGTAATCCAACATATTCTCCCTCTATCGTGAAAAGATATGATTGTCAACTTAATCAATTGATCACAACAAATTTTACTTTTCAACAATTGACACAGAGCTTAGGTTTGTGAGGCACAAGAATCTTTCCTTCATTTTCTAAAGGACATGTTATCTCTCCAAAGACAGGCACATCTACAATAAGCCCAACTGTAAGGAATAAATCTCTGCAAATACCCACTATAATCACGATCATAGTCCTTAACATGGCTCTCTTTATCTGCAATACACATGTGGGCATAGTCTATCTGGTCTGCACCAGGGGGATGCCTACCCTTAATGTAGTTGTAAATCCATGATATGGAAGATAAGGCTACTAGTCCAAACCCTCCGGTAGACAAGAAACCTCCAACTGCTACAAACAACACAGTTGCCACAGGTATCAATATGGGACTGAAGAAAATGAGAACAGGAGTGAGAACCACCAATACTACAACCATTCTGGTTAATGTGATACCCGTCAAAAGAAACAAAATTGAACCGGAAATGAACAAGGTGATAAAAACCAAGATTTGAGTTGAATTGGGTGTATTATCATGAATTTTCTGCATCACGCCATGATATAGATCAACCATCTTAAATGCCCAAAAATCATGAAAAGAAAAGAATCCAGTGATATGTCCGCTGTATAGACTGATAACTTTAGCATTGTAGAGGATAACTTGACTTCATTGATTTCATTTTAGCACACATTATGGTAGCCGTGGGTGGTTATCCTTTCAATACTCGGACACCAAGTAGTGTTTTTGAACCCACGTCAATTGTAGTTGTTGATGTTGATCTAGTGTTTAAGAAAGATCTAGATCAATACCGACCGTGTAGCCTCAAATGAAACTGCACCCAACTAAAGAAACACACCCCATGAATCGATATGTGAAAGGGGTAGAAGGATTGTGATTTCATGGGTTTCGGATCCCAAATATCTCACGAGATGGTTGCATGAAAATATGGAACAGTTAAAACCTCTTCTAAATGTGTTTATGCCCGATATCTTCATTCTAGCTACCATTTTTCTTTGTTTTGCATTAAACGCATAGAATTTGAATATTGACAAGTGATTTCATTCCTGTTATTGAGCCCTGATACGTATCCAAGATAAAATCACTTCAGTTCTTAGGCAGCTGAGAGGCCACACGAATTACTAAATTTGAAATCTACCACTCTCATCGCTTGAGCATATTTTATTGTAAAGGTACTATAACAAACTCCTCTTTCAGTCTTTTAAGCTTCTCCAAAGTCATCCTGGTAAACCTAACAACCCAAACGGTTGAATCTTCTTTTGTTTATTTTGCTAGAAATCGAAGCATTTGCATCCAATTTTTTCCAAATATAAAATCTTATGTTTCAGTGATCAAATCATGGTTCTTTGCAAGCATGCTATTATATATATTCTTCTGATTGGAACAACTATTTTGCATCTAGTATTCAGAAGACACTTACATAATTCCTATAAATCATTTGTCTAATTCCGTCGTAGGTTCTGCTTCATTGTGGTATGATGGGACTCTCATAAGAAAACACAGGAAAGTGATAAATCAGATGTACATGCTTTTGCGTACTGGCTTCTGTAGTTTGACCAATATATGCTTCTTCCTAGTCCACTGATGTACCATCTTTTATTTCAATTTTTCAAAGATACAAATGTCCAGTTCGAGGACGGATTTGAGACTTTTTTAAAAGTCGTATAGCTTGTCATACTCATGAACAACCTCAATGAAATTTTTGAAGGATTCTTGCTAGCCAACCAATTCTCCATGAACAAGTCCAATACTTGTAGCATTAATATTCTCAGGATCAGATCAACCAGTTGGGTCATGTGTGGAATAGTGGGTGCATCCAAACAATATCTCTGGGGCCCTATACCATAGGGTGACAATATCATGGGTGTAACTCTTCACAAGCAAAATAAACATTCTCACAAGTCCCAGATCAGCAATTGGACTCAATGGAGCTGCATGCACCCTCTTTTGAAATTGCAATAACTAGCACGCGAAACCTATATTTGGATTTGTGATACCCCATGAAACTTTTACATACTGAAAAGCATCTTCAAATATCTGTCCTTTCCACCACATTATATAAGAAATAACCGATGAAGTTGAACAAGATACACCCTGATAACAATGGGAAAATACTCTACCACCTTGCTCACCTTGCTCACTTGCCTCCTCAAAATAATCAAATACATTATACAGTATACTCGTTATATCTTCACATGGAGAATCTTGCAACCATAATTTCTTATATGTGAAATCATTTACGCAAGCAATACATGCATGGATAAAATTCTTTTTGTATTATGAAGCAATGCATATATTTGATTTGTTAGTAAGGTGAAGGATGTGGTAGCCATGGCTCTATGTGCTAGACCAACCACTCTAAATTAGACCACTAGTCCATTAATTATATATATATATATATATATATATATATATATATATATATATTATTCCTATATTAAGATCAAAACACAAAGCCAAATTTTTATTTTATTTTATTTTATTGTATTGTATTATTCTTAAATTTTGAAGGAAAATAAAAAACAATTCAAATTCAAATGAAATTGAAGAAAAAGAAATTTATTAGCAAATGGAGATCTCAAAAAAATTAAAGCAATTTTTTTTAACATTGTTATGCTTCTTGAAAAAATTTATAGACATCCTACTTTCTGATCCTCGAGATCGTACGAAGCGTGGGAAGAGACCATACTTATTCACACTAAAACTGATATGTTTTATTCCTTTGAACCTACCTACTCTACTCTAATTGGAAGTTAGAAATTAATTAAGTGTAGTCAAATATCCAATGTAACCATAAGCAGAACAGTAATAACAATATGTTCACTATGAATTTCGCAAATGACAATCGAAAATATACATAAACGTGCAAAATTAATTGTTTAAACTGTAAATTAACAAAATAAAAATAAAAACTAAATGGATCTAACCTCGTACTCACTTGAAACCATCATTCAATAAGGTTTTTCTAGGCATGATTTCCCTCCTTCAGATCATACTGCAACTCCTTGTTGTCCTCCTCGACCTCCTGCCCACATAATTGTTCTTCATTAAATGTGCAGGATCACTCGAATGTTGATGCCTCATTCATTGTTGGAGGAGTAATTAAGCCCCTGACTACTGTCAACATCTCCTTGTTTTGAGAAGAGGAGATCCCAAAATTTGTAAGGATCTGAGTAAAATTTTCCAAGATTATACTCATAGTTAAACCATATTGAAAAAGGAGAATGATTTATCATCAAAGATTTGAATTTTAAAAGTAAGAAATTAAAACTATTTGTCAAAATAAAACACACCAAAATTGAACTCCTTGCAGTATTGGGACCCTACTGTCACCAGGTTATCGGTTCACACAAGTTAGATCATCATAAATAAAAATTAAATTTGCATATATAAAAACACACTTTTGCATAAAATAAGGAAAAACACACTTCTGCATAAAATAAGGAAAAACACACTTCTATATAAAAGGGAGAGGACAACCTAACTTTGGAGAAACCCCACTAAAGTGGATGTGTGGGATCTTCCCTCACGTATTACCGTCTTCTCTCCTCCCTTAGGTCATCCATCAAACCAATCCAAAATCATTAAAGCAATCTAATTCAAATGATACCTATTATCGTTTACAACTCCACGACAACGATGCCAAAATGTTGGTGCAATTATATGCATAATATATTACCAAACATAAATTATTGACCGAGATTCATAATCAATAGATTTGATGCACTATATGTGCTGACAACATGTATCTTATCTATGTCTGATGAGTATAGCATAAAGAAGAGACATTTGAAACTCAACACTCTATTTTCACACTTCAAATATAACACTTTCCACACATTTCAAAAATTCAGAAAGAAAAACTCATAAACAAGCAAAAGATCTTTCTCAAGTGATTGACCTGTTCATTGATGGCTCATAAAAGGAAAAGATGAATTTTGATTCTATCTCCTGGAGAAACTAAACTAACAACAATTAACACTTTCTGCATTCACAACATTCCATTATAAGTGCATTTAGGGTGAGAGATGGAGGTCTTGATTCTTCATGTATGATGCAAGATCATCGTCAACAAGTACATGTGGTAGGACAAACCAGTGCCTGAGAACCAATCCAGAGTCTTGAACACTAGCCAGTACTGGAAAATATTTTGAAGCGATAAAAAACCAAGGAGGAAAGATCACATGTGTGGAGACAAAATGAGAACACGTGGCTTGGGAGCTTAACCATAGTCTCAATGTAAGTGCAATTAGATAGCAGTTAGTTTGTTTCTTTTGTATAAGGAGATATTTTGTACACCCAAAAGAGGGGTTATGCGAATTATGAGGAAGTAGGAATTTTTCAACAGTAGTTGTTTCTTTGATTTTAGCTGTAACCATTTTTCTTGATTTTGAATGAAGATAGCAAAGGAAAATTGATCCAATGTATGGTGTGAATATTGTTTAAAATTTCCTTGTTGTAAAATTGCTTTTTTTCGTGAGCCAGTGCAAGATGTGCACATATTCCACAAAGAGTGCATTGACAGGGTCTGTTTCAACTCATAAAGCTCAGAAGAAATAGCGTAAGATGTTCTTTGCAAGAAGTGTAAAGTGAGTGTCGCAAGGAGTGCATAATCATCGCAAGAACTCAAATCTTGTGTAAAGATCTGTTGCACAGAGTGCACAGACCTAGAATTTGAGAAAGAGTTGAAGCGACTCTGTAAAGAAGTTGAAGGATGAGAGCTAAAGAATTCCAGGAAGGAGAGAAAGGATTCTTTTCAAGAATCTTTGGATATGATTTTGACAGATTTCCCAAAAAACCAAGAAGTTCTTGGGAGATCGAAATGTTTGGAGAGATCAAGCTCAGGAGGGGTAGTACTTTCGAAGAAGCATGAACGCGATCCAAGAAATGGACTCAAACGAAGGATAAAGGTTAAAGTCTTTAAATCCTTTTGAAAATATTCTAAGTATGACGAAATATTTAGCTTAGAGGGAATATCTGAACCATTCGATGAACGTCCAGACAACGAGGAGAAAGTGCAGAGGAGGAAATATCTCAATTGGTCGATCTGAGAGAAAACAGATCATATCCGTCTAATCAAGGTATAGTTCACTAACATTAAATATTTGAATATAGACAGGAGGAACAAGGTCATGAAATTCTGAAATCATCGGAACCGTCCATGATCCAGGGGATCAAATTTTGTAAAAAAATTCAAAGTGCTTGGTATCACTTCAAGTCAAATGAGAGCATAGGCCTTGTCATTACGAACCCAACGCAACTTGTTTGGGTTCAAACGGACATCGGGAGTGAGAGATATCACGTTCTGTTCAAAATGACAAACATGCAAAAAAAGGGATGTTGACTGTACAGTCCGTACAGTCCGTACGGACGCTGATATGGCAGGTCGTACAACACGTGGCAAGTCTTACGACACATGGTAGGAATTTATTTGGATAGTTGGCATGTGACATGGCTTGTTTTCAGTGAACGGGTTGGCGACACATGGCCCAATCAATGGTCGCCACGTGTCACATGTATATTGGTTTAAAATATTTGCATTTGGCAGGAGTTGACCCCGTGACCTCCGGGCAAGGTAAAGCCTTGGGAAGGGCCACCCAATCGGTGCACCCGCATGTGTAACTTAACATATGTATGCATTTTAATATATTTGAATTTGCAAATATGTGAATTGGGGCGCGAACCGGGACGGGGCTAAGCCCAGGGCCACGGTTGTATATATGTATTGCATACGACCAATGTTATGGGCGGTTAAACCCACCATAATATATATATATATATATGTTGTTACCGTTTTGGTATGCACGCGGTTTGACATATAACATGTGACCATTGTATATGCGCGTGGTTTAATCCTAAGGTTTTGTATATGGTTTGAACCTTAACCCTGTTTTGTATTGCACGCGGTCATGTGGTGGTCATGTGCCCACGGGCCTTGGTAGTTAAAGGCCGATGCGTAACCGTTTGACAGTTTGTACCGGTTGTGCGGTTGCACCAAGTGCTATGTTTTAATGCTTAAATATGCATGTGGGCTAGGTTGAGCCAACAAGGGTGCATTTTGTAGATGCAGAGACAACAAGTTTGAAGGGGGACTTCCAGGAAGCCTATCTTCTTCAATTTTTGGCCAAACGAGGTTCTGAAAAAGCCCAACTAGGGGTGTTTAGACATTATGAAGCCATTGGAGTAGTCTATTTGGTATTTTGAGCATTGTAAAGCACATTTTTTAGCACTTTGAGCAAATAATACAAATGATCCATTGGAAGTTGGACCAGGAGATGTAACCCAAGAGAGGGGTGAACTCCTTTATCATTTTCTATGTTATGTGTTTTCTGTTCACTATTTATTGTTGCTATTATATGCATCTTTGATGAGTAATTTTCATAAAATTTGTGTTGCAAATTGATCCGTTTTCATTTTAACACATAAAATTTAACTTGCAAATATTTTCAAGAATACAAGTCTTCTTCATTTTTAGATCAAGTTGGTATCAAAGAATAGGTTTTTGAAGACTTGATTATTTGCAAGTGTTTTGTTTTTTGATGCTCACAAGGTTGAAACTCACAAGAGGAGAAGGTCAACTTGTAGAGCCAAGTTCTCATCCTTCAAAGAAGAATCTTATATCATCAGTGCAAGTTTCAAGGAGGTATTCACCAAGTATGGCTCACGAAGAGAGTCATGAACATGTTCCTACAGAAGATGAATATCTTATAAAGGTTGTCATGGAAATGAGAGAGATGATGAAAATCTTGATGGAAAGGAATACAAGGTCGCAAGGTGAAGTCTCCAACCCTTCAAAGCACAAGGGAGACAGTGGTGATAAAACTCCAAATGGAAATGGAGGGAATGGTGCTTCTCCACCACCCTCACCTCCATCTTCTTCTTCTTCTTCTTCTACCAATTCAAGACCTCTTCCGAATTCTCCAAAGGGACATGGTAAAACTCCTTCCCAAATTCCTTTGTTAATGATTGATATTAAATTTGAATTGCCAATGTACAATGGAGAAGTAAATGCTGAGAAATTAGATAATTGGATTCGTCAAATTGAGGTGTATTGTAGGATATAAAAAATTCAAGATGATGAAACTAAGATTCAGCTTGCTTCTTTAAGATTGGATAGTGCAACACTCATTTGGTGGGAATCCAAGACTCAGGAGGACATGAAGAAACATGGTAAAATTTTAACCTCTTGGAATGATTTTATTGTTGCAGTTAAAAGACAATTTTACCCATTGGCATATATGCAAAAGGATACTATGGATTGGCAAAATTTTAGACAAGCTAAAGGACAGAATGTGCAAAGCTTTATTCTAGAATTTAGGAGAAGAGATTTGGTTTTGGGAGTATATTTGTCTTCTCAAGAAACTTTACTCAAATACATTAGAGATTTACATAGTTATTTGAGACATACTATACTCATGTTTAATCCTTCAAATCTAGATGAAGTTTGTGTTCAGGCCACTCATTTGGAAGCAAGAGGAAGGAACGAAACTTATGAGGGTAACAAGAAGCCTTTTAGCCATGGAGACAAAGGAAAGAGGAAGTTCAAGGGAAAAAAGAATGTTGTTGTTAAGAAAGAGGGAGAAAAATTCACATGTAAACATTGTTGAAAAGATGGCCATGATGAAGACCATTGTTGGAAACTTCATCCTGAAAGAAGACCCAAAAAGTTTCGCAACAAAGAGAAGTCAAAGACTGTTGCAACTATACAACATGATTTAGGTTCTAATTTAGGTGATGAAACAAACATCACAGCCATGGGTTATCAAGGTAATGGTTCTATTGCAAGTACTAGTTCTTCAAGTAACGATATTCTCAATGTAACTCGACAAGAAAAAGAGAGAATTGAACTTTTTCACATAAGGGTTGTTTCAAAGAATACCCAAATAGATACTCTATTTGATACTGGATCTCAAGCAAACCTTATATCTCAATACACTGTTAAGAAATTAAAATTGGAAACAATTCCACATCCTAAGCCATATCCTCTTGGTTGGATATGTGATAATGCTAAATTAGAAGTAACAAGAAGGTGTAAACTTAGGTTTGCTATCACTGCACATTTCATTGATGAGGTAGAGCTTGATGTTATTCCTTTGGATATCTGTGGTATTGTGTTGGGAAGCCCATATTTATACAATAGGAAAGTTATTTTTCATCGTCATGAGAATAAGTATCATTTGTTTGAAAATGGAGTTGAGTACATTATTAGAGCCCATACAAAGAAGATGAATTTATCACTTGTAAATGCAGGACAAATGAAGTGATTAGTCAATGCTAGCAAGAATTGTGTTCTCTTAATGATTAAACCCAAAGATGATATTGAAAATGAAGTTTTCCAAGGTTGTGATGCAAATTTGAAATCTGATCTATATGAGGTTGTTAATCAATATGATGATATTTTTTAGGAACCAAAGGGATTACCTCCAAAAAGGGGTATCCAACATGAAATTCAATTGCAGCAAGATTGTCCTCTTCCAAACATTGGTATGTACAGAATGTCAGTCATGGAGAATGCCGAAATTAAAAAACAAATTCAAGAGTTTCTCGAAAAAGGGGTTATTGTACCAAGCTCATTGCCATGTGGATATCCAATTGTGTTAGTGCCAAAGAAAGATGGTACATGGCGTATGTGTGTTGATTTCAGGGCTTTGAAAAAAATTACGGTAAAGAATCATTTTCCTCTTCCTAGAATCGATGATTTGCTTGATCAATTGAAAGATGCTAAATATTTTACTAAGTTAGATTTGAGAAGAGGATATCATCAGATCAGGATTGTCGAGGGAGACACATGGAAGACAACTTTCAAAACAAAGCAAGGTTTGTTTGAATGGATGGTAATTCCTTTTGAACTTTGCAATGCACCTACTACTTTCATGAGAGTTATGAATGATGTCTTAAGGCCTTTTCTTGATGATTGTGTTATTGTCTACTTGGATGATATTTTGATCTTTAGCAAATCTCGTGAAGAGCATGTTAAACATGTGAAACAAGTCTTGGATGTTTTGAGAAAGGAAAAGTTGTTTTTGAAGATGTCCAAATGTGAGTTTGGAAAGACTTCACTTATTTACTTAGGGCATATTGTTGGTGGAGGCGAATTAAAAATTGATCCCTCCAAGGTCAAAGTCATATTGGATTGGCCCAAGCCCAACAATGTGACAGAGGTAAGAATTTTTTTGGGAGCAGCCCAATATTGGAGAAAATTTATTGTTAACTTTTCTTCCATTGCAGCTCCATTACATGCAGTGACAAGTGTCAATAAAAATTTTCAATGGGGAGGCAAGAAACAAAATGCTTTTGATACTTTGAAAGAGAAGATGAGTTCAGTGCCAGTTTTTGCACCTCCAAATTTAAGACAACCTTTTGAAATCCAAACAGATGCAAGCAATTATGCAATGAGAGCAATTTTGCTACAGCATGGTAAGCCCATTTGTTTTCATTTTGAAACTTTTAATGGTGTCATGATTAACTATCCTACTTATGATAAAGAGTTTTATGCATTGGTACAAAGTGTGAAAAAATGGAAACATTATTTGTTGGTGAAAGAAACCATTGTACACACCGATCATCAACCACTTTAATATTTACAATCACAAACAAAGTTACAACAAGCTAGGCACTTCAGATGGATGGGTTTTCTACAACAATTCCACTTGGTCATCAGGTATAAGAAGGGAATTTATAACAAAGTTTTTGATATGATTTCAAGGCCTATTATTAATGCTTCAGTTATTCTTAAGCATAGTCCTATCATGCATGAAAGTTGTGTTGAGCAATATGGTTTGGATACTGATTTTAAAGAAGCATATGAAACTTTGTGTCATTCTAACCATGTTGAGGAATTGGATTACCATGTGCATGATAATATTTTGTATCATCTTGGAAAGATATGTGTTCCACAGGGGGAAAGAATCAACATTCTAAGAGAAGCCCATTCTTCTCTTATTGCTGGTCATTTTGGTGTAGGCAAGACAGTGGCTAATTTGCAAAGATACTGCTACTAGCCTAAAATGAATGAAAGTGTTTCAAGATATGTTCAAGGATGTTCCTTATGTGCCACAAGTAAACCTAGCAATCAAAATTTGGGTTTGTATACTCCACTTCCAGTTCCTTCTCATCCTTGGGAAAGTATTTCCATGGACTTTGTAGGAGGTCTACCTATGTCTAGACGAAATCATGATTATCTTTATGTTGTGGTTGATCGATTTAGCAAAATGTGTATTTTGATGCCTTGTATGAAGCAGTTTACAGCTGAAAAAATGGCACAAATGTTCTTTCAAAATGTTTGGGTGCATTTTGGATTGCCTAAATCCATTATTTCTGATCGGGATTCTCGATTTGTTGGAATTTTTTGGTCGAGTTTATGGGCACTCATGGACACCAAACTGAAAAAGAGCACATCTTTTCATCCACAAACAGATGGTCAGATAGAAGTGGTAAATTGAACAGTGGTGCATATTCTTCGTGCTTATTGCAGCAAGCATCCTAAACTTTGGGATGAGCATTTACACTACATTCAACATGCTTACAATCGAGCTAAGCACTCTTCAACTCAAAAGTCGCCATTTGAAGCATGTTTTGGCTATTTGCCCAAATCTCCTTTAGATTTTATCTTTGGGAAGGATATTGCTATTGAAGGTCAATATGAAATTGATAGGGCAGAAAAGTTCATTGAACAAATTCAGTCGATACATCAAATAGTGCAAGAGCAGTTGGAAAGGAGTCAAGCCAAGTACAAAATGAGACATGAAAAGCATCGTGTTGATCACAGTTTCCAAGTTGGAGATGAAGTTTGTCTTTACATTAGTAAGGAGAGGCTTAAAGGAGAAGGTAAAAAGTTGAAACCAATTCGATATGGTCCTTTCAAGATTATTGACAAGATTGGTAACAATGCCTTTCGTTTAGATTTGCCTCCTTATATGAAAATGTATGCAGTTGTTAATCTTGAGAATTTGAAATTGTATGAGCCTCCTTTGATTGATGATCAAGGAGAGCATGTTCAGATTCCTTCTATAGATCATTTTTCCCCAGAATATCTTACAGAACTACATGAAGACACCATCCTTGACAAGCGAATGCGAACTTCAAAACGAGGAAATGTGGAGTATCTTCGAGTTGGTATTAAAGGTACAAATCCAAGAAAAGCCAAGTGGATTGAGATTGGAAAGGTGAGGGAGCTATACCCTCATCTTCAGATAGACTAAAAATAGTTTTTTGGAGGTCCAAAAGATTTCCAATGGGGAGGTGTGATCTAGGGGATCAAAGTTTGCTCAAAAATTCAAAGTGCTTGGTATCACTTCAAATCGAACAAGAGCATAGGCCTCATGGTTATGAACCTAACGCAACTCATTTGGGTTCAAACGGACATCGAGAACGAGAGATATCACATTCTGTTCAAAATGACAAACATGCAAAAGAAGGGATGATGACTGTACAGTCCGTACGGACGCTCACGTGGTAGCCCTTACGACATGTGTCAGGTCATACAACATGTGGCAGGAATTTATTTGGACAGTTGGCATGTGACATGGCTTGTTTTCATCGAACGGGTTGGTGACACGTGGCCCAATCAATGGCCGCCACGTGTCACATGTATATTGGTTTAAAATCTTTGCATTTGGCAGGAGTTGACCTTGTGACTTCTGGGCAGGGTAAAGCCTTGGGAAGGGCGACCCAACCGGCACACCCGCATGTGTTACTTAACATATGTATCTGTTTTAATATATTTGAATTTGCAAATATGTGAATTGGGGTGTGAACCGGGCTAGGCCTAAGCCCCGACCCACAGTTATATATATGTATTGCATACGAACAATGTTATGGGTGGTTAAACCCACCATAATATATATATATATATATATATATATATATATATATATAACCATTTTGGTATGCACGCGGTTTGACATATAACATGTGACCATTGTATATGCGTGTGGTTTAATCCTACGGTTTTGTATATGGTTTGAACCTTAGCCTTGTTTTGTATTGTGCATAGTCATGTGGTGGCCATGTGCCCACGGGCCTTGGTAGTTAAAGGCCGACGCGTAACCATTCGACAGTTTGTATCAGTTGTGCGATTGCACTCGGTGCTAAGTTTTAATGCTTAAATATGCGTGTGGGCTAGGTTGAGCCAACAAGGGTGTGTTTTGTAGATGTAGAGATAGCAAGTTTGAAGGGGGACTTCCAGGAAGCCTATATTCTTCAATTTTTGGCCAAACAAGGTGCCGAAAAAGCCCATATAGGGGTTTTTGGACGTTCTGAAGCCATTGGAGAAATCTATTTGGTATTTTGAGCATTGTAAAGCACATTTTTGAGCACTTTGAGCAAATAATACAAATGATCCATTGGAAGCTAGACCAGGAGATGTAGCCCAAGAGAGGGGTGAACTCCTTTATCATTTTTTGTGTTATGTGTTTTCTGTTCACTATTTATTACTGCTGTTATATGCATCTTTGATGAGTAATTTTCATAAAATTCATGTTTCAAATTGATCCGTTTGCATTTTAACACATAAAATTTAACTTGCAAATATTTTCAAGAATACAAGTCTTCTTCATTTTTAGATCAGTCCATCACAATAGGACATGTGGCGAGAGATCAACATTTCACTGATTTAAAGAGTGAAAAGGTCAAAGAGAATACTTTTTGAGAATTAGCGAAGTGCAAACTCAAGAAAAGATCACAGTCGTTGATCGTTCCGAAATCATTGAGACCGTCTGTTGTCAAGGAGGACACATGGTGAGAGATCAACATTTCGTTGACTTGTGACTCGAAGGAGTCAAAGGTTGAGTCACAAGAACTCAAAAAATGTGAAATCGCGACATGATATGACTCGTTGATCCAAGGGGAGATCTAGATTGTTGATCTAGTGCCATCGCAATTTCAGCTATCAGAAGAATGGAGGCAAGGAGACTCCAAAGTCATGAATCATGAAATCATGAAAAGATCACAGTCATTGATCAAAGGAGGGATTTGAACCATAGATCTGGTTTTGTCGGGACTTCACAACTCGGGAAATCAAAGGTAAGAGTTCTAGGAACTCACGAAACCTGAAACCGCGGAGATTGGATTTGAGTCATCGGCTCGAGAAGAGATCTAGACCATTGAGCATCTAGGGAGACGACTCATGAAGTTTGAACTCATGAGATGCAAAATCACGAAGTGCTCAAATATTGGCCCATGGTCATAGTGAAGGGTCACATCAATGAAGGGGATTACAGGGGCTATCATGCGCTAGGATCCTGTCGGGATTTCAAAACTTGAGAGATTTGGAGTGACTCACATGCAAAGGACTGATACGCGAAGTCGCGATGTGCCTTTTGATTAGGTGACTGGTCATAGCCTTAGTCACATAAAAGGAGGGGTTTAACCAGGAGAGCTAGCATCTAAATACGTTGAATATTAAAGGTGTTAAGGACAACGCCGCGGGTTCCATATAACCTGTGATTTAAAGGAAAGAGGGTCTGTTAAGTGGATATCAGGTTCTTAAGGGCCAAAGAGTCAATCAGACTCAATTTATTGATTGATTTTAGACCAGGAGGTCGTGCAATCCTTAGGAGAGAATGGGGGTCTGCATCAAGTGGTATCATAGTTGATTTTCGTCTATAGATTTCAGATGAAGGAGAAAAAGAACTCGAATTTGTACTTTGTTTGTAAGAGACAGTCAACAAAATACTGCCAAGGAGACGAGGGGAGCCACCTTTACCCAATAGCATTGTAGAAAGGTAGATGTGAGAACTTTGTGCAAGGTTTGAAGATATGAAATAATTGTAGAGAAGATCACCTGATGTTGGAGATGCCAACGATGTAGAGAGAGAATATGTAGAAGCCAAACAAGTTGTAGGGGAACACGTTGCCAAAGAACACTTTCTAAGAGAAGTTGTTAGATTGGCAGCTAGAACCAAGATAGAGGTCCCAATGTATGAAGGAAATTTGGATGATGAAGAGTTGTTGGATTGGATAAGGTCCATGGACAAATATTTCGATTATGAATATTTTGATGGGGAGAAAAGGGTGAGACTTGTTGTCACTAGGATTAAAGGACATGCAACACTGTGGTGGGATGAACTGCAGGCTGAGAGGAGAAGTAGAGGAAAACAGAAGATAAATAAGTGGGATAGAATGGTAGCCAAGCTGAAGGCTAAATTCATGCCCAACGATTATCATATCAATCTGTTCAAGAAGCTACAAAACCTGAGACAGAAGAGTATGATAGTCAAAGAATACACAGAGGAGTTCTACAAGCTAAACATCAAAGTTGGAAAAAGAGAGTGGGATTAAGAAAACGTTGCCAGGTATATGAATGGACTGAGGTACAAAATCCAGGATGAGCTCAACATGATGTCGGTAAGGACAGTGGAGGATTCTTATCATTTTTTGCTAAAGGCAGAAGAGAAGTTGGCCAGAAAACAAATACCATGAGGTAGAGGTAAAATCTCAGCCTCGAACAAAGGCAAGGGAGTTTCCCATGACAAGGTGTGTAGTTCCAAATATTTGGCTGGAACTCCACATAGTCACTCGAAAAGAGGAGGAAGTTCCCGAGGAAGACAGGGTGGTGGAAGAAACTCTCCTAGAGGAAGAGGAAGAGGAGGAATAAGATGTTATGTCTGTGGAAAGACAGGGCAAATGTCTTGGGAATTCCTCGAGAAAAATAAAGGAGGAGGAGAAGATCACATTTCAGAAGAACAAAGAGAGAATGTTGAAGGAGAGAGAGCAGAGAATGGAACATCCTTGATGATAAGAAAGGTTCTCTTAAAACCATAGGCAGAAGTTGAAAATCCGGTACAAAGGAACAGTCTATTCACGACAGCTTGCAAGAATAAAGACAGAGTATGCAAGGTGATAATTGACAGTGGGAGAACTAGTAACTTAGTATCCACAGAGATGGTAGAGAAATTGGAGTTGGAGACAAATGCACACCTAGAGCCATATAAAGTCTCATGGTTCCAGAAAGGACACCAGGTAGTGGTTACTAAACAATGCTTGGTTGAATTTAAGATAGGCGGGTATAGAGATGAAACTATTTGTGATTTAATTACCATGGATGTATGCCATATTTTGTTGGGAAGACCATGGTAGTTTGACAGGAATGTCATTCATGATGGGAGGAAGAATACATACACCTTGAAGAATAATGGTAGAACACACATGTTTCCAGAAAGTGAAAGAGGAAGCCAGCACAAGAATACTCCTCATGATTTGGAAGGAACTTCTGAAAGAAGTCAAAAAAGAACAGGAGATGCAGTTTTTTGTGGTGAGGAAACCCAGATTTATCCTTACAAGTATGTCAATGGATGATTTTCTTGAAGAAGTTCAAGAATTATTGGATAATTTTGCTGACATAGTGGTGAATGATCTGCCAAACTCATTGCCACCCATCATAAGTATCAACCATCATATTGACTTGATACCAGGAGCAAGTCTTCCAAACAAAAAAGCTTACATACTAACACCTCGAGAGAATGAGGAGGTAAAGAACCAATTCCAAAAATTGTTAGACAAGGATTTGGTCATAGAGAGATTGAGTCCATGCATAGTGGCAACTGTGTTGAGTCCAAAGAAAGATGGAGGATGGAGAATGTGTACATACTCGAGAGCCATTAATAAGATCATTGTCAGGTATAGATTCCCTTTGCCAAGAATAAATGATTTAATAGACTGTTTAAGTGGAGACAATTTATTTTCTAAGATAGATTTGAAAAGTGGATATCACTAAATTAGAATGAGGGAAGGTGATGAGTGGAAGACAACCTTTAATACAAATGAAGGTTTGTATGAGTGGCTTGTTATTCCATTTGTCTTAACTAATGCCACGAGCACTTTTATGAGGTTGATGAATGAAATACTAAAATATTTCATTGGCAAGTTTGTGGTTCTGTATCTAGATGATATACTGATCTTTAGTAAGACTAAAGAGGAGCATTTGAGGCACTTGACATTAGTGATGAGGAGACTACAATAGGAGAAGTTGTTGATAAACCTGAAGAAGTCCTCTTTTATGAAGACAAAACTCATTTACTTGGGTTTTTTGATATCTTCAAACGATCTGAAGATGGATCCAAAGAAGGTGAAAGCAATCAAAGAATGGTCATCACCAAGGAGCATGTTTGAGGTAAGAATCTTCCATGGATTAGCGAGTTTCTATAGGAAGTTCATAAGAGATTTCAATGGAATTTGTGCACCAATGATGGATATAGTAAAGAAGAGGCACAAGTCTTTTAAATGGATAGAGGAGGCCAAGAATAGCTTCAATACACTGAAGGAGAAATTAATGGAGCGACCAATTCCGGTCTTGCCAAATTTTGAGAAGACGTTTTAGGTAAGGTGTGATGCAAGTGGCATTGTGATTGGAGGAGTTTTGAGCCAGGACAATAGATCTATTTCTTGCTTCATTGAGAAGCTTAATGAGACTAAGAGAAAATACTCCACCTATGACAAGGATGTTTATGCCATAATCCAAGCCCTAAAGAAATGGAGACATTACCTTATCCCACAAGAATTTGTCTTGTATAGAGATAACCAAGCTTTACAATTGATAAACAGACAGGAAAAATTGAATCAGAGGCATGCGAAGTGCATTGAGTATATGAAGAATTTTACTTTTGTCATAAAACATATTGTTGGAATGCTAACAAAGTTGTTGGTGCATTGAGCAGGAGATGTTTGACTCTTCAGGAATTTCAGGTAAATACCTTAGGGTTTGAACACCTTGAAGAAATGTATAGTGATGATCCAGACTTCAAGGAAGCATACGAAGCATGCACGAATCATGTGCTAAGATATATGAGCCAGTTGACAGAGTATATGATTCAAGAGGGATTGTTGTTCAAGGGAAATCAATTGTGCATACCAAAATGATCAATGAGGGATAACCTTTTGAAGGAAAAACATAGTGGAGGATTGGTTGGACATTTCGGCCATTGTTGGCCCTTGACCAAGTTTTGAGGACACTTGGTCATGATTGACCTATTTTTGGGATTTCAACAAGCTGTCAAAGATGGAGCACAAGACGAAGAGGAGATCGTGAGATATCAACCCCTTTTTAGGGATTTTTTGGTTTTGGGATGATGTAATAGGTATGGGAAGGTTGGACCATGGGTTTACCCATGCCTGGGCCCACTTTGTAATATATATATAGAATCTAGGCGATGTAGAAAACAATGGTGATCGATCTATGTGATCAAAATATTGTAAGTGCTATGTGAATACTATGTAAGACTGGTAAGGCTAAGTGAAAGGGATTGTAAGAGATCAAGAGAAGGATTTGTACTGAACCTAACTTGGGGAAGGAGGATCTAGTGAAGTGCGCAAATATCTTGTCCTACATGAAGTAGGGTTTTTGAAGCTCTGTGCATGTACCGATTAAGAAAAGATATGAGAAGAGAAGAAGAGTTGGTGGATGTATCCCCAGGGGGGGTGAACCACGTATATGGTCTGTTGCTCTGCTTTGTGTGATGTGTTGGTGTGTTTATGTGTGACTTGCTATGATATATATGAATGTTAGATAGAAATGATGTTTCTTTGTTCTTAATAATAAGAATGAATGTTAGATCTGACATATGTGGGTATGCTTAGTGCCTGAATCTGCTAGATCTAATATGTTCCTTTTATGATAAGTATTATTAGATGTGAATCTAGTTGAATATTGTGCTTCTCTATAATTAGGATTTGTCTACACTGTTAATAAGAACTGAATATTGATGAATGTTCACTGCTAAGTGCTTTGTTAAATATTAGAATCACAGATTTATGTCCCAGCTAAGGTTGCAGACATCTGAGTCCTACAACCACCCCTGCCTCTACTTCGGGTGAGAATTCATCTACTTCGCAGGTGTTGCTGAAAGGGATAGTAGTTATGGTTTTGTTGGTGCGTTGTTGTAGAATTTAACTTTGGGTCTGCCCCTGTGCCAACAAATGGTTCTGTTGCCAGAACTTGACACTATGATTGCAGGGAACTGAGGAAAAACAAGATTTGGGCAAAGACCTGACCTGAAATTGTGAAAGCTCTGTGGGTAGATCTGTCGCTCTAGTGCACAATATTCTACTTGATTTTTGAAGCTTTGTGCTAAATAAAGAAGTCCAATCTGAAGAAAAGCGGTAATATATGAACACTTTGTGCTCTGATAAGGGTAAGAATAGTGAAATTTTTTAAGATCTAGAATCTTTGTGCTTTGTTGAAGATAAGATTAGTGGAAATTTTTATTTCTAAAGTATGGATCTAGTTATGTTTAATAAGATTTATCCTAGCTTGAAAACTAGGGCACTGATAGAAGAAAGAATACTTGATATGAGTACATCTGATAAGAATAATGAAAAATATGTCATACCTATGCATAGAAAGAATGTTTGGACTAACGAATGGATGCAAGATCCTAGAAATAATTTTTTGTAGGTTATCTACCATGATCCGAGTGCACAGTACAGGAAAGGATGGGGATCATTTAAGAGAAAGAAAGGATTAACCCTTTGTTACAGTTGCAGAAGACCGGGACATCTAGCTAAGGAATGCTCTGGAAAGAGACCTAGTTGCCTCTATTGGAAAGCTATAGACCATGAACCATTGGATTGCCCTAGAGTAATTGCTAAGGTTGAGAGAATGAATATGAACCAAGAAAACCCTAAGGCAGATCCAAAAACTAAGATTATGACAGAACCTCAGAAAGGATCAGAGAAAGTATTACTACAGATGCAAGGAACCTTGAATGACCACTGACATATGAGCTTATCAGAGATCTTTAAAAAAAAAGAATGTATTGAAACAAGAATAGGAGACTGACATTGACTATGTTCTAGATGAGGAAACATAGGTGAATATCATGACAGAAAGAACCTATGAAGCTATAGGAAATCCTTCTATGATTCCTTCATTAGGAGGAATATGATTATTCATAGGAAATCTTATAACCCTATGTAGAAGACTTACCAGGATATCTATGAGTGCTCATGGAACTTCGACAAAGGAATAATTTGAAGTTGTTTAATTTATTGAGAACAATGCTCCATTTGCTATGTTATTAGGAAAATAATGGATTGAAAAAGATCAGGCCAGGAGGAAAGAAGAAGAAGTCTTAGAACAAAGTAAGCAGGAATTAAAAGATTTCATGACTAGGAAGATCGCACACTTGATTAAAGAACAGGCGAACAAAACAAAGCCAATTGAAACCATAGAATTGGATGTCGAAGTTGAAAAAATACCAGAGGACTCCTAGAATATTGCAGTACCTATTCCAGGTATAGATGAAGTATTACCCTTGATTTCTAGGAAGGAATCCCAATAGCACAAAGTTACTCTACGAAAAGAACATAAGAACTAGAATGGAAAAAGGAATTCTGAGACGAATCTCACTGGAAAGAAGGATATAAAACTTAGTAAGAAGAGAGCTAATATTGAAAAGTTATAGAAGGTTCCCGAGAGAACTTCCTAGAAGGAAACTTTGCAAAATTAGATCTTCATCATAATATCAGAACAACGTCACATGACACTTCCCCATGGAAAAGAAATATAGTCGTTAGAGATAGTATAACCATTTGACCGATGACCCGAATGGGTAGAAAGGAATTTATGGTCAAAAAAAATTCCACCAGACCATTGGGACCATGCCACAATGGAAAGAAATAAATTAATGAAGGCTTCTCTCCCATTGCAAGAGATTCATTTCTGAGTTTTCTATTTATCCCTTCATTCCACACAATGAGAACACTTTTTCCAATCATGACTATCAGAGCTCGCAACAAAGTTGATTTCTCATATTTATCATCGTGTTAGTGCCATCTATCCCATTGCATTAACCTGTTACTCTTCAAACCTGAGACATTCAACCATGAGTGTGCATGTTGGACGAGCTTAGCACTGCAGAGAAATTTTTTGAGGAAGTTCTTATTGACCTAATGACTGGAAGGGTAATTTCTGAAAGAGAGATGTCTGCAAGTATTCAAGCATCATCGACGAGAGGGCTGCAAGCCTCTCCGTCGACTTCTTGTAGAGCCAGGTCATCCTAACCATCAGCAGAAAAGAGAACTAAACACAGAGATGACCTAGCCAATGTGAAGTTTATCCCGTCCATATTGTCAGATTACATCCCACCTTTGGCTAGGGCAGTGAGTCGAGATAGCATGACAATAGATTTCAAGTACTCTATGATTATTGCATACCTCCTGAAGGGGATACATATAGTTCAAGCACAACAGGACAAGATCACAGTGTTGAAGTTTAGTGACTTCAACCTCATAGATCGCAAAAACTACAGTATGCTTGCCTCATATAAGTACCTAAACAAGACAAAGGGAAAGAACTCAAAGATAATCCATCAATCGTGGATGATCAACCTTGCGCAGTCCACCCTATTAAACGTAATGAAGATCACACATTCAGAAGACACCAGGAAGTCAATGCATGTGTCAAGATATTTATCTAGTGTTACCATGGTGGTTATTTATGGCTAGACTATCGTATTACATTCAATCCAATGCTAATCCATAGGATCATAGGATTGAGTATGCAAGGACCTGACAGGCAAGAATTTTACCCAGGAAAAGCCACAGATCATGCGATAGCACAGAAGATTAAGGACACATATGATGATGTAAAAAAGTTGATGCAAGGCTACAAGGTAGCCTCCATCCCGAATGGTTCAGTGTGCCTAGCATGTCAGTTAATAGATGGAAAACTGGTACGCAAGAACCAACCCACACAGGTCACAAGCTTTGATGTCGACCTCACAGGAAATGTGTATAAGGCTTACAGATGAACTAGGTGAAGTACCTAGTCAATCAGCTTGAACTAGACTGTCGTGAAGCGCAATATCAAGGCTAAGAGTTTCAATTTAGCTGTCTCCTGATCCTCATCACATTTGTTGCCTGGGAGATTCCATAAGGTGCGACCTTCCCAGACATCAAGCCATTTTAGAAGCTTTTCGTGAAGTTCACCACACTTTGGTATTCGACTGATATGAACAAACAGTGGCAGTCGAATGTTTTTTTTCATATGTACTACCTTCAGTTGAAGAGAGCCAGAGAAGTAGAACCTCGCATGACTTCAAAAACCTTACAGAGATTCCAACCTCTGATAAAGTTCTGCACAGATTGACACTTCATCTACCTTACAACATGAGTCGATGAGCATAAGGAGCAGCTACAATCATACTACAAGCTCACATAAGAGGATCTTGAGGAGATCACTAAGGACTGGTCGGCATACCTCCTTATTTCGATAAAACCTATAGATATGTCTAACCGTGATAGCCCATAAACCACGCATGATACACCCGGACCCAACAAAATGAAGAAGAGCGAAGTGGTCCAAGAATTAAGCAGTGCTTTAGGAAATACTGCTTTAGTATCAGCTGACTGAGGTGGTGATGATGAAGTAGAAGAAATAAATGGTACAGGAGCCGAATAAAAGCAAGGTGAAGTAACACCATCAAGATATGAGACCCATCCCCTAAAGAAAATGAAGGTTTCTCCCCCAAAACCTTCATACCGAAAGAAATCGAGAGCCACCGTTACCAAGATGAAGACCATGCTTACTACTGATGACTTTGAATTCATGATAGCCGCCCTCAACGACACTTCACTAGAAATTATGGATAAACAAGAAGCTAAGAAAGAGGAAATGTATGACAGACTTAAGTTCGAGTTTCAAGGAGTACAACAGGCCCTTCAATCTAGCTGCACAGTGTCCACTGCACCCTTTCCATCAGGAGAAACAGAGTTGGGGGATGAGCCAATCCAACTCCGTCGATTAGTTGATGTAGTCAAAACTCATCTTCGTCATGCACATGAAGAAGTTGAACAAGATAACTAGACCTTGAAGAAAGTACAAGGAAACATTATAGAACAACACATAATAGTAGAACGGGAGAAGGTTGATCTCCAGGCTAAGTTTGAAGCGAAGAAAACACAGATGCAGCAAGAGAAAGAACAATTGCTTGCAAAGCAGCTTGAAGTAAAAGAAGTAGTAAACAAAGCCCTCTGCTCTGTGACAGACTTAGAGATACAAGATGAAGACCAAGTCACACATCAAGTAGAGTAGCTTGCGGAAGCCATCTAGCAGCTACAACAAAGAATAGCAGATTTAGAGCTCCGCATAGTGCCCAACACTCCACAAGATGTAAGAGATCAAAGAGAAGCGACTGCCAAGAGTGTAGTCAAGAGAATAAAGGCTCTTTCCATGGAATGAATGAAACTCAATGATCGCAGTGCCCAAACTTATGAGAAACTCACTGAGAATGCAAAACTAAAAGAACTGGAGTCGCCACTCCAAGAGGCAAAGCAATAAAAAAAAATAATACAGGTGCAGTTGAAGCCCCTATCAGTGGTGGAAAGAATGAAGCAATCTCAAGAGCAGTGCGCTACCCAACAACAGGTTCACATCATTTAGAGAAAATTCATAGAAGTGACTCAGAGGCTCCAACCTATACAGGATGAGGCTTACCAACTATTCACAGAGATTGAAAGCTGAGAAAAAGAACTGGAACAAGTTGTTGCTGTAGCAAAATAGCACCTAGAAGGACCTGTGAATGAGGCAGTCATCCAAGAGTTCGTTGAATAGGAGTTTGTGGTAAAAAAACAAGTCAATGAAGTTCGAGACAGGATCCATGATTTCAAAACAAAACTACCCAGATTAGAGTGACTCGAGACGAGTCACAGATGAGTGTTGGGGGCCTTTTGGCCCTTGAATTTTTTTTGAGGATACTTGGTCATGATTGACCTATTTTTGGGACTTCGATAGGATGTCAAAGATGGAGTAGAAGACGAAGTGGATATCATGGGATCTCGACCCCTTTTTAGGGATTTTTGGGTTTTGGGATCATGTAACGGGTATGGGAAGGTTGGCCAATGGGCTTACCCATGCCTAAGCCCACTTTGTAATATATATATAGAAGCTAGGCGATGTAGAAAATAGTAGTGATCAATCTATGTGATCAAAGGATTGTAAGTGATATGTGCATACTATGTAAGACTGGTAAGGCTAAGTGAAAGGGATTGTAAGAGATCAAGAGAAGGCTTTGTGTTCAACCTAACTCAGGGAAGGAGGATCAAGTGAAGTGCACAGATCTCCTATCCTATGCGGAGTAGGGTTTTTGAGGCTCTGTGCATGTACCGATTAACAGAAGATAATATAAGAGAATAAGAGTTGGTGGATGTAGCCCCAAAGGGGGGGTGAACCAGATATATGTTTTTTTTCTCTACTTTATGTGATGTGTTGGTGTGTTTATGTGTGACTTGCTATGATATAGATGAATGTTAGATAGAACTGATGTTTCTTTGTTCTTAATAAGAAGAATGACTATTAGATCTAACCTATGTGAGTATGCTTAGTGCCTGAATTTGCTAGATCTAATATGTTCTATTTATGTTAAGTGTTATTATATGTGGATCTAGTTTAATACTTCAATGCTCTGTAATTAGGATTTGTTTGCGTTGTTACTAAGAACTGAATATTGATGAATTCTCACTACTAAGTTCTCTATTAAATATTAGAATCACATATCTGTGTCCCAACTAAGTTTCTAGACATCTGAGTCATGTAGCCACCCCTACCTCTACCTTGGGTGAGACTTCATCTACTTTGCAGGTGTTTCCGAAAGGGTCGGTAGTTAGGGTTTTGTTGGTGCGTTGTTTTAGCATTGAAACCTGGGTCTTCCCCTGTGCCAACAACCATGATAAGACATTTGCATAGTTGAGCAGTTCTTACTATTGGCTAGGTATGAGAACAGATGTAATAAAATTCATGAACAGATGCAAAATATTCCAACATGAAAAAGGTAAAAGACAGAACACTAGATTGCATCAACCATTTCCCATACTAGAGAGACCTTGGGATGCAATAATCATAGATTTTTTGTTGGGACTGCCAAGAACATAAAGAGGATGTGATTCCATATTTTTGGTGGTGGATAGATTTTCCAAGATGGCACACTTTATCCCATGTCAGAATACCAGTGATGCAACACATGTTACAAACCTGTTGTTCAATGAAGTTGTGAGACTTCATGGCCTACCTCAAAGCATTGTCTCATAACAGAGACACAAAATATTTTGGTCATTTTTGGAGAACATTGTGGAAGAATTTGGGGACAGATTTTTCCTTCATCTCAGCTTATCACCCTCAGACAGATGGGCAGACTGAGGTGGTAAACAAAAGTTTGGGAAACTTATTGAGGATTTTGGTCACTGAGCACCATAATCAATGGGATCAAATTCTTCTACAAGAAGAATTTGCATACAACGACTCACCAAAGAGGAGCATTGGGAAGAGCCTGTTCCAAATATTGTATGGAATGTAACCCATAGGAGTATATGAGTTGGGAGACTTGGAACAGAGTGATATCAGAAGAGTTGGAGAAAAATATTTTGCTACAGAAATGTAGAAGCTCCATAGCCAGATTAGGGTCAGTTGCAGAATTCTAGCCAAGAGTATAAATGCAGAGCTGATCAACATCGCAGAGAAATCCAATTTGAAATAGGAAATAAGGTTCCAACACATTTCAGAAAGGAAATGTTACCTATGGGGACATATAACAAGATAAAGATGAAGAAGATAGGAACATGTAAGATCTTTAGGAATTTTGATGCCAATGCCCGAGATTGAGCTGCCAGATGATGTGGACATATTTCCCATATTCAACGTCTCAGACCTATATCCTTATAGGAAGGATAACACAGAGGGATCAACAAATCAAGGGGAGATTCAGTGGGAGAAACAAATTCCTATAGTAGAAAAACCACAGATGGAAAATATCGTTGATCAAAGGATTAGTAAGAAGACCAAGACGAAGACCTATTTTGAATATCTAGTCAAGTGAAAGGGACACCCAATAGAAGATGCCAGTTGGGAAAGTGAAGCTGATATACAAAAGCATGGAAAGTTGGTACAGGAGCTCATGGATAGGAGTCCATGAATTTTTTTCCACGGGGAGTATGATGTAGGAGCATCGTCAGTAAGTACACGTGGTAGGACAAATCAGTTCCTGAGAGCTAATCCAGAGTCTCGAACGCTAGCCAGTATTGCAAATCTTTTGAAGTGATAGAAAAAAAAAGAGGAAAGATCGCATCTGTGGAGACAAAATGAGAATGGATGACTTGGGAGCTTAACCCTAATCTCAATGTAACCACAATTAGATAGCAGTCAGTTTGTTTCTTTTTATAAGGAGAGATTTTATATGCCCAAAAGAGGGGTTATGAGAATTATGAGAAAGTAGGAATTTGTGAACAGTAGTTGTTGCTTTGATTTTAGCTATACCCATTTTCTTGATTTTGAATGAAGATAACAAAGGAAAATTGATCCAATGTATGGTGTGAATATTGTTTACAATTTCCCTATTGTTGTCGTTAATCTTTTCAAGAAATAATGAATCTTGCTATGAGTGCATGTAGCTTTGAAATGATTGTATAAATATTAAAAATCACTTTTCTTCGTGATCCGGTGCAAGGTGTGCACACAGTCCGCAAAGAGTGTGTTGACAAGGTCTATTTTGACTCATAAAGCTCAGAAGAAATAGCATAATACTTTCTTTGTAGGAAGTATAAAGTGATTGCTGCAAGGAGTGCACAGTTGTTGCAAGAACTTGAATCTTGTGTAAAGATCTGTTGCAAAGAATACACAGACCTGGAATTTGATGAAGAGTCAAAGTGACTCTATAAAGAAGTCAAAGGATGAGAGCTAAAGGATGCCAACAAGGTGAGAAAGGATTCTTTTCAAGAATATTTGGATTTGAGTTTAACGAGTTTCCCATAAAATCAAGAAGTGCTTGGGAGATCAAAATATTTGGAGAGATCAAGCTCAGGAGGGGTAGCACTTTCCAAGAAACGCGAACGATATCCAAGAAATGGAATCGTAGGAAGGATAAAGGTAAAATCTTGTAAATCCTTTCAAAAATATTCGAACTCTGAAGAAAGCGTTATCTCAGAGGGAAGATCTGGACCATCCGATTAACGTCGAGACAATGAGGAGCAAGTGTAGAGGAGGAAATATCTCAATCAGTCGATCTGAGCGCAAACAGATCATAGTCGTATGATCAAGGTAAAGTGCACTAACATTAAATTTTTTAACATACATAGGAGGAACAAGGTCACGAAATTCTGAAATCATCGGAACCATCCATCACGATAGGACACATGGAGATAGATCAACACTCCACTGATTCATGGAGTGGAAAGGTCAAAGAGTAGAGTTGTGAGGATTCATGAAGTGAGAACTCGTGAAAATATCATAGCCATTGATCATTCTGAAATCATTAAGACCATCTATTGTCAAGGAGGACACATGGCAAGAGATCACTATTTCTCTGACTCATGACTCGAAGGAGTCAAAGGTTGAGTCACGAGAACTCACGAAATGTGAAATTGCAACATGATATGATTCGTTGATCAAAGAGGAGATATGGACCGTTGATCCATCACCATCACAATTTCAGCTATCAGAAGAATGGAGGCAAGGAGACTCCAAAGTTACGAATCAAGAAATCGCAAAATTATCACAACCATTGATCAAAGGAGGGACTTGAACCATATATATGGTTTTGTCAGGACTTCATAACTCGGTAAATCATAGGTAAGAGTTTTGGAAAATCGTAAAAACCAAAACCGCGAAGATTTGATCTGAGCCATCAGTTCGAGAAGAGATCTGGACTGTTGAGCATCTAGGGAGATGACTTGTGAAGTTTGAAATCATGAGACGCAAAATCGCGAAGTGCTCGAATATTGGCCCACAGTCATAGTGAAGGGTCACATTGGTGAAGGGGAATAGAGGGGCTATCAAACACTAGGCTCCTATTGCGATTTCAAAATTCGAGATATTCAGAGTGACTCACATGAAAAGGCCCGATACGTGAAGTCACGATGCGCCTTTCGATTAGGTGACTGGTCACAACCTTAGTCACATAAAGGGAGGGGTTTAACCAAGAGTGATAGCGTCTAAATACATTGAATCTTAAAGGAGTTAAGAAGAGGGTCGCGGGTTCCATATAACCTATGCCTTAAGGGAAAGAAGGCATGTTAAGTGGATTTGAGGTTCTTGAGGGCCAAAGAGTCAATCAAACACAGTTTCTTGATCGATCCTAGACCGGGAGGTCGCGCAGTCCTTAGGAGAGAATGGGGGGTTTGCATCAATGTGTTAGCATGATGTAACCTAATCAATTCTAGAAAAGAATGCTAAGTGTAGTGGGATGCTCCATTAAATCTCATGTATGGCGAAATATGGATATCCAACTGTTCCTGCATTGCCACACTTTGCAACAAATTCTAATAGTGAAATCAAAACAAAATAGTATAAAATCAAAATAATAGGTACATGAAATGAATATCTTCACTAATAATTTATAATGAGCTTACCAAGATGGATCAGTGGCCCTTGCCGATGTGTTGACGGGCGAAATTGACCGTCCGTCAACTGGGAGAGTGGGACCAGTCTGGGGTTGTCTAAATAACCAAAGTCGTTTGGAATGGACCACCTTGACGAGTTTAACGGCTCCGTTGGCCGCTCTAAGGTATTCTAAGAAAACCAAAGAGAAAAATCTGATCTGAATTAACTAATCTAACTAAACTAATAAAACAAACTAACTATAACTATATACAAGAAACTAACTAAAATAAAGGAAACTAGAAACTAATAAAACAAAGAAAGGAACTAATATACTAAATATAAACTATTCTAACTATTCTATATACAAACTACTAATAATAACTCAAATCAACTATCTAATTATCAGTTATAATATTTCTTATTCACAAATATACACTATGAACACCCTACAGATTTGATTAAAACCTGCAAAACTCATGTGTTTGCTTCCCTAAGACAACCAAGAATCTCTTTTTTGACTTTTATATTTTATGAAAAGGAAATAAAAACTACTGAAATTAAACGATCTAATATATTTACTGAAATTAAACAATCAAATATAAATCTAATAAACTTACATCTATATTAAACTACTTAATGAAAACAGTAAACAACATTCTAATTGACCTGGAAACGCTCCAAGTCTTCCCTGTGTATGATGACTTCTTAAGCTGATTGGAGGAAGAAATTCACACCGTTTAGTCCTTAGGCTTTTCGCAAACGATCAGCTATGCTGCTTCTTGAAGTATGTTACAGGACAAACAAGACATAAAAGAAAATCATAACAATCTTCTGATTATAAATTCCTGCAATAAGGG
>ML783158.1:346516-402922 GCA_009831015.1 Picea engelmannii | reverse complement strand
TATATATATATATATATATATATATATATATATATATATAATCTTGAAAACTTTTCCTGTGATTCTTTATTATTTCTAGATTATTATTTAATGTGTTGTTGAAAACTTAACATGCATAGATATACAATGATCAATCACACAGAATACACAGAGACATTGATTTTCTTGAGGAAACCCATAAAGGGTAAAAACCTTTTCTTCTTGATATGATAAGTAATCTTTACATTCTGTACATTATCATACTTATGAACTCCAACTCATTGTGAGGCTACCACCTCTATTTTTCAAGCTGCAACTTGCTAAGAGAACCAACTCTCTAGATTCTCTAGCACCTACTAGAAGGAAGCAACAAATCCCTAAGTGTTCCAGCACCAAATCGATGGAAGCACCAACTTCCAGTCACACAAGAACTAACCTATATAACAGAGAACAACATTTCTCCTTTGCACCACCCTGTCACCCTGGTTTTTCTAGCTGCAACTAGATGGAAGCTACAAATCCCTGTGTTCAAGCACCCACTTGAACCTTTGAGGACAACAGTCCTCCCTAGCACCTCCCTACCACCCTGATTATAAATCTTTGCTACTGAAAATTATTACAGTGATATAATGGTCATTAATGGCTTACCAATCTCATCATTGTTCTACTACACTTCCCTACTCTGCCTGCATTAGTTTCTTCTTGCTTGCATCCTCTTGATCTTTTTGATATTCTGCTTTGTCTCTGCATCCACACCTCAGATTTCTCTTTTAGTGTCTCTGATATACTTCTTTGTTCCTTGCATATTTTTTTCTTTATGCTCTGCGTCTTCGTTCCAATCTATGTGTTAGGCCTCTTCTGTGTGTTTTATCTCCTTCCCACAATAGGCTATTTCCCATGTGAAATTACTCTCCGCAGAAGAAACTTTCACTTCTTTGTTCTGCGTATATTTATAATGCCAAATCCTCTTCCAGATCATACAACTAACTCTTCATCCCCTATGGTGGTTACGCTGAGTCTTCTCTTCATTCATGTTCGTTATGCTGAGGTTCCTTAGCCTCTCTAGAAGTCGAGACTCTTTGTCTTCTCTGGCGTTACCAAATCTCATCATCATCAGTGGGCGTTATGCTGAGATTCCTTAGCTTCTCTAGAAGTCAAGACCCTTTGTCCTCTCTGTCATTGTTGATATTATCCTCTCTGTTTTAGTTACAGACTTGAACAATTTCCCATCTATCAATTGTGTCTTCAAACAGTCTTCATTCCACTGGCAGATTCCTTGAGACTCTTCAGCTCCTCTGGTGATCACTCTACATCTCCTCGAATTCTTTGGCAAACGCCATCACTTCGTTCTGCAGGTTACAATTAGTTAAGTATGGCCTCTTTAGTTGTTGGAGACTTTGAATGGTTGAGATCTTGCTGGAAGGTTAAACTAGAGATCAATGGTTCATCGTGAACTATCCCCATGTGAACTAGCACTAGGCGCAAGATGCCTCTCCAAGTGACCACTAGTTGTGACCAAGTGCTTATTCAATAGGGTGCTTGACAATCTTGGTGAAATCCAATGTTGATCCCAACGACGTTCTAGCTCCTCCCTTAATCCATCAACAATGTGACCTTGGTTGTGACCAAGGGCCAAGCAATAAGGGTGCATCGCAATTTCACATATCGCAAACTCCTGTTGCGATTTGCCTCGTATATCCCAACTCACGATCTCTAAAATGGATCTTAGAAACATGCTAGCTCCTTCCCCTTACGTGACCACTAGTGGTGAACACAACTTAACTCGGAACTGCATTTCACAATTTTTCATTTCGGGGATTCTCCCATGAGTCCCTTGACTCCTCCAACTTCTGGTACCCAAAATGGAGCTTGGATTCTCTATCTCCTCCCTATAACTACCAACGATGTGACCATGAGTTATTACCACTCTCCAATCAACTGAGCACTTCTCTCTCTAAATCAATGGTCCATAGCATGATGTGATCCAACGACTGTGATCATGTTGCGACCTTGCATATCACAAGTTCCCTCAACATTGCCTTTGACTTTCCTGATTTGCGAGTCAACAAAATCCCAATCGCTCGTCACATGTCCTCTGGCTCCAAATGCCAAGATCATTTCGAAACCTTCCATATCGCGAGTTCCAGCAACTCCTTCCTCTAGAATTCCCGATATGAAAAAATGCCAAAATGGATCCATATCAGATCAACAGTTGAGATTTCTTCTTCATACAACGACTATCCTCCACCCTGAGACGTCAACCTTCAAGACTTTGGGGAAGTGATGAAGATAAAACTCTTAAAACTAAACTCCTGGAATGACATCACTCGATGACGTGTTGTGACCCGATTGGCTACCATTTGTCACTCAAAATTGTGATTTCTAGTGGCCTGAATTGTCGAATCAACTTGACACTTGTCCTTGTATGATTGCGCCATGTGTCCTTGTTGAAGTAGGTTGTCACCTATCCTTTCTGATCTGGTCTACTACATTCACCTCCTAGATCTAACGGCCCATATTAGTCCTCTATCCAACAGCTCAGATCATATCATGATTTCACATATTGCGAGTTTGAGAGGTTAGAGAACCTCCTTCCTTTGACCTTTCTGTAAGAAAAATGTTTATCTTTAGCCACGTGTCTTGCCTAAATGGATGGCCAAGATTCTTTTGTAGCTTTGGAGTGTTGAATGACTCTTGGGCTTATACTCCTTGCAGCTCCACTAGATCTAACCATTGCTAGTCCTTTGTATTTTCTCCAAATCTAACGACCCAGATCGTATCACGAATTCACGTTTCACAAAGTTGGAGGAATGCTCACCTCCATTCTCTCGATTCGCAATTCTGCAATACTACTCATCTACTACCACGTGTCCTTGATGATGGACGGTCCTCCTGCTTTCGGGACCAGGGATGATTTTAGGGGCTAAGCTTTGCTCATGGGCTAATTTTCCATGGTTTTTCCAAAAACGAGATTTGCTATTTTAAAAATGATTCACCCAAATTCTATAGGATAAAATATTTTACCTTAAAAATCGCCAAGGTTTTATAAAAACTATATAAAATACTTAGAAATTTGAATATTTTTTTAAAAAAATTGCCAAACATTTATAGTTGACATATGAAGGATTAGTAATATTCGCCAAGGTTTATAGATTTAAAAATAAATTTCCATCCTTAAAATCATCCATGTTCGGGACTTTGTAAGCCCGCTTCACCTTGCACTTAAAGGTAGTGCACATTCTTCTAGATCCAACGCCGGCCAGTATTTGTCCTCATATCTAATGCCCGATATATGTTCTCCATTTGTGTGCTCCTCTTGTCTGGACTTACAAACCATCTCCTGCCATTATTGTTGTTGTTCTTCATTGCTTGCCTTTTTTCCATCATTTTTCTTGCCATCAATGACAAGTGCGCTCCCAACTGTAAACCTGCCAACATCATTATTTTGCATTCCTGTAACCATACCATCATCGTTGTTGTTATTTCCATCAATGACAAGCATGATCTTCCTATAAACATGCCAACAATCTCCCCCATTGTCATTGATGGAAACCCTAAATGCCTGTGCCCACTCCTTTTCTCCCCCTTTGACGTCAATTTCAAAGTAAACATGCTCCCCCTGAGCTGTTGCAATATTTGTTGGAGGTATCATATATTCAACCAACACATACTCCCCATGACAAGATGGACTCTCTTATTTGAGTCCTGCATATTATTTGTATATAAAACCAGAGTCTTCTCCTTCTGATTCTTGGACCTGTTCACCATCAGCTCTCATTGTATCCTTTATAGAATACTCAATATTTCTCACCTCTCTTACTGGGAATCCTTCATCAACCATTTCTTGTCATAACTGAATGACTCCCCATGTCACTATTGGACAACTAAGAGGGGGGGGTGAATCAGTTGTTACCGTGCTTAAACAATTATGCCTATTTAAAACTCATTACAGACCTCTCAATGATAATCACAGTAATGCAAGGAAGTAAGCATTATAACATTCAACATCATTCATACATATGAGATATACAGAGACAGATATTTCCTGAGGAAACCCATAAAGGGTAAAAACCTCTTTTTCTTTATACGATAAGTAATCTTTACATTCTTTACATTATCATACATATGATCTCCAACTCATTGTGAGGCCACAACCTCTGTTTTGAAAGCTGCAACTTGCTGAGAGCACCAACTCTCTGTTTCCTCTAGCACCCACTAGAAGGAAGCACCGACTCCCTGGTTTCTCTAGCACCAACTAGAAGGAAGCACCAACTCCCTGGTTTCTCTAGCACCAACTAGAAGGAAGCATCAACTCTCTGGTTTCTCTAGCACCAACTAGAAGGAAACTACAACTCCCTGTGTTCAAGAAACCACTTGAATCTCTAAGGACACCAGTCCTCCCTAGCACCTCCCAACCACCCTGAAATGTAAATTCTTTGTTACTAAAACTTATTACGGCGATATAAAGTTATTCAATGGCTTACCAGCCTTGTTGTTGTTCTGTTACACTGCTCTGCCCTGTCTGCATCAATGTCTTCTACACACCCCTTGCACTTTCTATTCTTCTATCTTTTATGCTCTCTGCGTCATATCCCTTCAATGCACCATTCCTCTACTATGCATTTCTTCTCCTGCGCTCTGCCTCCTTGCACACACCTAAATTCGCCTACGCAGTGACAACACCTATCTCTTATTTGTTTAACATTCTTATAGTCTCTGTTGTCTTTGTGCATGCAATATTCGCAATGCCTTTGCATCCTCACTCCACGCCAAATTCCTCCATAACTTGAGTGCTCTGTCAGATCATCATCGTGACTCTTCAGCTTCTCTAGTCATTTACCACTCATTCAACATCACTGTATGTTATAATGAGATTCCTCAGCCTCTCTGATGGTTTGAGACTCTTCATCTTCTCTGTGATAGTCGAACTCACCTTCTCTGTTCTAGTTATAGGCCTCAATTCTCATCTAGTTGTCAATCGCCTCCATGAACATCTTCATGCCTCTTGAAGATTCCCAGAGACTCTTCACCTCCTCTATCAATCATCCTGAAGTGTCTTCGAGTCCTCTGGCAGAAACCATCAGTGGTTTCTAGTAGTTACATTGTGTCGTGCTACAGTAGCCCTCTGATATTTTTCAAATTCACCTGCACTATTGGATTGATTCCATGGGATCTTGCATTCATTTCGGCATTTTGGCATTCGACAATTCGACATTCGTGTGACCATGTGTCTCGACATTCCTAGTCGCAATCCCTGAAAAGGAGATTGGTTTCTCTACCTCTTTCCTCCACCTCTCGCTGATGTGACCAAGGGCTGTGACCACAACCTTATGCATAAGGTGCTTTCATGATTTCACATTTTTTGAATCTGGAGATGAGGAATCTTGACTCTCCAAGTCGCAATCCCCAAAAACCCGAAATGGCGTGGGATCAATGGTCCTGATCAACACTTGATCTGACGGCTCAAATCATTTCGCGATTTCGACATTCTTGATGTTCAGTGTTCTTGTCACTTCAAAGTCCCGATCCATGAAACTCCAAAATGGGGTTGGATCAATGGTCCAGATCACATATTGATCTGACGGCTGTGATTAAGTCACGATTTCGCATATCGCGATTTCGGGATTACTATGGTTAATATTCTTTGACATCTCCAACTCTCGATCTGTGAAACTTCGAAATGGACTGGGATCAACGGTCCAGATCAAACCTTGATCTGACGGCTCAGATTAAGTCACGATTTCGCATATCGTGATTTTGTGATTCTTGTGGTTAATATTCCTTGACATATCCAACTCTTGATCCCCAAAACTCCGAAGTGATGTAAACCAGATGACGTCACACATGGATTGACACGTGTCGAATAACTGCCACATGTCACTCTGATTTGTGACTTACATGTGCCTAAAATATTGAATCAGCTTGACACTTGGCATTGCCTGGTTGTGCCATGTGTTCTTAGCTAACATGGTTTTCTGATGTGTCTGTTTCACGATTTCGCATTTCGGCACTTCGGGACTCCCAATGTTGAGAGTCTCTGACTTCTCCATCTCCCAATTTCTGAAACTCTGAAATGGAGTTTACTTCAGGGTTTCTCATTTTGCGAATTCGGTAGGTTAGGGAACCTCATTCCTTTGACTTCCCAGTCAGTGAAATGACTATCTATGTCCACGTGTCCTACCCATAAATGGACGGTCCTCCTTATTTTGGGATTTTGTATGCTCGCTTATCCTAGCACTTTAAAGAATGTGCAGGCTCTCCTGCATCCAACGGTGGTCGGACTCTGCGCTCGGATCTAATGCCCGAGATCTATCCTCCATATCTGTGCATCCACGTGTCCTTCCTGAAGATGGAAGGTCCTCCTGCTTTTGGGATTTTGTAAGCCCGCTTCTCCTATCACTTTAAAGAATGTCTCTTGGATCCAATGGTGGTCGGACTCTATGCTCAGATCTAACGCCCGAGATCTATCTTCCTCTTCAACGTGCTCTTCTTGTCTACATTCATATCTGACGACCATCAGGAATTCAGGATGGGATCCAATGATCACTAACGGTTCTCCTCCTGAGCTTACTCATCCTTCTTACTTGGGAGAATTTCTAAGTGTCAATGGCCTCAACCTTTGATCCACCTAAGATCTTGAGTACGCTATCTCTCTTGAGCTTTGGCAATGAGTTAACCTAATCCCTGGTGCACACCTACGCACTGCGTTTGACTCTGCACTAATTCCTCATGAGCTTACTTTGTCCTTGTTTTGCCTTCGCTGCATACTCTGATCTTGCCATCAATGACAAGCACATACTACTTGTAAAGCATGCCAACCATCCTCTGCACTATCTCTTCTGATCTTATCAATCTTTCTCTGCAGCATCTTCCCAAAATACTTCTGGTGCCTGTATGTTACATTCTTCCTATACTCATGCCATCTTCATTGTTGTACTTTCCATCAATGACAAGCATATGTTGCATGTTAAACATTTGCCAACAGTCACTCTTATCTCTCTACTTCTAACCATTCTCCCCCTTTGTTTCTAAAATATTATCTTTCCCTGACAGAGTCTCCTCTTGTTATCTCTATAGGATGTCATGTATATCATTTTTTACATCAGAATGTTGATTCTACGGATGTTGTTGTCCTACTGGAATAATGTGCAATTGTATCTTGTACTTCTCAAACAACCCTTGGATCTTCCCGTTGATTCTCATCGATCTCTATTACTGCAAATTCATTTTTCTTCCATGATTCTTACAACCCAAGGCTTTTATGACCATATTCATCACAAGATAAAAACACTACAAACACTCTCATACCTGCTTTTCCTTTTGACAAATGAAGGACCTGTATTAGGTTTCTTAGGAGCACTGATTTCTACCTTGTTGTATCCAATATTGGATTTGTCATTTGGTGATCTATGACTATTCAAGATCTTATCCAGGGTCATGGAGTTGTTCAAGAACTTGATTTGGGTGGTTGACTTCTCAACCTTCAAAATTTTTTGCTTCCAGCTTATGACATGATTCTTCTACTTCTTCAATGGTATAAATGTTAACAGAAGATTATTTTGTTGTATCCGAGCCTTCTTCTTTACTTGCATGGGAGGATTCAATATCAACATCATTATTTTTTCTTATGCCTTTAGCCACCACTTATCCTGAGTTTACATTTACCTTACACTCTTTGGACGTGAACACCTCTTCACTGCCTCTGTCGCACTTTTGACTTGTACTGAGAAAATTTTGTTTCAGACCATCCACAAGCAGAACATCCTAGGAATTTCCTTTGCCATTACTCAAACTCACCATCCCTTTATCCTTGACTTTACCTGGTTCATCATTTTCAAAGATCACATTTCCTATTTTTCTTTTTCTTATAGGAATAAGATTATCCTTTTCTCCAGTCATGTGCTTGAAACATCCACTGTCTATATTCCAGGAGTCCTTTTGTTGTTGAGTTGAAAGTACTAGACCACATTTTTCACTATCTTTCCTTTTCCATGTGCTCGCCTTTATAGATAAGAGCTTTATACTTGGATTTGCTTTGTAATTCTTCAGGTGGTAGTTTTCAGCTTTGTGGCTAAAGTTATGATAGTTGTAGCATTCAAGATCATTGTTCAATAGGTCAAAATGATTATTGCAGCGTTTTCTACTCATTGACTATTTATTATTTCTTGACCTCCTTAGTTGCATGTCTTTAAACTTAATTTGACAATTTGCAATCTGTGATGGTTTGTTACTTGGTTGTCTCATTCTTTGTTGTGGCAGATATTTATTCCTTGGAAATATTAATTTCTCATGTCTAAATCTTAAGGAACAATTTACAACTTTGTGGCCAAAGTTAGAACAGTAGAAACAATATCCATAGAAAAAATATTTGTACCTTGAAAATGGTTGTCTTCTTTGAGCAGGTCAATTTCTTCCATGCTGATTATTTCCTTGAGCAGGGAGTGTATTATTTATTTTTTCTACAGATTCAGTTCTGGAACCTTTTTCTTTAGTCCTCCTGGGCGACTGATTATCTTCCTTTGTTTCTACAAGTTTGTTGTCGTCATTGGTTGTAGATTTGACAAAGTTGATGAAGTCTTTGTTTCTTGGCTAACCACTACTTGATCCCTCTTCATAACCCAGACCAGTTTTCAACTTTGTATTCCTTTGCTGATTCAGAATGGTGGCTAATCCTTCTGAGGCTTTGATACTTGAAATATTTTGATGATACAAGGCTTGAAACTTCTACAACTCTTTCTTGGTTTTCACTACTTCTTCTTCCAAAACTTCACATCTTTCCTTCTTCTCTTATAACTGTTGTTTTAGAATGTCCTCTATTTTATTTTCATCTTCTAATTCCACTTTTAGCAGGGAAAAGTCTTCATCATGTTTTTTACTGCCTTTCTTGAACTGTATCAACAATTGTTTTTCCTTTCTCTTCTTAAGTCTGAGTCTGAAAATCTCTTCCAAGGCGCTGATCAGCTCTCCTTCCAAGTCAACCACAGATTCTTCATTATTAGCGCCACTTCCTGTGATTTCATTATCATAATCCTCTTTGGCCATAAGAATTAATTCATTTACCTTATATTCTCATAAAGAGTCACTATTGGTGTCTTCTGAAGAGTCATCATTGTTTACACATAAACTTTTCTTTTTATCAAATCTTTTTTATTTGTACTTCTCTTCACCTTCAGAGTCCTGGTCCTTCTTCTTTTGTTGACACTTATTTGAAAAATGACCTATCGTACAACAATTGAAACATTTGAAGGGAAAATTACCTTTGTATTTGCCTGATCCTTTCATCAGTCTTCTCACAAAATTTCCTTCAATCTCATCTATATCAGAGTCTGTGTTTTTCTATGCTTTAAAAGATGCTTCTCTAGTGGTAGATTTATCTTTAATAATACTCATTTCATAAGTAGTTAGAGTTCCTAGGAGTTGATCAATAGACAGAGTCTTAAGATCATTTGGTTCTTCTATTGTAGAAACTTTTGGATTGAATCTATCAGGAAGAGATCTTAATATTTTCTGGATTATAAAAAAATCAGCTATTGTTTCACCTATCCCTTTCATAATGTTGGGTAAAACATATTTACTAATAGTTTCATCTTCATCCATATTTAAATTCTCAAACTTGAGTCTGTGAGTCTGAAGTTTTGCATCTTTCACTTTTTCATCACCTTCATAATTGCTTATCAGGTTGTCCCACATAACTTTTCCTTAATCACAGTTCATGACTTTGAAAAACTCAGCTCTAGCAAGTCCACTAAGGATGGAATTCTTGATTTCTCATTAAAGATAAACTCTAGATTATCATATTTTGAGGCCAAGACTATAGGCTTCACATATCCCGTTGCAACGACATCCCAAACATCATCACCCAATGACATTAAATGTGTTCTCATCCTTATTTTCCAAAAGGAAAAGTTTGTTCCATCAAATAGAGGGGGTATATTAGTTGAACCTCCATCATGAATCATCATTTTCAAGCTTATGGATCTACCTTTGATCAAAGGAACCTGCTCTGATACCAATTGTTGGAAATATAACTGAGAGAGGGGGGGTGAATCAGTTACACACACACACACACACACACACACACACACACACACATATATATATATATATATAAGATTGAAAACTTTTCCTGTGATTCTTTATTCTTTCTATATTATTATTTAATGTGTTGCTAATAACATAACATGAATAGATATACAATGATAAATCACACAGAATACACAGAGACACTGATTTTCTTGAGGAAACCCATAAAGGGTAAAAACCTCTTCTTCTTGATATGATAAGCAATATTTACATTATGTACATTATCATACTTATGAGCTCCAACTCATTGTGAGGATACCACGTTTTTCTTTCAAGTTGCAACTTCCTGAGAGAACCAACTCCCTGGATTCTCTAGCACCTACTAGAAGGAAGCAACAACTCCTTAAGTGTTCCAACACCAACTGGATGGAAGCACCAACTTTCAGTCACACAGGCACAAACCTGTATAACAGAGAACAACAATTCTCCCTTGCACCACCCTATCACCCTAGTTTTTATGGCTACAACTCCCTGTGTTCAAGCACCCACTTGAACCTCTAAGGACAACAATCCTCCCTAGCACCTCCCTACCACCATGATTATAAATATTTTCTACTGAAACTTATTACACTGATATAATGTTGATTAATGGCTTACTAGTCTCATCACTATTTTGCTACACTTCCCTACTCTGCCTGCATCAGTGTCTTCCTGCTTTCATCCTCTTGAGCTTTCTGATCCTCTGTTCTGTCTTTGCATCCACACCTCAGATTTCTCTTTCACTATATTTGATATACTTCTTTTTTCCCTGCATATGCTACGCTTTATGCTATACATCTTCTTTCCCATCTATGTGTTATGCCTCTTCTATGTGTTTCAGCTCCTACCCACAACAGACTACTTCCTGTGTGAAATTACTCTCCGCAGAAGAAACCTTCACTTCTCTATTCTACGTATATTTATAATGTCAATTCCTCTACTAGATCATACAACTAACTCTTTGTCCCCTATGGTGGTTACGCTGAGTTTTCTCTTCATCCATGGTCGTTATGATGAGATTCATTAGCCTCTCTGGAAATCGAGAATCTTCATCTTCTCTGGCATTACCGAATCTCATCATCATCAGTGGGCATTATGCTGACATTCTTTACCTTCTCTGGCAGTCAAGACTCTTTTTGCTCTCTGTCACAGTTGATCTTATCCTCTCTGTTTTAGTTACATACTTCAACACTTTCCCATCCTCAATTGTCTCTTTGAACAATCTTCATTCCCCTGACAAATTCCTCGAGACTCTTCAGCTCCTTTGGCGATCACTCTACAACTCCTCGAATTCTCTGGTAGATGCCATCACTTCGTTCTGGCAGTTACAACCAATCAAGTATGGATTCTTTGGCTATTGGATACTTTGAATAGTTGAGATCTTGTTGCAAGGTGAAAATAGAGATCAACGGTTCATCGTGAACTATCCCCATGTAAACTGGCACCAGGTACAAGATGCCTCTCCAAGTGACCACTAGCTATGACCAAGTGCTTATTCAATAGGGCACTTGGTGATCTCAGAGATATCCAATGTGGAGACCAATGATGTGTTAGCTCTTCCCTTAAACCTTTGATGATGTGACCTTAGTTGTGACCAAGGACCAAGCAAGAAGGGCGCGTCACGATTTCGCATATCGTGAACTCCTGTTGTGAGTTTCCTCGTATCTCTGAACTTGCGATCTCTGAAATGGAGCTTAGTAGCGTGCTATCTCCTTACCCTTATGTCACCACCGATGGTGACCACAACTTAACACGAAACTGCATTTTGCAATTTCCTGTTTCGGGGATTCTCCTATGAGTCCCTTGTCTCCTCCAACTTTCGTTACTCGAAATGGAGCTTGGATTCTCTAGCCCATCACTCTAACTCCCAATGATGTGACCATGAGTTATGACCTCTCAACAATGAACCTAGTGTTTCTCTCTCTAGATCAACGGTACACAACATTCTGTGATCCAACAAATGTGATCATGTCGCGACCTTGCATATCGCGAGGTCCCTCGACATTGCCTTTGACTTTAAAGATTTGCGAGTCAACAAAATCCAAATCGCTCACCACGTGTCCTCTAGCCCCAAAGGCAAGGATCATTACGTGACCTTCCATATCACAAGTTCCAACAACTCCTTCCCCTAGAATTACCAATCTACAAAAACGCTGAAATAGATCCATATCAGATCAATGGTCGAGATTTCTCATTGATCCAACGACTATCCTCCGCCTCGGAACTTCAGCCTTCAGGACTCTGGGGAAGTGATGAAGCTAAAATTCCCGAAACTAAACTCTTGGAATGATGTCACTCGATGATGTGTCGTGACCCGAGTGGCTTCCATGTGTCACTCAAAATTGTGATTTCTAGTGGCCTAAATTGTCGAATCAACTTGACACTTTTCCTTGTATGATTGTGCCACATGTCCTTGTTGACGTAGGTTTTCACCTATCCTTTCTAACATGGTATGTCACATTCACCTTGTGGATCTGATGACCCATATTAGTCTTTGATCCAACGTCTCAGATCATATCGCGAGTTCGAGAGGTTAGAAAACCTCCTTCCTTTGAACTTTCAGTCAGCAAAATTTTGATCTTTAGCCACGTGTCCTACCTAAATGGATGGCCAGGATTCCTTTGCAACTTTGGAGTGTTGAGTGACTCCTGGGATTATACTCCTTGCAACTCCATTGGATCTAATAGTTTCTAGTCCTTCGTATTTTCTCCAGATTTGACGGCCCAGATCTTATCGTGACTTTACGTTTCACGAAGTTGGAGGATTTCTCACCTAGATTCTCCCAATTCTTGATTCTGTGATACTTCTCATCTTCCACCACTTTTCCTCGATGATCGGTGGTGCTCCTACTTTCTAGACTTTGTAATCCCGCTTCACCTTGTTCTTAAAGGTCGTGCACGTTCTCCTGTATCCAACAATGGTTAATCTTCGTGCTCAGATACAATGAACGAGATATGTTCTCCATATGTGTGCTCCTCTATCACCTACCATCACTACTATTTTTCTTCCTTTCTTTCCTATTTTCCATCACTGTTCTTGCCATCAATGACAAGCACACTCCCAACTATAAACCTGCCAACGTTGTTGTTATGCTTTCCTGTAACCATACCATCATCATTGTTGTTCTTTTCCTCAATGACAAGCATGATCTGCTTGTAAACATGCCAAAACACCCTATATTAAGAGAGTACAAAAATTTGTTTACAAAAGAGGTACCAGGTCTACCTCCAAGAAGAGATATTGATTTCTCAATATAACTTGTTCTCGTAGTAGTGCCAATGTTTAGAGAACCCTATAGAATGAGTACACTAGAGACGGTTGAACTCAAATTACAACTTAAGGATATGTTGGACAAAGCTTACATCTGACCTAGTGTGTCCCCTTAGGTTACACCAACTTTTTTTGTAAACAATAACGATGGCACACTCAAATTGTACATAGACTACCACCAACTCAATAATATGACAATCAAGAATAACTACCCCTTACCAAGGATTGATGACCTATTCAACCAGCTGATGGGTGCTACAATATTTTCCATGATTGACTTGAGGTGTGAATACCATCAAGTACGAATCAAAGATGAATACATCCATAAAACAACCTTTAGGACAAGGTATGGCAACTATGAATTTGTAGTGGTGCCATTTGGACTAACCAATGCACCAACAACCTATATGTGCTTGATGAATAATTTACGCAGTAAATTCTTGGAAATATTTGTATTGATATTCATAGATGAAATTATGATATGTTCAAAGTGTAGAGAGGAGCATGAAGATCACCTCAATTCATTACTTCAGGTTCTAAGAGAGAACCAACTCTATGCAAAGTTTAGTGATTGCGATTTTTTTCAAAACGAGCTCCACTACTTAGGTCATATCATCATTGAGGAAGGAGTATCAGTTTACCCTAATATGATAAAATCCATTATGGATTTTCCTACACCAAGGGATGTCTCTGATATCATATCCTTTATGGGCCTAGCATCGTACTACAGAAGGTTCATAAAGGGGTTTTCCCAGATTGGTTATCAAATCACCTCCCTATAGAAAAAGGGATTTAAATTTGGTTGGACCAAAGAATGTAATGAGAGTTTCCACCAACTAAAATGCATTTTAACCAATGCACTAGTGCTGAAAATTGCAGACCTAAACAAGGAATTCATGGTGTGTACAAATGCCTACAAAGAGGGACTCAAAGGAATCCTGATGCTAGAAGGGCATGTAATCTGTTATGAATCCCAAAAATTGAATGAACATGAAATCAATTATGTGACACGTGACTTGGAATTTGATGCCATAGTACATGCATTGAAAATGTGGAGTAATTACCTCATAGGACAAATATTTGTTCTTATGGCCGACCACAGTGTGTTGATATACTTATTGTACTAGCCCAAACTCAATGCTAGGAAATCTAGGTGGATGAACCCCCTTAGTGAATTTGATTTTGAAATTAAGCATATTAAGGGAAAGGAAAACAAAGTGGTTGGTTCCCTTATTATAATTATGAAAGTGATTCACTTGGTAGCTATAAGTGTTTGTGAATCATACATCAAGGAGAGAATTAAAGGTGAAGAAGAAAAAGATGAGTTTTTCAAAGATGTGAATTCATACCTAGAGAAAGAACCTACAAGACTGAAGTATGAGGACTATCAATTGTTGACTGATGGAATACTAACTTACAAAGGTAGGTTGTATGTCCAAAATAGTGATGAATTAGAGAGATTCATAATGAATGAACTAAATAAAAGACCATACACTGGTCACCCTGATTATCAGAAAATGATCACAACCACTAAGAATCTATTTTATTGGCCGAGATTGAAGAAGGAAATAATTGAATACTTGGATAAATGCTTAGAATTTCAATAGGTTAAGGTGGATCAAAGGCATCTCGCAAGGCTATTGCAGCCCCTACCAATTCCAAAATGGAATTGGGAAACCATTTCCATGGATTTGATCACATGATTGCCTAAATCGACCAAGAAAAGTGATGTTATTATGGTAGTTGTCATGGATAAGATGAGCAATGATGATCACTTTATTCCTACAAATTCAACTTACAAGGCAATAGATGTTTCCAATATTTTCATGAAAGAGATATTTAGATTACATGGAATTCCTAAGGAAATAATATCAAACATAGATACAAAATTTACTTCAATTTTTTGGAAATATTTATTTGTTAGTTTTGAAACTAAATCACTATTTAGTACAACTTATCACCCTCAAACTGATGGAAATATAAAGAGAGTAAATCAAGTTCTATAGGACATGCTAAGGATGTGTGTGATGCATCTTCCGAAGAGGTGGGAAGACTACCTATCACTGATAGAGTTTGCCTATAACAATGGCTATCATGACTCCTTGAGGATGATCCCATTTGAGGCTCTCTATTGTAGACAATGAAACATTTTGATCATATGGAATAACCCAATAGACATAATAACACTTGGGCCAAAACTACTGAAATAAATGGAACAACAGGTAGTTTGAATCAAACAAAATATGAAGATAGCTCAGGACAAACAAAAGAGCTATGCAAAAAAATAGGACTCCGAAGGAGTTCAAAGTAGGGGTTCATGCGTATCTCTGAATTAGACAAAGAAGAAGTTCATTGAGAATGGGAACCTGTGCCAAGATGGCACCTGAGTTTTGTGGACCCTTTGAAATTTTGGATAGAGTGGGACCTATAGCATATAGAATACCACTTCCTCCCACAGTGAAAGCACATAATGTTTTCCATGTTTCATTATTGAATAAATGTGTACATGATTCTAATCATATAATTGACTGGTCTATGATCCAGGTGGAACCAGAGGGAGAATTTCTACCAGAACCACAATGCATACTAGACAGGAAAGAAATCCCACTTAGGAACAAAACAATTTCCTAGGTCAAGTTGCAGTGGAAACACTTTGGTATAGATGAAGCTACATGGTAATCAAATGATTACATAAAACATACATACCCATTTTTTTCCATTGTTGCACATAAAAACCACAACGGCTGATAAAACAATAGGGCAATTTTCCTTCAAGGGGGAGGGGAGTGTAACATGCATGTTTCCCCTAGTTTGTAAATATTATTATTGTGAACAAGACTATGGACATATATGCCATATGAACATTGGAAAGACAATGAACTTTTCTAAAGAAGGTAATGTATACATTTTTTTATTTAATAAAAAGGAAATTGTGGCATGACCACTGAAAGGGTTGCCAATGTAGATCATGATGCATGACAGGGGATGTTAAGGGGAACTAGTAATGGCCGAGATGACCCCTTCCAAGATGGTACTCTATTGGATATAAATTGCTTAGACTCAGAATAGTCTTCTTGCCAATAAAATTTTACCAGTTAGGTTGGTAGTTGGGAAGTCTTCCTCAAGATTCAATGAGGATATGGGTAGAGTAACCATATGGAAAATTATTTAACTCACCCATGAAATAGTGTTGGGAAATGCAAGAAAAGGAAGGAAAATCATGGGCAAAGGGAAAGAGTAGAGGAAGTAGGAATGTGCACGAATGGGTCGGAGGACCATTCCTGAAAAACGAGAGTGTGCACGACTCTCTGTTTCTGAAGAAAAATAAGAAAATAAGTTGTTATAGGTTTATGAGCACTTGGAAAGTTTTTTCTAATAAAGATGATAAATTGAGATACAATGGTTGATTGAGAAATCACAACATGCTCCCTTGCTTGGTGGATAGAAAACTAGACTGTCAGGATCCTCTGGGAAAATGAGAGTAACCTTTGTCCCTTGATGGTTGAGCATAATCAGAACCTCTCTCATGGAATCATGATCTATCTAGGGGGTGGATAGTTAAGGAATACTCCAAGAGAAACTGTGGCTATGGTTGGGTGGAAAAGGGTACCCCTTTCAGCAATTTCCAACTAATTTCCAATTTTAGATAAATGGGACTCTGAGTTTTATATTGTTTTGACTGTTTTGTTGTGATATTTATTTTCTTAAGCTAGATGATGGAATAATATTTTATATTGTTTGAATGGTATAATTTGTGGATCCGATGGCCTAGCAGTCTAGGAAATTTAAAGTAAATATTGAATGTCATATATTGTAAATGGCTTTATGTTTACCTCTGTTTAGAAAAGGAGAATGGTTAGTAATGAGTTTGAAATGAACTTGAGTCATAATAATATATCCTATGTTCTGGTTGGAAAATCCTCAAAGGATTTTCCCAAGGCTCAATTTCAAAAATATAGAGTTGGGACAGATTCTACAAGACTGCTCAGGTGATGTCAATCCCTCAAAATTACCTTTTCCATGTTATAGCGTTCGAGCTCTATAGAAGAAAGCTGCCTCCTTCAAACCATTTTATTTTCCAAGTGACCTCAGGTTTGATTCCATGGACTTAACCAAATCTTGACTAATATTTAAGAGTGCATCCCTTTGGGGCTTGACAAAGTCCAATATGACCAGGACCCTGGGATCCTTTTCTATGCTAAAAACATATCTAAGTCTTCTAGGAATTGGGACTTGAGAGGTCCGGTACTTCGGGATGTTGGAACCTCACAACATTCAAATCCTCCTTAAGGAAACCTGTTGAGACAATGAATGGACAACTTGATCGAAAATTGGCGATCTCTTATCCATTATGATGGGATATGCCTCATTATTAAAGACTTACCAACATTTTACCGTGGTTATTATCTTCATCATTGATCATGATCAAAGATCAACGACGTGATTCTAGTATTTTTCCTCTTATAGATCCATCGGTGGGTAGGCTACCCGAATTAGCTGCTTAATTGGATGGCTAGAGGGAGTTCACGATTTTGTGACTTTGTGACTCTTGCAATACCCAACCTTTCAACCTCTTTGAATTATTACCAGTCAAAGTGGTCAAAGAGTAGTGACTATCATTTTCTTTCAGTTAATACTTCCACTTATTCTATCCTTCCACTTCTCTCAATCGAATGGCCGAGATAGATCCTGAAGGATCTTAGATCGATGGTTCATGGAACTTTGGGATTTTAGCCTTCGGGATTTCAGGAGTTTTTAGTAGAGTGTAACCTCGGCTATGTCCTGAAGGATAGATATTACTTAATTAACGATATTAAAGAAATCTTGTAATTAGCCTTAAGTTATTTTCGTATGTACGCGTGTGGGACCCTCTTTGGGAGTTCAAAAATTTGGAACTTTAGGACTTTGTGGCTCTGGGAGATTCGAGAATATAAGAGGGTGCGATAAACATCAAAGTGTTGAAGTTCCCTTTCTGTAGTGTCCATATATGATTGGATGGGCCTGCGTACGCTAAGGTGATGTGGTATGTTAGGATAGTTCCACATGGTGTCATGGGTTTGGTCGTGAGTATGGTGTGGGACCGCCCCCCTTGTCAAGTCTAAACCAAGTCTTAAGTGTGGATAAATGTCAACCGCTAGATATAAGGGTGGATATAACTCCACCATAGATCTTGAAGTGGAAAGAGACTTGAAGACTTCGGGTCTCTAGGGAAGTTTTTAGACCTGCACATGAATCATCGAAGGGTAGAAGGCCTGATATCCATGAAGACATGGGGAAATATTTCATGTAACCCCTCCTTTCATAGCCACGTCGTTGGTAGAGAATGATGACATGGGTCATGATAGTGCCATGACAGACGACATGAGAGAAGTGATGCCACATGGAAAAGTGGTGGTCATTGGCCAATGACACCCAATTTTTTTTTGAAAGCCATACCTTTCACACCAGAACTCAATTTTGGACTAGGTTATAGTCGTTGGAAATCTCTCGGTGAGAACAAGTCGATGGTGTCCTCATCCAAGGGATTTAGGGAGTTGTAGGAAAGTGGAAAATTTATACCCCATCCCTTAAAAAGAGTACTTAGGGGGTCCGGTGTGTTTCATGAGTAGTAGGATTACAAATGTACTCACATTCTAGTTTGAAAAATATACTTTGATAAGTACCAAAATGTGAGGGACCAACTACTTTTATTGTAATGATGTTAGGAAATATTAAAGAATATAGTGGTGCTCTAGTCTGATGGTTTTCTAGAACCAAAGTTTAATGTAGTCATGTTTCCCTTAGTTTTCTTGTTCATCAACACTACTTTGTATGTACCCCTTCATCATTCCATGCCAATATTTTCCTATTTGTTGATTGGCATCTTGAATACACAAAGGATCTAATGAAATACATAGTATAAATTCATGATTCTCTGGTTCTTTTGTTTTCTCCTCATCACATGCTATCCATGGCTTATCAGTATCATCTAGGTCTTCTTTTTTATGTTTCTCATGGAATTTTGCTTTCTTGATCACTTCCCATGATGAAAATATGTTACTGGATACTGTCAATATTTTCTCCTCTTGAGATGCATAAATGTTTCCAATTGCTAATAGGACTTGAGAAAAATCTTGGAGTAGCATTCTTCTTTACGCAACAGATTCTTAAACATTCTTGAATTGTTTTCGCTAGTAATTAGTTTATGTCTTGAACATGGGTTAGTGTTCATGGGGTTCTTACAACACCAAAACATTAAAAATATTGAATAAATGGAAGGGAAACACACTTAAAGAAAATACAAACAAACTAATTATGTACTTGAAGCACCATTGTGCTACTATGTTCCTGCTATCATCAAGTTATATGTTCACACATGTTCGTCTTATCTTGTTTTCATGAAACAAACTAAAATAAAACACACTTGCATTAAAGGAAACAACCTACCTACCTTGACTCTAATCCATTTAACACCTCCCTAGTAACGACGCCAAAATGTTTGGAAACTTATTTGCATAAGTTTTGAACATTAATTATCAATCTGGGAGTTTGTAAACTTTGATATGAAAGAAAATGAAATTCAAGATCAAAGCTTATTTCAAAAAACTAAGAATTGACCTTATTTTGATTCTTACAAAGTGAAATGAAATTCGAAAATGGAAAAAAAACAAAATGAGGCTATTCTTATTCAATCTAGGCTACCACAACTTACGAAAGTAAAAAGATATGTTGTGATATATCATGACCTAAATGGTTCAAAAAATGATACACTTTTCACTTGTGGAGATCGATGACTAAAAAAGAATATTCATCACACATTCATTAACTTAATTCAAATAGAAATATTCTTAGTTAATTTCTTCTAATCTAAGGTTCACATGTTCAATAGTAGACAAACAAGTTGCAGAGTGTATTTACCTCAACAAGAAAACATAATGAGGCTATTCTTATCCAATCTAGGTGGCCACAACTTACAAAGATAAAAACTTAGGTTGTAATATATCATGTCTCGAATGGCTCAGAAAATGATACACTTTTCACATGTGGAGATCAATGATTGAAAAACAATATTCATCACACATTCATTAACTTAAGTCAAACAAAAAGATTCTAAGCTAAGTTCTTCCAATCTAAGGTTGACAGGTTCAATAGTAGACAAACAGGTTGCAGACTGTATTTACCTTAGCAAGTGAGGGTTCTTTGTAACAAGACTATGATGATTGTGAACTTAAAATAATATGTATGCAACTAAGAAAACAAAGCAAGGGATTCAAGAAGTGCTAGATTCCTTCAATTTAATTACCACAGTCTCCTTGGTTGAAAATCATATTGTAGGGTGAATTTGACCTTCTCAAGTGATAGGCTTCAACTATCACAGTTTCAATGGTGGAAATGTTGGTTGTAAAGTGAAAAACATCTCTACAATAATACTCTAATAACTATGAAATTCACATAACTCAACAAGAGATGGATCCCTAAAATAATACTCAGTTTAGCTATGAGTTTTCATAAATTGTGAAGGATTATATTTCAATGTAAAATAATTCTAATTTCGCCAATCCAAATTTGGCATAGTCACATTGGTAGGAGCACATGTTGTAAAAGGAAGGGAAGATTTTCATGACAATTATGACTTTTTACAACAATACTCTATTGACCTTTTGAAAATTGTAGATTGAGAGAAGGTTCAATATTAAATTAAATGCAATTTACAAAATAGAAACCACTGTGATATTTGTATCTAAAACTGAAAATGAAAATTCCATTGAATAGAAATAAAAATTGGATATTTACCAACAAATGAAAAAGTATCAAACCAAAACCTTTGTACAAAGATATACAATTGTGACACATACAATAACAAGGGGGGCCTTCCAATATTTGGTTTATTCACAAAACAAAAAATTAAATAAGGGAAACCAAAGCCTTTGTATTAAGCATAAAGCTCAGTTACAAATGAGTTCATAAATTCCTCAATTCGAACCCCAAGATGTCTCATAGTTTTTTCATATTTAGACATAATAAAAACATAACTAATTTCATCCTAAAAAACCTCTCTGGAGTAATGATAGATCTTAAAAACCTCCTATATATGATGGGTTGAGCTCATAATGAGTGATTTCCTCCATGATTTGATGGATGCATGCATGAAAACCAATGGAACATAAAATATGGGTTTTACACCTTTACAAAAAATCTAAATCTCGCAAATCGTGCATTCTCTAGAAAATTGGCCAACGTGTTTCCTAATTGGGCTCATCTTGCAAAAAACCCATGTCTTTGAATTTTCTAATTCATTTTCATTGATATGAAAATGGTGTGTGAAGATCATTGTTGTGTTTGTTGTTTATTTTTCTTTGTGGAGGGTGTGCGTTGACCACATGTTGACTAGTGAATTTTTGGACCATTTTTTGTGCATCAAGAGGATATAATCTATGGTGTGAAGGCTAGGAACAAAACCCATGTTTCCTTTTTTCTCTTATTCAGCCTGCAAGTATACTAAGCTTGAAAATAATATTTTTGGTAATAAGACTCATAAAAACATAGAAATTTGATATTTTTTCTTATTAAATAAAAAATAGAAACAAACTAACAACTAACTTTATAATTCTTTATTAATCATGGGCTTAATGGAAATGGGTACAAAAATACCAAAAATAGAGGAAAGGAATGGGCAAACAAAAAAGTGTGCATGGTGGTCCTTTAACCACCACACATTCCTTCTAGAGATTTTGTTTGGCTTCTTCTTGGGATATGAGTATCAGTAGGAGGTTTTGTATACTAGAAAGAAATAAAGGGAAATAAATATGAGTTCCATTGGGAGGCCTTAACCATGATAAGGGAAATAAATAAATGAAATTAATCCCTAAATGAATATTTTATGGCTTTAGTCCATGATTATGGTCTCAAAGCAACAATGCCTCTAAAAGGTATCTTTGGCCTCTAAGTAATTTATGAGCACCTATAGGATTTTTTGTGCACAAGAATGGATCTCAGGGTCGTAACCATCATTGAGGGATAAAAAAATGCATTAGGAGATAAATAAGGATTTTACGGCTCATAGTCCATGAAAGAGATAGTAAACCACCAAGTTCTCCCTCTAGAGGGGGCATTTGGCCTCTCTTTTGGATATGTGTTTCGTTAATAATTTTTGTGCATTAGGAATGGATCTTAAAGATTTGTTGATAGTCATAAGGGAGCAATTCTGAGTTGTTTCATACTAGAGATGGTTCTTGAGACCTTGTCCATCATCTAAGATTAACAAGCAACATCTTAGTGACTAAAAGATGCTTTTAAGGATCATGAACCATACATAGTGTCCTCATACAGCAAACAAACCCTCAAAATGAAAGCTATGGTTTGCTAGTGTAATATGGATTCTAGTAGAATGTTTGTTACACTAAGTATTGGTATGAGGGCCTTGGCCATGGTCCAAAGAGGAACAATAGTGTCTAAAGTCTTAAGTAATATTTTTATGGTTCATAAACCATACATAGAGTCACTATACAGAGGATGTTTACAAAATGAATGTAATATGGGCACCATTATGATATTTTATGTAATAGAGATGAGTCTTGAAGCTTTGAACATGGTCTAATCATGAAAAAAATGTATTAGCTCCTAAAGGATTATTTTTAGATCTTGTGGACTATGCATAGGGTCCAAACCCACTACATGCCATGTAAAATGCATATTGGTCCTACAAGTGACATATGGACACCTTTATGAATTTTTACACACTTTATGTATGGTTCTTGGTTCCTTGTTTATATTCCAAGGATAAGAATTTATGTCTTGGTTCCTAAAAGTTGTTCTTAGCACTAAACAATTCTTTAGGCTTCATGTACCATAAGGTCACAAACCACAAGACAAGCCTTGAAAATTGAATATTTATCCCATGAATATAATATGGGCCTCATTATGAGGTTTTAAACACCATGGATGGGTATCATGGCCATGGATATGGTCCAAGGAGAAACACCAATGTTTTAAATCTTAAACGATGCTTTTAGGGTTCATGGACTATGCATAAGGTCCCAAACCACAAACAAAATCCCCATATAGAGAATCTTTGGCCCACAGACGCAATATAGGCACCATAACCCATTATCATGTTTTATGGCCATGGACACGATTATAGAATATGTGTTTTTATATTCTTGTAAAAATTAGAGAACACTTGTGTAGAAACACAAAAATTTCACAAAATAAACATTGTAGAGGTCTTTGATATCTTTCCAAGTGTCCATAGAATACCAAAAATGGATTTCAGGCTAAAACCTCATGTAAATTATACTTTATGTTCAAAATAAGGTCCTCGTTTTCTTAAAATGTGTGTGCTTTCATTTGAATTCTTATTTAGAATACCTCATGGTAGAAAAATAGACACTATAGAGGTCTTTGATATATTCCCAAATGTCCAAAGAATAACAAAAATGGATGTCAAGATAAACAATCATGTAAATTATACCTTATGATCGAAATAATGTATGTATGTTCCTAAAATCTGTGTGCTTTCACTTGAATTTGTATTTAGAAGACCTCATGGTAGCATGCATGGTAGCTTGGAAGGCGAATAGGTCGGTTTAAAAGGAGCATCGGTGTTTTGTTTTGAAGAATACATGTATATTCATGTAAGAGTTCATTCTTAATTCTTCATTGCCACTTTACTTAGCATAAACTTCATGCAAGAATCCATATTTGTTCTTACATTTTCAGTACATATTCCCATTTTCATGTGATTATTTAAATGTGTGTTTTTTCATTTGAATGTTTATTTAGTAGATTTAATGGTAGCATGTATGGTAGATTGGAAGGTATAGAGGCTAGTTTAAAAGGAACATTTTCATTTTGGAAACCTAGCGCAGACCCCCTGCCCTCGGGTCAAGATCAGCACAGGATCGTTTCCAAACCACGCGAAGAGTTAATTAAACACTTTGTTTAAGCCACAAAATATTTCGAGCTTCACAATTTGGAGGTTCTCAACGCAATGTCACAACTCTTACAATCCCTGAAACATGAAATGTCAACGAAGGTTGACTCCTCCAACACGATGAGCACACGCCGCCTATTACCCACTAGTTTTGGTTTTCGGGACTTTGAGCGAACAACCAACAGTCGTTCCTCTTCCCTTATGATTCCCTGAACTCTGAAATTTTTCCTTTGGCAGGATCGATGGCTGTGAGCCTCCCTTGATCCAATGATCCTGATATTTTCATGATTTTGCAAACTGGGAGTTTGAAACTCTCAACTCCAAAATCACTTGTTGCGCCAATCCCCAAATTCCAGAAATAGTGAAATTTGCGCATATGATCAACGACCCCTGTTGATTCCCATCCAACATCCACTACTCTTGAGCTTTTGAATGCTAAAAGACACTCAACCTTAACTTCCTCACAGATCTATGGGATCCAACGGTTCACATAATTTCGGTACTTTTCCATGAAGTGTTTCCACCATTCAATTCCACACCTAATAACCCCTTTTGTGATTCGGGAATTAGAGTGACCAAGGATTTTGGCCTGCACTCAAAACTTACGAATCCCAAAATTCACGAAATTATCTAACAACTCAAACTAACCATGACCAATGGTTCACATTTATTCTTGATATCAGGGTGGCAGTTCGTTCGACTCCTAACCACCTTACAACTCCTCTGGATCCTACAACCCTCGCGATTTCGCGAGTTCTCCATGGAGAATTTTGACTGCCCGATTCACTCCTCAATGACTCTTGTCCGACGATTCTGACCTTCCTCTCCTTTTGATCACTTCAAAGGTTAAATCCCTCCTAATCTTTCACTTGTAAACTCAATCTTCCAAAAGGATCCCTGCATGCACTTCTTGCGGAAAACTTTCAAATACCCTTTGGTTATTTGAATCTTCGACCCTATGCACTCTTTGCAACAATAATCTCTCAATATTCTTTCTGGATTTGTAAAATCCAAGGGTTTAATTGTGCACACCTTGCATGACTCTGTGCTTTACCTGCACTTCAACTGGTATGAGAACAATGATATCTCTCTTGAGATTTATGAGATAAAACTCACACCCTCGTCAACGCACACCTTGCGGATGTTCACTGCACTCCTTCTAGGAATCCTCAGGGAGAGAAACAATTGAAACTCATTCTTCTTCTCTTTCTGAGTTCATGCATTCAACATGAAATCATACACACAAACTAGCATTGAAATAAATGCATAACAAAGAAACAAATCAACTGTAAACATACCATTCAACAAATGTAAATAATGAGCATCTTAACACCATGAAAGTTGAGTCAAAGCTTCATATATTGACTCAAGTTCTCTTGTACATGGGTTCTTCTCTACAGTTCTATGTTATAACTCTACAGCTTATGAATTCTAATTGATCATAAAATTACAATGATACAATGGTGAGGGTGTCTATATCCATTTTCCCTCCTATGCTTCTAAACTGTCTAATCTATTAAATTAAATCTACCTACTTGCATTCATTACGCATAAATGCCTCTACATTCGACAGATGAGAGAAACACTCAAGATCTATTTACAACATCTATATATAAATGTAAGTATGCTTCCCTTAGCTATTTCATTAAAGTCCATCCATTAATCTTCAAAACACTTCAAAATGTGCACGGGTGCTTTTCCAATTGTCTTCCACTTTTATGATGCTTGGCTGGCTACGTACGATGCTCCTGCATCATACTCCCTTGCTAGAAAATTTTCATGAACTCCTGTTCATGAGCTCTTGCATGGTCTGTCCATGCCTATGTATTGTTGCTTCATCCTCCTAGCTGGCATCTTCAACTCGATGTCCCTTCCATTTCACCAAGTATTCAAAATACTCTTTTCTCCTGGTCTTTTTGTTAACCCTTTTGTTAATTATGCTTTCCATCTGTGGCTCTACATCTATAGGCATTTGTTTTGTCCATTGAATTTATTTTTGTTCCTCCTCTGCTCCTTCTTCTTCTGCTCTGTAAGGGTACAAATCCACAACATTGAATATCAGTGAGATTCTGACCCCATCAGGTTTCGATCTCATATGCATTTGCCCCAAATTTTCTTATGACCTTGCACAACCCAATATTTTTCATCTTCAGCTTGTTATACGTTCCCCTTGGGAACCTCTCCTTCCTCAGATGTGAAAGAATTAGATCACCAACTTCAAATTGAAGTTCTCTCCTATGTTGATCTTCTCTACGCTTGTATTCTTGATTTGAACTCTGCAATATCTCAATTTGGTTGTGAAGCTCCTTCATTCCTTCTGCAATGTCCTCTACACTAGAACTCCTGAATTCAGTTTGTTCTGCATCTTTCAATTCAGAAACGCCCCTTGGTTGCATTCCATCTACAATCTGGAATGGACTGTTCCCTATGCTTCTATTGAGTGAATCATTATAAAGGAATTCTACCTCTAGCAGAATGTGATCCCATTGACTGTGGTGTTCAGTCACTAAGTTCCTTAACAAATCTCCCATGCTCCTATTTACGACCTCTGTCTATCCATCCATATGAGGATGATACGTTGAGCTGAAAGACAAACTTGTCCCCAACTTATTCCATAAGGTCCTCTAGAAATACCCTATGAACTTGGTATCTTGATCAGAAACAATACTCTTTTGCAAGCCGTGGTTTTCTGGTTTGAGAATATGTCAACTACCACAAAGATCAAATCACATCCCCTTTGTGTCCTTGGCAGTCCCAATATGAAATCCATGCTCACTGCATCCCACGGCCTTTCAGGTATGGGTAATGGCTAGTATAACCCTGTGTTCTACCTTTTTCCTTTCGTGTGCTGGCAAATTCTGCATCTATCCACGAATGTATTAACATCTGTTCTCATCCTTGGCCAATAGTATGAGTTATTCAACTTTGAGAATGTCTTTTCATGACTAAAGTGTCCAACCAATCCTCCACTGTGTTTTTCCTTCAACAGATTCTCCCTCATGAAGAATTTAAGAATACATAGTTGATTGCCCTTGAATAATAATCCATCCTGGATCATATACTCGGTCCATTGGCTTCTATCCCTGAGAATTGGATTCTCAGATGCCTCATATGCCTCCTTGAATTTTGGGTCACCTCTATACATTTCTTTGAGGTTATCAAAATCCAAAGTCTTGACTCTGAATTCCTGCATAAGAAAACATTTCCTGCTCAAAGCGTCATCAACTTTGTTAGTAGTTCCAGAAATATTCTTAATCATAAAAGTAAAATTCTGCATGTATTCAACCCATTTAGTATGTTTTTGGTTCAACTTCTCTTGTCGAGTCACGAATTGAAAAGCGTGATTATCACTGTACAAAACAAACTCCTTGGGAACCAAATAATGTCTCCATTTCTTCAGTGCTTGTATGACTGCATAGAATTCCTTGTCATATGTGGAGTACTTAATATTCGCTTCATTCAATTTTTCCATGAAGTACGCAACCATCCTATCATCTTGGCTTAAGACCACTCCAATTGCAAATCCACTCGTGTAACACCTGACCTGGAATGTCTTGTTGAAATCTAGAAAAACCAAAATTGGTTGCTCAGTGATCTTCTTCTTCAACAAATTGAAACTCTTCTCTGCTTCCCCTGTCCAGTGAAAATATTTGTGTTGTTTCTTCACCGTATCCATCATTGGTGTGCTAATTCCACTGAAGTTTCGGATGAATTTCTTGTAGAATCTAGCCAAACCATGGAAGCTTCAAACTTCAAATACACTCTTCGGCGATGGCCAATTCTTAACCACATTTATCTTTTCTGGATCCATTTTCAATTCATTTGCAAAAATAACAAAACCCAAATAAATGAGTTTTGTCCTCATAAATGAGGATTTCTTCATATTGATCAGCAATTTCTCTTGCTGTAACCTCCTCATTACTACAACTAGATGCTTTAAGTGTTATGCTTTCGTTTTGGTAAAAATTAGTATATCATCAATATATACAATGATGAATTTCCCAATGAAATCCTTCAGGACTTCGTTCATCAACCTCATGAAAGTACTGGGCACATTCGTTAAGCCAAATGGCATGAAAATTCATTCATACAATCCTTCATTTGTCTTGAATGATGTCTTCCATTCATCACTTTCTCTCATTCTAATTTGATGATATCCACTTTTCAAATCAATCTTTGAAAAAAACTTTTCTCCACTCAAGCAATCCATCAAGTCGTCCATCCTTGGCAATGGAAACCTGTATCTGATGGTAATCTTATTGGTTTCCCTTGAATCTATACACATTCTCCAGCCACCATCTTTCTTTGTGCTGAGCACTGTCGGAACAACGCATCGACTCAAGCTTTCTTGAATCAATCCTTTGTCCATTAAGTTCTGGACCTGCCTCTTAACTTCTTCATTTTCTCGCGGTGTCAACCGATATGCTTCTTTGTTCGGAAAACTATCTATAGGTACAAGATCGATATGATGACTTATACTTCTGATAGGTGGCAACGAACAAGGTATTTCGTCCACTACTATATCAGCAAACTCTCCCAACAATTTCTGGATTTCTTTTGGTAAATCATCTTTCCTCGTACTGGTCAAAACAATTCTGGGCTTCCTAACCACAATAAATTGTGTGTATTCCTTCTTCTTAACATCATCAAGAAGCTCCTTCCCACTCATGAGAAGTACAGTGTTGCTCATCTTTATTTTCACCTCTTTATCCTTAATCGGCAGCAACATGTGAGTCCTACCATTTTTCTCTAGGGTGTACATGTTCTTTCTCCCATCATGAACTATGTTTCTATCATATTGCCATGGTCTACACAACAATAGATGCCAAACATCCATGGTAATGATGTCACATAATATCTCATCTTTATATCCTGCTATTTTAATTTCAACTAAACATTGTTTAGTGACATTTACCTGATGTCCTTTTTGTAGCCACGAAACGTTGTATGGGCTTGGATGTGCAACAATCTCCAGCTCCAGCTTCTCTACCATCTCTTTAGATACGATATTATTTGTGCTACCTCTATCCACTATGACCTTGCATACTCTATCCTTAGTTTTGCAAGTAGTCTGAAACAAACAACTTCTTTGGGATGGGTTCTCTAGTTCCTCCTCTGGTTTCAAGAGAAATTTCCTCATCATTAAGGATCTTCCACCCTCAGCGTATTCTGCCTCAATATTCCACCCTTGAGCTTCGACAATGTCAGTTTCACCACCATCTTTCTTCCTATTTGGACACTCATAAGATTTATGTTCGATTTTTCCATAGACAAAGCACTTCACTTCACTTCCTCTGCCTCTTCCTCTTCCTCTAGCTCGAGGAAAAGTATTCCTATCAGTGTACTACCTTCCCTATGAGCTTCCTCCTCTCTTAGTTTGAGTTTGAGGTTTCTTCTCTTCTTCCTTAGGTTTATGAGTTTTTTCTTGGGTAATTGTCTTGCCTCTACTTTGATTTCCACCTCAGCCTCTTTGACCTTGCTTCTAGATCAACTTCTCTTCAGCTTTCAAATCCATCTGATAAGCATCTTCCACATTTCAAATGGTCATCATGCTCATCTCATCTTGAATGTCATATCGTAGAACATTCATGTACCTGGAAACTTTTTCATCATCGCTCTCTCGATGACCTGCTCTGATGTTGATCCTGTAGAATTCTTTAGTGTATTCTTTCAATGACATCAGCCTCTGTCTCAAATTATGCATCCTCCGAAATAGAGTGATTTGATAATCCCTCGGTATAAACTTGTCTTTCATCTTCGCAACCATTCTATCACAGTTTTTGATTTTCTACTTGCCTTTGCATCGTCTGTCAGCCTGCAGTTCATCCCACTACAGTGTTTCATGCCCTTTAAGTCTGGTAACAAGATGTTTGACTTTCTTATCTTCCTCGACATCCTCATAGTTGAAGTATTTTTCTAGAGCTCTAATCCAGTCTAGAAGCTCTTCAACATCTAAGGTTCCCTCATACATGGGAATGTCCATTTTTTCCCTAGCACCTATCCTTGTAACAACCCTGAATAGGCGTTCTTCTGCAGCATCTTCAACTCCAACTTCTTTGTTTATGGATTCATTTTCACTTTCAACTTCGCTGATATCCCCAGTGTCAGTTGTGCACCTTTGTGTTATCTCCATAGCATCAATCCTGGCATGTAATTCATGCATTTCTCTTTCCACTGTTGGATCAGATATTTGCATGTTTTTTCTTCTCAACGACATGGCTGTGAATTTTTCCTCTTACCCTCTGCTATAGAAAGCAAAGAATTTGTTCTGTGTTCTGATACCAAAAGTTGTGCATATCAGACTACTCCTTTTCCTCTATCTCCCTCTGCCTGAAATATATAGACAAAATCATGCTCTGATAACACAACTAGCTCCAGGCCCCCTGCCCTCGGGCTAAGATTAGCACAGGCTCTTTTCCAAACCACACAAAGAGTTAATTAAACCCTTTGTTTAAGCCATGAAATATTTTGGGCTTCATGAGTTGGAGGTTCTAGACGCAATGTCACAACTCTTACAATCGCCAAAATGTGAAATGTCAATGAAGGTTGACTCCTCCAACGCGACGAGCACACGCCACCTGTTACCCACTAGTTTTGGCTTTCGGGAATTTGAGCAAATAGCTGACCGTCATTCCTCTTATCTTATGATTCCACAAACTCTAAAATTTTTCCTTTGGCAGGATCGATGGTTGTGAGCCTCCCTTGATCCAACGGTCCTGATAATTTTGGGATTTCGCGAACCGGGAGTTTGAAACTCTCGACTCCAAAATCACTTGTTGTGCCAATCCTTGAATTCCTGAAATAGTGAAATTTGCACATGTGATCAACAGCTCCTGTTGATTCCCATCCAACGTCTGCTACCCCTCCTGATATTTTGAATGCTAAAAGATGCTCAGCCTTAACTTCCTCACATATTTGCGGGATCCAACGGTTCACGGAATTTTGGTACTTTTCCATGAAGTGTTTCCACCATTCAATTCCACACCTGATAATCCCTTTCACGATTTGGGAATTAGAGTGACCAAGGATTCTGGCCTGCACTCCAAACTTATGAATCCCGAAATTCACAAAATGATCTAACAACTCAAACTAACCATGATTAATGGTTCACGTTGATTCTTGATATCACGATGGCGGTTCATTTGACTCCTAACCACCTTGCAACTCCTATGGATCCTATGGCCCTCGTGATTTTGCGAGTTCGCCATGGAGAATTATGACTGCCCATTTCACTCCTCAATGACTCCTATGCAACGATTCCGACCTTCCACTCCTTTTGATCACTTCAAAGGTTAAATCCCTCCTGAGCTTTCACTTGTAAACTCAAGCTTCCAAAAGGATCCCTGCATGCACTTCTTATGGAAAACTTTCAAATATCCTCTGGTTATTTGAATCTTCGACCTTGTGCACTCTTTGCAGCAGTAGTCTCTCAATCTTCTTTCTGGATTTGTAAAATTCAAGGCTTCAATTGGCCTACACACACCTTGCATGGCTCTGTGCTTTACCTGCACTTCAGCTGGTATGAAAACAACGATATCTCTCCTGAGCTTTCTAAGATAAAACTCAGACCCTCGTCAACGCACACCTTGTGGGCGTTCACTGCACTCCTTCCAGGAATCCTCAGTGAGAGAAACAATTGAAACTCATTCTTCTTCTCTTTCTGACATCATACATTCAACATGAAATCATACACACAAACCAGCATTGAAATAAATGCGTAACAAAGAAACAAACTGTAAACATACCATTCAACAAATGTAAACAATGAGCATCATAACACCATGAAAATTGAGTCAAAGCTTCATATATTAACTCAAATTCTACTGCACATGGGTTCTTCTCTACAGTTCTCTGCTACAGCTCTACAGCTTATGAATTCTAAATGATCATAGAATTACAATGATACAAGGGTGAGGGTGTCTATATCCGTTTTCCTTCCTACGGTTCTAAACTGTCTAATCTATTAAGTTAAATCTACCTACTTCCATTCATTACGCATAAATGCCTCTACATTCGACAGATGAGAGAAATTCTCAAGATCTGTTTACAACATCTAGATATAAATGTAAGTACGCTTCCCTTAACTATTTCATTAATGTCCTTCCATTAATCTTCAAAACACTTCAAAATGTGCACGGGTGCTTTTCCAGCTATCTTCCTTCTTTATGTTGTTTGGCTAGCTACGTACGATGCTCTTGCATCAAAAACACTTGCACATTCATACTAGAGTGAAATCTTGATTTCTCCATTGCCACTTTTTTTACTATCAACATAATGCAAAAACCCATATGTTTTCTTATATTTTCATTACATATTCTCATATTCATATGATTATTTAAATATTTTACACTCTATCTTTATTTATAACTCTTTCATACTCATAACCTATACATGCTAATGTTTTTTTTTGTGTATGGAGCCCCTTTGAGGTACAATGAAACCTGTTGGTGCTGCGTGAGGTTGTAAGACCCTAGGTTCAAATTATCTTGAACAACAAAACCCTTCATACACTGGCACTTTCGACATCACCTACATGTAGATTGAGTCTCACCTAGGGTATTTATTGGGACTATAGTAACCAGTTTTCTACATTAGTGAGGGAATGGGAGGTGATCATTCTATTCATTCTTATGTATTTGTTCTATGCGCATTGTTATGTTTTTGTTCTTCATTAGATACTTTGTGAATTCAGATTCATATCACCATTATGTTACATATTAAAACATGATCCCATTATTGTAATAGTCATAACTATTTCACAATGATTACCCATAAGACAAATCTAATCTAATATGCATCTAGACAAAATCCATGAAAAATCACACAAAAGACACAAAAACACGATAGTTAATGTGGTTCACCCAACTTTGGGCTACGTCAACAATGACTGGCTTCTTTATTCTTCTTTTGGTAATTATCTCGAGCTTGTGCACTATACTTTACAAGGATACATCGTGTGATCCTTTCCTTCTCCTAGCCTAGTCATTTTGTAGCGCAAGCATGTCTCTCTCTTTCCAACATCTCCCCAACACTAAGACATAGAATCAATAATTACATCCTGAATTTAGTCAAGAAGAAGAACAACAACAACCAGTAGAACCCATATTATCCCAACCCATTACATATTTATACATAAATTCAAGGGATTAAAACCCTACTTGATTCATCCCAAAACCCTATTACAATGCATGATAACTCGATTTGGCTTGTTGTTTTCGCTAATTTTATGTCTGTGTGCTTCTTTTGCACTATGACTATTGTTCTTCCTTGTTTTATGCATCCTTCTATCTTTAGCCCGTTGGGCTGTCATCCTTCCATTTCACCTGATTTCTTATCTTGATTTATTCCCTTCTTTATTGTTATTCTTTTATTCCTCTTCTTTATTATTCTCACTCTGCATTGTACTCCTGAATGCACCTCAACTGCACACTGTACTCCCAGATGTGCCTCATTGCGCATGTAATCCCAAGTCTTCCTTCTTCTTCTGCACACATCTTACATACTTAGGATTTTTCATGCATCTTATTTCAATAATTCCTATCCAAAAGGACCCAAACACTAACCTATGGCTCATCCTAAGCCACTTAGGCATGTTTCACGCTCCTCCACCCTTGGATGAATTTTTGGGAGGCTTCCTTAGCTAACACAACTTCCCCTATTTTAGATGCCTCTGTTTCCACAATCTCTTTGACCCTCTGTGTTGCTATTGTTGTAATATTTTCTTCTAACTCATGTGTTGCTTGTTTTACCTTGCCCTACCCAGTGTCCAGTTCACTTATTACCTTCAATGGATCTTCCTGCAGCGAGCCTAAGCACTACTGAAGGAACTTCTATTGATCCCTCATCTTTGAAACTTCCACATATGATTACCTCTGTGCCAAAATTGTCATCATACATTCAGTCGGTGGAAGTGTGTTAATTCTCTCTAAATATAATTGGGCCTTTTTCCCACACCTCTCTTAATTTGGCTTCCACAACCTTCATCTCTAGACCTTCTACCATATCTATCCATATTTACACACTTTCCTCACATATTTTGGAGCATTATTCCTCCACCTTCTTGATGTTGGCAACAACTATCATCATTATTATTTCTCTTCTTGGTAATTCCTCTAGTGGCGTTCTCGACATACTTTACATCTGTAGATCCTCGATCTTTGATCAAAATCCTTTGACGACTTTGTAAATCTTTAGTACTTTCTCTTCCATAGTAGTCTCTACTACTATAGGGACTTATGGAATTTCATTTCACAACTTCTAGATGATTGCTTGTGTCTTTTCCACCATACTCTCAGCTTAATTCTTTTCCTTTAGATATTTCTTGGCCCTTTCCTCGGCCTCATTCTTTTCCTTCCTTAATCCTTCCACTTTACCCTCCATAGTGCTCTTTTTCTGTAGAAATATTCCATACTAATGTTGTAGTTGAGCCCTTTCATCCTATACTTTAGTCAGTTCCTAGTGTTCTTCATCTCTTCAAATCCTAATATCATGTAACATGCCTATTTGCAAGATTTTTAATATGTGTATCGACATTCATGACATCACTATGTTTAGATGGCTTAGTGTATTCATCTATTCTTGTAGTTCTTTCATTGGGAACTCCATTGCGTTCATCTTAATTCGTAGCGCTTTGTGCCCAGTTTCTAGCTTGGTTAAGACTAGATGATAAATCTCTTCTTTCTCCATAGAAATTTTGGACATTCTTCCCTCTGACTTGTGCTCTGTTGTTATTTTTTCTACTTCCAAAAGTTTTTGTAGTGTTACCAACTGATGATGCACCTTCTGATGCTTCTCTTCTTGTTTCTTCATCGCTTCCTCAACCACTTCCTCTGTGGTGTCCCATAATTGGTAGTTGATTCATTCCATGTTGTCATTGGTCAAATTATAGACTTCGGGTACCTTGTGTGCTTTGGTCTTCTTACGTGCAGCTGCTTCTAAATCCTTATTTTATCATCATAACAATTTTCAGATTAGGATTTGAGTTTCAAAGATTTAGCGAAAATCCACATCACTATGGAAGTGTGATAATTTGGGGGATAAGGTCTTATATGGCATCATGCAAAAAAATACAGCAAAGGCATGAAAGGAAGGATTCTACAGACCGTCGATCTAAAAGCAGTTTGGATCAATGACTAAGGAACATATCAGAGAATGAAGCAACACGGAAGATAATTATTCGAACGCGGGTCTGGGAAAATTTGCATGGTTTCATTCAAGGATGCATGGCACCTCTAGAGGTACATCAGGGTGAAAAACAGTTTTCCTAAAACCATTTTCTCCAATCCCCAATGTCGATAGGCACATATAAAAGGAGGATCCCTGACATTATTTTATTGTACCTTGAAGCATTCAAGCGTTCAAAATTTGGTGCAAACCAACCATTCAAAAATCAAACTCAAAGTTGGATAAGGTTTGTGTTTTCCTCACCACTTAATAGGTATTTTTCACAATGGCCGCTAATCTTGTTATTTTATCCATGAATGAACAAGACATCACATTTAGAGAAGAAGCCCTAATTAACAGGGACTCCAATGTTTTCAACACAGAGATAACAGTCTCACCCATTTTTCTGTCCAGATCAAATTTGTTAGACAACGTTGGGAAGTGGATCCCCTTTCTCTAAACATATCAAGTATTCATTACCCCTTATTTCGTAGAAGTAGTCTTTCCTTTCCCTGAGTTCATAAGATAGTGTACATAGCAATATTCACAAGAAGAAAGATTTATTTTGAATAAATTAAGGTAAGAGGTTTTATGTGAAATAGACATCCCGTCACTTCGACATACCCTCAGTATGTCAGAATCTTCCTCTGTAGCGTCAGAGACTTTCGACGAAGAGAATATGATCATAGTTTATAGAGAATGAACTTCAGAAGTAAGAACACAGTTTCAAAAAACCATTGTCAAACCTGGACACCATTCATAAAGTCTTTCGTTACCAATCAATGTGAGCATTATGATCATTGGGGTCTAGTGGGCTTGTTCCCTTCTTAGCCAAATTTTAGGGTTAGATAATGACAAGTTCATAGTAGAATTCATGTTAGGTTTCCTGTTAAACGTTTTTGTGTCAGAGTCTCATCAGTCAATCTGTATTAGTTTTGACAGATTCATCGTTGATAATATGAATCGACAACTAGTCAATTTCAATTCATTGAGACACTTTAGATACTACACGCACCTGCTGAGGATGTTCCTGGAATCGAACAAGACTGAATTCCATGAAACTAATTTCATCTCACCTGAATGTAAAAGGATCACCATGCTTATTTTCGTCAATAAGATCATGTCCAGAGTGTACAGTCTTATCTTCGGCTCAGACTTGCCAAGGGTTCTAGAAGAAATGAAAAGTGTTTTACAACCAAATACAGAGAGCAGAGTAGGATATTGGATGATTTTCATACAATCTACTATGATATGGGTGTATGGCTATCAATAAGGGACTTATTGTTGGCCCTTGACCAAGTTTGAGGAAACACTTGGTCATATTTGACCGTTTTTGGAACTTTAACAACTTGTCAAAGATGGAGCACAACACAAAGCGGAGATCATGGAAGCTAGACCCCTTTCTTGGGTCATTTTTGTGTTTTTGGGGTTAATGTAATGGGTATGGGATGTCGGCCCATTGGTTTACCCATGTTTAGGCCTATTTCGTAAAGTATAAATAAGTGGCTAGGAAATGTAAGAGAGGTCGATAAGTTAAGTGCTAGTAAAGGCTTTGTGTATATTGTGTGATCGACTTGCATAGTTGAGTGCAAGCGTTGTAAGTGATGAGTGCACAGATTGTAAGAAGGCTCTGTGCTAGATCTACTTGGGGAAGGAGGATCTGGCGAGGTGTGCGAAGATCTCCTTTCCTATGCAGAGTACAATTTTGATCTATGTGCTGTAATCAGATTGACCAAAGATAATAAACAAGAAGAAGACTTTGTGGATGTAGCCCCAGGGTGGGGGTGAACCATAGTAAACTTGTGCATTGTATTCAGTGCCTCGACCTAATGTGTTTGTCTCTTTCCATGTGTTGTGTTTTACTATGATATACTTAGATAGATCTACTTTTCTTTGTGCTTCTTAGATGTATGGATGTAGATCTGACATATATGAAAGTGTTGAGTGGTAGACCTATTTTGTTGTTGCTAAGTGCTAACTTAACCTAGATCTAAGTGAATGTTGCGGTGCTCTATGCCATTTGCAGAGTGCCATGAGGGTTAAATATTAATGAATGATTTATGCTAAAGTGTTTGCTAAGTTTTAGAATGAAAAATCTGTTTCCCAGCTAAGGTTGCAGACACCTAAGTCTTGCAACCACCCCTGCCTCTACCTCAGGTGAGACTTCATCTGCTTCAGAGGCGTTGTCGAAAGGGCTGGTAGTTAGAGTTTTGTTGGTGCATTGTTAAAGCATTGACCCTTGGGTCTGCCCCTGTGCCAACAAATGGTTTTGTTGCCAGGACATGAAATTGTGATTGCTGGGAACTGAGGAAGAAGAAGCTTTCTACAGAAAGTTCATCCTGAAATTGTAAAAGCTCTCTGCATGGACCTATGCCCTAGTGCGCAGTAATCCACTTGATCCAAAAAGTTCTGTGTTGATGAAGGAAGGACATATTTGAAGAAAATAAGTCATATTTGAATGCTTTGTGCTCTAAGAAAGGTTAAATTGGAAGTTTCTAAGTCATATCTACAGAAAGAGGTAAGAACTAAAAGCTCTGTTCCTTGATCAAGGTAAGAATAGTTAAAAGTTCTTAGATCTAGAAGATTTGTAATCTATAGAAGTAAAAGAAGTGAAAATTTTTGTTTCTAAAGTATGGATTTAGGTATGCTTGATAGATTTTGTCCTATCTTGAAAACTAAAGCATTGTTAGATAAAAGAATGTTTGATATGAATATATCTGATAAGAATAATGAAAGATATGTTATACCTATGCATAGAAAGAATTTTTGGACTAACCAATGGATGCAGGATCCTAGAAATAAATTTTTACAGGCTAGCCATCATGATCCTAGTGCGCAGTACAAGAAAAGTTGGGGATCATGGAAGAGAAAGAGAGGATTAAATATTTGTTACAGTTGTAGAAGACAAGGACATCTTGCTAAGGAATGCCCTGGGAGAAACCCTAGTTGCCTCTGTTGTAAGGCTATGGACCATGAAGTATTGGATTTCCTTAGAATGATTACTAGACTTGAAAAGATGAATATGGAGCAAGGTCAAGAGACTAAGATTATAGAAGAACCCTAGAAAGAATTAGATATTATGTTACTGCAAATGAAAGAAACCCTGGATGAACATAAAGATTCCATTTTATCAGAGATATTCAAAGAAAAGGAGAAAATCGAAGTAAGAATAGGAGACTTCAACATTGACTATGCTCTAGATGAGGGAACATAGATGAACATTATGACAGAAAGTACTTGGGAAACCCTAGGAAGGCCTGCTATGGTTCCTTCACTAGGAAGACTAGGGTTGTTTAAAGGAAAAATGGTAACCCTATGTGGAAGAATTACCCAGATAGCTATGAGTACCCATGGAGCTTCGACAGAGGAAGAGTTCGAAGTCATTAGATTTATTGAGGACTGTTCCCTATTTCCAGCTTTGTTAGGCAAGATTTGGATTGAAAAAGACCAAATCTGGAGAAAAGAAGAAAAGGAAGCCCTAGAACAGAAGAAGTAAGAACTCATGGAATTTATGACTAGAAGGATCGCCTACTTGATGGAAGAACAAGAGAACAGATCTCAGTTGTTGAACACCAGGGACCTGGATATCGAAGCTATAAGAAAATTATAGGAACCACAGAAAACTGAAATACCTAATCCATATGATGAAGGAGTATTACCCTTGGATCTGAAGAAAGAACCTCATCAACACGAAGTGACTATGTCGAGAGAAGATAAGAATCATAATGGAAAAAGAATGATCGAGACAAAGCTCACTAGGAAGAAGGCTAGGAAGCTAAGTAAGAAGAGATCCAAGATCAAAAAGTTATAGAAGGTTCTGGAGGAAACTTCGCAGAAGGAAAAATCACAAGAATTTAGCTTCACCGAGATATTAGGACAACAACATCTGGCACTTCTCCATGGTGCAGAAATATATCCATTGGACCGATATAATCATTTGACTTCTTCCCCGAATGGACAGAAAAGCATTAGAGGATCACCACCAAACCATTCAATCGTGCCATAACGGATGGATCAACATTCACGAAAGCTTCATACCCGTTGCAACCAGACCATTGATGAGTTTCCTATTTAGCTCATCGCGCCGCGCACAAAGAACACTTTTTCCAACTGAAAACTTGAAGCCCGCAGAACTAGTAATTGTATATAGTGATCATTGCAAGCATATTGTTCACCCTAGTGCAGTGTTTTGAGATCATTGTGACCCCGCTTATCTTTCTTGAGTGCGTATGTATGAAGATCTCACCGTGCTTTAGGAATCCATCATAGAAGTCCTTTTCAATTTAATGACTGAGAGAGTCATATTGGAAAGAAGAATGTCCATAGGAGTCCAAGCCTCATCGACAAGAGGAGTACAAGCCTCCTCATCGACTTCTCGAGATGGAACATCTCGAGTCAGCGTAGAGAGGAGAACTAAGCATAAGGATGACATAGCCAATGAAAAGTTAGTGCCATCCATTCTACTAGCTTACATACCCCCTCTGAGTGGTGATATTAACAGGGATAGTGTCCCTAGAGATTTTGAATATACCCTAGTAACTATATATTTACTGAAGGGAGTACGCACCTACCGCACAGATCAAGACAAGGTTACAGTGTTGAAGTTTTATGGCTTCAACTTGGGGGATCGTAAATTTTATAGAATGCTTGCCCCATATAAGTACTTGACACAAACTAAGGGAAATAACTTGAAGCTCGTCCCACAGCAATGGATGATGACCCTCGTGCAGTCTACTCTTATAAATGTTATGAAAATACTGCACTTCGGTAGACACTAAGAGGTGAATTCTTGTGTAAAGTTATTGCTACAAAGTTTCCACAGAGGATACCTGTGGTTAGAACGTCGAATAATTGTTGATATAATTTTTATCAATAGGATCATCAGGCTTAGCATGCAGGGTCTTGATCCCCACAAGTACTATCCTAGAAAAACCGCAGACTGTGCTCTTGCGCAGAAGATAAAACAGGCCTATGACGATGTTGAGAAAAACATGAGAGGATACAAGGTATCTTCTATTGAAAGTGATTCAGTGAACCTTGCATGCCAACTAATCATAGGGAAGCTGGTACATAATAATCAACAAACACAAGTATCAAGCTTCGTAGTTGACCTCGCAGGAAAGTGCGCAAAGGGACTACAGATGGACTAGGCGAAGTACCTAGTGAATCATTTAGAGATTGACTTTAAAGAAGCTCAGGATGAGGGGAACGAATTCCATTTTAGCTGGCTCCTAATACTGATCACCTTTGTTGCATGGGAGCTACCATAAGGCGCAACTTTCCCATACCTTGACCCTTTTGAGCCACTAGTTACGAAGTTCAATACCTTGTGGTACTCGAATGACATGAGCAAGAAATGGCGATCGAATGCCATTTTCTACATATATTATAATCAACTGAAAGCATCCATAAGGAGTGAACCTCGCATAAACTTGAACACTTTACATAGGTTTCGACCTCTAATAAAGTTCAGTGCAGACCGCCATTTTATATTGAGCACCAAGAACAACTCCAGTCCTACTATAATCTGACAGAAGAAGACTTGGAAGAGATCACCAAGGAGTGGTCGGTGGACCTGCTTGTTTCAGCAGACCCCACAAAAAATTCAGACATCGACAGCCCAAAAGTTGCGCAAGATACACCTGGGCCCAATAGAACGAAGAAGACAAAGGAGACGAAAAAACTTGAAGAGGTTCAGGATATAGATAGCAGATCTGTAAAGACAGTTTCCATTACTCTAGATGAAGAAGGTGATGATGAAGAAGGTGCATAATCTGAGCAATAACAAGTCAAAGTATCGCCACCCAAGGACGAAGAAGACTCATCCAAGAAAAGGAAGGTTTCACCTCTGAAGTCTTCCTCCAGAAAGAAACCAAGAACCCCTGTAACTAAGATGTGAACTTCCCTCACATTGGATGACTTTGATTTCATTATTGCAGCGGTCAATGATGCTTCAAAGGAAAAAATAGAGAAGTAGGAAGTGAATTAGGAACAAATGTATAGCTAGACTGAGACCGCGCTCCAATGAGTACATCATGCACTCCATTCTAGTCGAGCAATCTATACTACACCTCTGCTAGAAGGAACAACAGAAGAAGGATATGAATCATTCCAGCTCCAAAAGATTGATGATACAGTCGAAGTACACCTTCGACCTTCTTAGGAAGAAAAAGTGCAGGCCACCCAAGCCCTCAAGAAGGCATAGGAAGAAATTATTGAGCAACATCAAGCAGCGCAACAAGAGAAGAATGATCTCCAAGAAAAAAATGAAGAAGACCGAGCGAAGCTCCAAAAAGAGAAAGAGCAGATGCTCGTGAAGCAGATCGGAATTGAAGAATCAGTCAACAAATAACTTCACTATGTGACTGGATTAGAGAAGAAGGTTGAAGATCCCATAGAGAGTCAAGTGATGAAGTTGGTGGAAGTTATTCAGTAGCTTCAACAAAGGGTCATGGAATTAGAGCTACAGAACATACCACAGACTCCGTAATAAATGCATGACTAGCGAGAATTAGATGCTCAGAGTGAAGTCGAGAGGATTAGAAAACTTGTTGTAGAATGCAAACAACTAAGTAATAGAAGCGCACAGATATATGAGAAACTATCAGAAGGCCCAGAGTTGAAGAAACTGGAGTCCCAACTCCAGGAAGCGAAGCAGCACATAGATACAGTACATGCACAACTCAAGATCCTATCATGTATCGAGAGGATGAAGAGATCCTAGGAATAATGGACTGCCCAACAACTTGTTCTTACCATGCAGAACAGAGTGATGGAAGTCACCCAAAAAATCTAACAAAGCTAGGAGGAGGCCTATATACTGTTTGAAGAAATTGAACTCCAAGGAACACTACCGGAACAAGTAGTTGTTACAGTTGAGCAACAACTGGAAGGGCTTATCAGTGAAGCGGTTGTTCAATAGTTCACTAAGTAGGAAGCAGTAGCACAGAGACAAGTTGAAGTAGCTCAAGCCAAGCTCGAGACCTTTGAGGCAACTTTACCCATATCTAAGTGACTCGGGACGAGTAACAGGTGAGTGTTGGGGGCCTGTTGGCCCTTGACCAAGTTTGAGGAAACACTTGGTCATATTTGATCGATTTTGGAACTTCAACAGCTTGCCAAAGATGGAGTGCAACATGAAGCAGAGATTGTGGAAGCTAGACCCCTTTCTTGGTTCCTTTTTGGGTTTTTGGGGATAATGTAATGGGTATGGGATGTCGGCCCATGGGTTTGCCCATGTTTAGGCCTATTTTGTAAAGTATAAATAAGAAAATAGGCAATGTAAGAGTGGTAAATAAGCTAAGTGCTAGTAAAGGCTTTGTGTATACTGTGTGACCAACTTGCAGAGATGAGTGCAAGTGTTGTAAGTGTTGAGTGCATGAATTGTAAGAAGACTTTGTGGTAGATCTACTCGGGGAAGGAGGATCTGGCGAGGTGCGTGCAGATATCCTATCTTATGCAAGGTACAAGTCTGAGCTCTATGTTGTCATCAGATTGACCAAAGCTAATAAATAAGAAGAAGACTTTGTGGGTGTAGCCCCAGGGTGGGGGTGAACCATGGTAACCCTATGTGTCGTGCTCACTACCTCGACCTAATGTGTTTGTCTCTTTCCATCTGTTATTCTTTTCTATGATATACTTAGATAGATCTACTTTGCATTGTGTTTCTTAGATGTATGGATGTATATCTGACATATATGAAAGTGTTGAGTGCTAGGCCTATTTTGTTGTTGCTAAGTGCTAACTTAACCTAGATCTAAGTGAATGATGTGGTTCTCTGTGCCATCCACAGAGTGCCATGAAGGTTAAATATTGATGAATTATATATGCTAAAGTGTTTGCTAAGTGTTATAATTACATATATGTGTCCCAGCTAAGGTTGCAGACACCTGATTCTTGCAACCACCCCTGCCTCTACCTCGGGTGAGACTTCATCTGCTTTGCAGGTGTTGCCAAAAGGGTTGGTAGTTAGGGTTTTGTTAGTGTGTTGTTGAAGAGTTTAACCCTATGATTTCCCCTATTCCAACACTTATCTTTTAGTAGTCTTTTTGACTCCCAAAATTGTTTCTTTAGAGTTAATGAGAAAAAGGATCATCTCAAAAATAGAGCACTTTCTAAAAGCACACAAGGCATCTAACTTAAAATTTCCTTTCATGGTAGGACAATTTGTGGTATAAAGAAAATCTTGTTTACCTCAAGTCCAAGCCAAATTCAATGAATTTGGGTTTACAAAATTACAAGGAAAAAAATATCACTTGCATTAGATCATATCAAAGAGAAGGTTGATGATAAAATTGGGCCCCTATGAGCATGAGCATGTGGAAGTATTTGATAAACTGGCTAATTTGGAAACATGTACATATATGGAGGTCACTTTGCAGCATGATTGGATAAAACCAAAAAATTCTGCCCCACAGCAGATCTAGACACAAAAATCTTCTCCACGATTGATGGCTAAAGCCCCAAAGTTGAGTGTTTATAATAAGAGGAATAGTTCAGAGGCCCTGGGTGTCGATAGTTAGCAAGATATTCCCAAGAAGATGAAAATTACACCACCCTCTCAAGTGGTTGACCTGGAAGAAGAAGAACCTAAAGAGAAAATGAGAATGGAGATGGTGGAAGGTGAAGCCAAGAATGAAGAAGACGATACAGGAAGCATGACCCAAAGTGAAATAAGCACAAGGGTCTTTAGCAGCAAGAAGCACATATTTAGCAAGACACTTGGGGCATTATGTCAATCCAAAGAAGACTTGATGAACTAGTATGCTATAAAAGGAAGTATGGCCGATAGTGATATAAGAGACGTGTTGCCTGAAGTAGAGAAGATCTCCCAACACAAGACGTCTGTGTTCTCAGTCAAAGATGTGGAAATAAATGCGTTTGATATAGAAATAGCAGATGATGATAAAGTGTCGAAAATCAATATGCACTATGAGAATATTGGTTCCCCAGACAAAGTAAGGTTCCACAGGAATGCTAGTGACATGTTATACTCGGACTACCTAATTTTAAGTCTGAAAGTTTCAAGATTGACAACACATGCACTCAAACTAGATGGACAATTGAAACAAGAGAAAGCATCCAACAAATCCTAGCAGACACAGGTCAAAATATTGGAGTATGAAGGCCCTCAAGGAGTAAAGGATTCTTTAGATGAAAAGGACAAGATAATCCAAGGTATGAAGAAGAAGCTAAAGATGTTCCCTACTAAACATCCATAGGAAACAAAGCTAGATCCTCTAGAAAAATAGAAGGAAACATTTAGACAAGAAGCACTAAATTACAAAGCTAAAGTGTTATAGCTGGAAAAGGAGAAAGAGAATTGGTTACAAGAAAAAGTAGCAACGTCAGATATGGTTGTCATTGTACCTGCTAATGTAGAAGTTGGATTGAGCACTGATGGATTGGTTCAAGCCATGTCCCAAGTGAGCTTACAAATGGGGTAAATCAAAATCCTTAAGGAAGTCTTGGAAAAGATGAAACAAGAGATGAAAATAAAATATGAAAAGAAGGCTCCACTCTAAAGGGAAAATCAATATTTGCAAGAGAGAGTAAGCAAGTTGAGGATGAGGTTAAAAGGTAAAACAATATTACAAGGAGCTAAACATGTGATCTCGGATGCTATTGTTGCATAGGCTACTAAGTTTAGAGTTTATCTAAATTTTATAAATGACAAAGATAGCGTGGATACCATAGCCCGGAGAAGGTTTCTGTTGCTAATTGAACATTAGCCAAGAAGCGTTCAGAATGGGCCCATAACGCTATTGATTTGCTGAATTTTGTGCTCATTGTTGATCTTCAGACTATTGGGGTAAAAGACAGAACTTGTTTGATCATCTGGGCCAGGAGAATCATCGCCGAGAACAACTTTCTCAAATCAGTTTAGAACAAAGCTATGCAAATGGAGCACAATATACGTGAGTTTAAAGACATGTTCGAACAATTGTTTGTCAAGGGCCTCCCACCATTTTGGGATGGGAAAGTTTCATTATACAATCAAGAAGACTACAATTCTCTCTTCATTCATTATAGGATGGACCATTCCAAATTTGAAGCTATGGAGGAAAGTCTGAAAGGTGCGAGTCTGGTAGAGTATTTGGCCACAAACTTTGAAATTTTGAATCAATTTAAAACAGTCAAGATTGTCCTACCGATTATGTCCTACGCCATGTGCATTGATATAGAGATTTTAATTAAGGATATGCTGGACTACAATATTCCTTTTCATTCACAATGGAAGGAAATCGTGCGGATGGGCAAGAGAAGATGCATTTTTCTCGGGACTAGTAAGTGAACTCCAGGTGTCACCAAACCAACGAGTTTGACAGAATATAAGGACAAGCCAGATGTCGTCAAGGAAGATGACTAGTCAGAGGAATTTGTTCCTAGTTTTGAAATGTCTTTTGTGTAATCATTGTAAATCGGTTCATATACCGAGTCTGCCAGTTAAAATTAATATTATTAGTTTCAGAAGATGAAACATTTCAGTTTCATCTATTGTAATCGAATTGTATAAATGATGGGGCATTTGATTGAATTACTGTTGCAAGAAGTGAAAGAGCACCATTTTGGTTGTTTTGAAATTTATTGTAATTTTCTGACTCTGAATTGAATATATATGCAGAAGATTTTGAGGTCTCTATGAAACGATTCTAATGGTGGTGATATGAGCTTTGTCTTCCTTCATCGTATGTATTTCCTGTGATCTATTATTCCATTTACACTTTCTTCTGTTTAAATTGGATAGTTAAAAGCCCATAATTCATCTTATGATTCTCTTGGATTAGAAATTTAAACTGTGTGATTGTCTTCTTGACTAATTCAAAATTCATTTCAGTAATGCTCTGATTTAGTTATTTGTTTTCTTTATCTTCCTACACTCTATTTAAATTCAAGAATAACTCGGACTCGTCACCTAGTTTAGCCTTTATCCTCTGGAGAGTTTTACTAGCTGATCTTTGTTTTCATTCACTTTCATAATTTTGACTCCATAGCCCTGAGTGTTCCTCCCCTTGCTTGCCAGGAATTTTATTAAAAACCCCCAAAACAAACCAAATCTAGCCACCGATTCTCAAAGAAATATCAAGTGACACGATAGAGCCCTCTATGAGTTGAACAAGATAGTTCTTTAGCTCTAAATTAGGTTGAAACAGTGACCTCTATCATTTGTATATCATCCAGAAAAAATTTACAGAGTGCTAACACCTTCCTCTTATATTTTTGTTTTACTCCTATTGTGGGGAATTTTTGTTGTTATTTTGTTATCGATGGGCTAGGCATATATAATGCGCCATTGTTTCAATCATTCTCCTTCCCCTTTGTTCGTCATCCTTGTCCTATTCTTCTTCATATCTCTAGTGGCCCATTTATTCTGCTAGAGATTTCCACCCATTTTCCCAATCATTAGTGACCAGGGAGACATATTGTATTTTCAACTTGTAGTTAGTTGGAAACCACTGGTGTGCAAGGTCCTTCTTTGCTTTCGAATACATATGGTGCATTCCTTCTTTGAGCCACACAATATCCTTATAGGTTTCCACTTTCTTAGTTGTGATGCATGGTGTATGTTCGATTATATACCTGATTGAGTCAAAGTATACATAAAATGTAACATTAGTCTTGTATTGCCTCCTTTTGTTCATCAGATGCCATAGGATGGAATACTACACGACCAAATTAGCTCTACCAGTTGCTCCCATGCATTGGTAATAGCTTGGTTCTTGTCATCCTATGAGTGAAATCAAAATCAATATCCAGGAGTAATGAAATTTTGTACGCTTTTCCCAGGCCTCGATACAGTCTGTCAAAACTTGATTCACCAAGAAGGTGGCCCATTTCATTTGGACCCCTTCTGAGAATTTTTGTACAAATACGATAACTACAGTCGATACTTCATCCTTACGACACTTTCACAATAATTTTCAAGCCAACACATGTGTTGCAAACCAAACACCACTATAATTGTCATTTGTGACATTCAATCCCCTTTCCCCCTTGAAAGTGTAAAAATTATCCTTCATTGCTTCTAATAGCGATCTATCCCCTGATTTTTTGAACAAGGTAGTCATATACTCTCCTAACTCCGGTAGCCCTATGATCCAGGTGTTAGCACTCTGTAATTTTCCCAAGGTTGTGGAGGCAGTCATAGAGGCAACATCAAAACCACTTCGAGTCTTGGATCTAGCCCTCCAAGACTTAGAGAGGGATTTCTCTGTGTGATATAGATTTGTTTGAATATATATTAGGCTAGCAAATGGGTTCAGAGTTTGGATTTTTTAAATGATTGGCTGGAATAGGAGAAAAGAGGTCCATTGGGTAATGGGGTCATAGCCTAAAGTTCAATCAAAAACAAGTTCTACAGACAACATTATAGGGCAAGGTAGGCACTCTTGTTGGATTCTTTGAATTTGATTTTTGGATTTAGAGGAGAAATATGAGAAGAATATGCAATAACAAGACAATTAAGAATCCTGAAATTAACCATTGAGAAGAAAATATTGACAATTATGTCAAAGCCAGAAACAAAGTGTATGTCTCAACAAATTATGTTCTTTGAACTTATTTGCATAATTCAGAGTATGAATAACTTAAGAAATACAATGGAAACAAATTTACAGTGAATGAGGAAAACATCACCACCAAAAATGACACATGAATCCTGTAGTTGTTGTGACTGTATTATTGAATTGATGAAAAATACAGAAGGCTCAGTGAGTTGTTTTACAAAAACTCAATCATGGTCCCCTGACTGATCAACCTTTTTATTTACACATTTGAATCACTACAATTTATAAAAAAAACTCTCCCTAGGCTCGTAAGGTCAAATTCAACCATCTCGGCCAAGAATAGCATAAAATCCCCAAAAATCTGGAACTTCAAATTTGGTCGAATTTCCTGAAAATAGGGGTATTCTCAGTCATTGATTTATCCCAATCAGTGACACCTGTGAAAACACCGAAGGAGTTTATTGTATATTATGTTGTCTGGAGAAAAAACCTCCTTCCATTTCTCAAATTTCATCTCCACCTCTCTGAAACAGCTTACGCAAAATTGGGACTATAACAGGAAATACCAGAAATCCGAAAAATGAGGCTGAGAGACAGCTTTGATTCTCCCAACTAGTGGCACTTTTGCAAAAAATGGGACAGGTTTTTGTTCTTCAGCCTGTTATGAACATAATATTCTTTTGGTTTTTAAAATTTAATCTTATTTTTCCCATAATCCTCTTCGCAAGACGAGGTGTCAAAACTAGGAAAACAACGGTTCTGTGAAAATGGGGGAGGGCGGTTTTGGAGAGGTAAGTGGCATTTCAGACCCCCCCTGAGGTGGTAAGTGGTATTGGGAGGGGGGGGTCCGAAATTACCTAGAGGTGACAAGTTCCCTCCCAATACCACTATTCCATACACCCCCTCCCCCTCCCTCCGTTAAAGTTTGAAAAGCACGGGGGGGGGGGGGGGNGTGGATTTTTTTTATTTGGGGATAAGTGCATAAGGTGCGCTCTATGTTTTTAATTTATTTGTTTTTTTATTTTTTGTTTTATTTATTAAATTTAATTTGTTTTAATGTTTTTTTATTTATATATTTTTGTATTTACGCTTTATTTTGTTTTTGTATTTACGTTTTGTTTTATTTTGTTTTTGTTTATTAGTTTTCGTTTTTAAAGAATGTTTTTATTATATTGTATTTTGTTTGTTTTTGCATTATGTTTTATTTAATATATATATTAACTTATATGTTTATTATTTTATAGGTTTTATTGTTAATATTATTATATTGTTTTTATTATAATTTTTTATTAATGTTTATTCTAACAAACTAACCTAATTATTAACAACTAACTTAATTATTAATTGATTAATTGATTATTAACTAGTCTATCATGTTTCAATTAATCTAAAATTATTAATTAAACTAATTAACTTATTTTATTGCTAACATTATGAACTTATTGTTTTCTTAAGCCTAAGTTTGTTTATTCATGGAGGGGAGGCGGGCGAGAAGTAGCCAACAGGACAAATGGGAAAAGGGAGTGAGTGGCACAACGGTGGATGAAGGATGCATTAAGGTGATGGAGGATTGGGCAAAATGGATGGAGGGGAAAAAGGAAACAACTGAGAGACTAACAAGACAAATGTCTTCATCACGGGGGCAACGCCAAAAAGAAGATGAAGAATCGAGTTACCTATGATTATAGGACCCTAACATAGGTTCCACCAAGGGATGGAATCTCTTTCAGGAGGTGTCAAGAACCAATGAACTTTAAATATGCAGACCGGTGGTTTATTCATTGGGCCAATCCCAAAATCTTATTCTGCAACCTGTACCTATTTTGATCTTGCAAATGAAAACCAAATCAAAATGAACACTGCTAAAAAAGAGATGCTCAAAATCTTGATCTTATTCACTCTCTCCTACCTACCTTATACTACTGACAATTTTGTTGTTTTAAATGATACAATAATGCCAGTGCAACCAGTCAAGCAACTGCTCTACTAGCTCTACTCTTTCAATATTTTTAATCAATATCAGAAATAGAACTTGCACATGCATCATGAAATGCTTTTCATCCTAATCTTCATTACAAGGATCTTGATAAACATGATAGATAGCAGAAATACTAGGAATGCATTGTGGCTCTATGATGAACAATTTATCCATATAAATAGCCATTGGATCAAGATAGACTTGACCAATTACTGGATATTCAAATTTAACCAACTCAAATTCATGATTTGATGTTGTAGTTATGCTCTTTGCATCCTCATCCACTTCTTAACATGGGTGAAAATGTTCTGGTGGGTTCTGAAATGATACTTCTGCTGAACACGTCCCTGTAGTTGACTTCCTAATCATGTCAATATCATAACATCCTTTCAGCGTATAACTGGATGGTGGAAAATGGATTTGACGACACAAATCATCCCACACATCAGCTATAGGGTCATAAAATGATTTAGATAAGGGTGTCATTGGCTCTGTTGGTACTTTATGGCTTACACTGTGACTTTCAACTAGAATCTGACCAAGATTCCCTCTCAAAATTTGAAATGAATTAAAGCACAGAGGCAATGAATCAAGATGGATCATCTCATCACCTGTTTCAAGATTCATGATTTCATATAAGGTTTGATCTTTAAGAAGGCTCAAGGGATGCACCCCTGGATCGACTTTTGCATATCCAATGGAATATTCAACTGGTTGATCAGAGAATTTTATGTCTTCACTATTTACAACTGGCCTAGAGTTTCTTTTCAGAAATTGAAAAGATGAGAAACATAAGGGCAAAGTGTTTCCACTTACTCCAAGATTTTCTGCATTTTCCTCATCGTTGTCATGATTGTTGTGTAAAGGATGATTGTCATATCTGAGTTGTAACTGATCTTATTTCTACGAATGACATGTTGTTGATTTATTTGAGGAGTCCACATCCATTTCATCCTCATGATCATCATCATACTGATAGCACTTGGGTAGATTATCCAAGTAAGAAATTTCATCCAACATGCACATCATATTAGCTGGTTTTTCCTCTGTAAGTTGAGATGGAACTTCATCTTTGATTGTGTTGTGAATTGAATACATGAAAGAATCATTACCCAAACCATGGTACCAAGGATGAGCAACAAAATGTTTGGGAACAATGACCTTTTCTTTCTCTGAAATCAATGGAACATGATGTCTTTGGACAACAAGATCATATTTCTTGTTGATCCTCTGTATCATCTCTTCCATGGCACTGGCCAAAATGTCCAGTTTAGCTTTTGATGAATTCAACTGCTCCTTTTCTTTGTTCTTTACCTTTGAACTTTTGATCAGCAAGTTGGTCTCCACATCAACTGCAATGTTATGCATTTATTCAAGGCTTGCAGTGTTCCTTTCTCTTAATTGGAATGCCATCTCAGGATCGAAGGCATATGGGAAATGCAAGTGTGTTGATCCTGGGGGTGGTCTTATATCAACAGGTATTGCATGATATATCTTATTGAACCTTGTTGAAAACTGATGTACTATTTCCCCTGGCTGTCTTTTCAAATGGTCATATTCTTCTAGGATGAGAAAGACATTTCTCATGGTCACCCATCGATCTAGGAAATCTTGCACAAACCGATGGAAATTGTTAATGCTTGCAGCTGGGAGATTTTTAAACCAGTTCTTAACTTTACCCTGCAAAGACAAGGAAAACATCCTTATATATACATCGTCAGCTTCAACCTCATAAAGGTCAAGGAAATCTTCAAACCTCTAGATGTGTTTTTTAGCAGTAATATTGACATCCTCTCCATCAAACCTGGGAAGATTATTGGTGTAATTTGCAGGGAGGTCATGGAGGATAGGAGGAAAATCTAGGGGCTTGTATCTATCTAGGATTTTGGCAGGTACAGGAGTTGAAGCAAGAGTAGGAGATAAAACAGGAGGCTTATGTCTCGCTAGGACTTCTACAAGTGCATCTGGGATGTGCATAGGTTTATGAGTATGTACATAATCTACAATTGGGGATATGATCTCTTGAGGCTCATCAATTTGTAGATGATCAATGTAATCTTCAACAATATACTTTTGATCAGGCTTAGAATAAGACAAAACATAATTGCAGATAAAACCAAATATGTCTTGAATGCAATTTGAGCTTGAGTACCTGTTCTTTCTAGGCTACTTGGCCATGCTTTAGGTTTTTCCTCCAGTGGAGTCTTTGAGTTGGCACTGTCTGGAGATAATTGGAGTCGTCATATGAATGATCTCAACCTTCTTATGTCTAGTCACTGTCCACCATCAATGATTAGATCTGGAGCTTTGAAGTGTACTATTGGGGAGAGTCCCCAGTATGGTCATCATTATGTTAGCACTCTGTAATTTCCCCAAGGCTGTGGAGGCAGTCACAGAGGCAACATCAAAACCACTTCGAGTCTTGGATCTATCCCTCCAATACTCAGAGAGGGATCTCTCTGAGTGATATAGATTTGTTTGAATAAATATTAGGCTAGCTAATGGGTTCAGAGTTTGGATTTTTGAAATGATTGGCTGGAACAGCAGAAAAGAGGTCCATTGGGTAATGGGGTCACAGCCTAAAGTTCAATTAAAAACAAGTTCTACAGACAGCACTACAGGGAAAGGTGGGCACTCTTGTTGGATTATTTGAATTTGATTTTTGGATTTAGAGGAGCAATATGAGAAGAATAGGCAATAACAAGGCAATCAAGAATCCTGAAATTAACCATTGAGAGGAAAACATTGTCAATTATGTCAAAGCTAGAAACAAAGTGTATGTCTCAACAAATTATATTCTTCAAACTTCTTTGCATAATTCAGAGTATCAATAACTTAAGAAATACAATGGAAACAAATTTAAAGTGAATTAGGAAAACATCACCACCAAAAATGACACATGAATCCTGTAGTTGTTGTGACTGTATTATTGAATTGATGAAAATATAGAAGGCTCAGTGAGTTGTTTTACAAAAACTCAATCATGGTCCCCTGACTAATAAACCTTTTTCTTTACACATTTGAATCACTGAAATTTATAAAACAGACTCTCCCCAGGCTCAGAAGGTCGGATTCAACCACCTCGGCTAAGAATAGCATAAAATCCCCAAAAATCTGGAACTGCAAATTTGGTCAAATTTTCTGAAAATAAGGGTACACTCAGTCATTGATTTCTTCCAATCCGTGACACTTGTGAAAAAATGGAAGGAGGTTATTGTATATTATATTTTCTGGAGAAAACACCTCCCTCATCGTCTCAAATTGCCTCTCCACCTCTCTGAAACAACTCCCGCAAAATCAGGACTGTAACAAGAAAAACCAGAAATCTGAAAAATGAGGCTGAGAGATAGCTTCAATTCTGCAAAATGGTGGCACCTTTATAAAAAAAAGGAATATTTTTTTATTCTTCAGCTCTTGATGAACACAAACCTCTTTCGGTTTTTAAAATTTCATCTTCGTTTTCCCATAATTCGCTTCCCAAGACGAGGTGTCAAAACTAGAAAAACAACGGTTTTGTGAAAATGGGGAGAGCAGTTTTGGAGAGGTAAGTGGTATTCTGGACCGCCCCTGAGGTGGTAAGTGGTATTGGGAAGGGGGGGGGGGGGTCCAAAATCACCTATAGGTGACAAGTTTCCCTCCCAATACCACTATTCCGGACCCCCCCCCGCCCCCTCCGTTAAAGTTTAAAAAGCATGGGGGGTCCGGAATGTTTTATGTCCATGGATTTGTTTTGTTTGGGGATAAGTGCATAAGGTGCGCTCTGTGCTTTTAATTTATTTTGTTTTTTATTTAATTTTATTTATTTATTAAATTTTAATTTGTTTTAATGTTTTTCTTTTTTATATATTTTTGTATTTACTTTTTATTTTGCTTTTGTATTTACGTTTTGTTTTATTTTGTTTTTGTTTATTAGTTTTCGTTTTTAATGCATGTTTTTATTATATTGTATTTTGTTTTTTTTTTCATTATGTTTGATTTAATATATATAGTAACTTATATGTTTATTATTTTATAAGTTTTATTGTTAATATTATTATATTGTTTTTATTATTATTTTTTATTAATGTTTATTCTAACAAACTAACCGAATTATTAACAACTAACTTAATTATTAATTAATTGATTATTAACCAATGTAGCATATTTTAATTAATCTAAAATTATTAATTAATCTAATTAACTTATTTTATTGCTAACATTATTAACTTATTGTTCTTTTTAGCCTAAGTTTGTTTATTCATGGAGGGGAGGCGGGTGAGAAGTAGCCAACGGGACAAATGGAAAAAGGGAGTGAGTGGTGCAACGGTGGATGAAGGATGTAGCAGGGTGATGGAGGATCGGGCGAAATGGATGGAGGGGAAAAAGGAAACAACTGACAGACCAACAAGACAAATGTCTTGATCACGGGGGCAACACCAAAACGTAGCTCAAGAATCAAGTTACCTATGATTATAGGACCCTAATACCAGGAAATCAATTAAGTATCAATTGACACTTGTGGTTTAGGCCATAATGTCCCTCCATGGATGCAACTGAGTAGTAACTTAACACATGCATTGATTTCCAGGATGCATCCAAAGTGGGGAACCTCCAATAGATTTATTATTCCTGACTTCTAGAGTCCTATTTCCCACATTTGTGTTTCCAACAATATCTCTCCTATGCTCGATATGATCTTAGTGCACAAGTAATTTTCCCTGGCTAGATCAACAAACTTCTCATCTTATGGGATATCATGATATACAAATTTGAGAGCGGCGACCTTGCCTAACATGTCTCCTTCCACACTTACACTAGGTGGGACTGGTGATGTTTCCAACCAATATTTCCCATCTGCTGGTACTTTGAATTGAGGCTCATTTTCTTTCCTTGGTGGGATATAATCCTTGTGGAAGCTTTCTTGTGAAGTCGAAGTTGAAGCTCCATGTATTTCCTCCACCTTTGGTGCAACTGTTGGTCATTTCGATCGCTTTCGTTTCACTGCTAATGACACTCCAAATTTTGGTGAGGCCATTGTTTCATGTGATAGGTTCCTTTAATTTCTCTATGGCTATAGTTCACCTTTGAGTCACTAGGATTCACTCTAGTTTTATTTGGTTCACTGTCACTTGCATGTAGCTCTTAGTAAAAATGATTTACACTTGGTGACCTTCAATTTCTTTTGTGACTCCTTTCCAACTGTGCATGTCTCTTCATGTCTTAACTAACTTATCAAATCCACCATCGTGGTTGATGAATGACTACATAAATGCAACTTTATTACTAAATCCATCTGGTGATTTTTTCCTTGTACTACCAATCGTGCGTGATTTCTGGCATATTTTACCATTTAAGTCTATACAATGTCTTTATGAACTACCATTTCCACATTATTGCCATCATTTCTGTTTTGTAATTCTTTTAATGGTCTTGTCAGTGTGAAACTACACAATTGTTTTTGCTTTGGCATATTTTTTCTTCTGTGAATTATTTTCTTAATTGGTGCAGTTCCATCCTGATGTGCGATAATCATTCCTTCTACACAAGTTCTTATGCCATTGTATTCTATAATATTTTTGCTTTTCTATATCTACTTTTTATTTGGTCTTCTTCCTTTTTCTACTTTGTATATGACTTTTTGTGTTTTATCTTCCTACTATAGTACAGTTTCTATGATACATGTGTTCTGGCACAACACAGATTACTACGCACATTGTCGACCATGTCTATAGTTTGTTAGCCAACTTCCATTCACAATTCCTCTAAGGAATTATCCATTCACGGTTTCCAAGTGCACAATAGTTGTCTCTATTACATGTTGAATCACATAGGATCCTAACCATTGCATTCTAAACTTTCTTGGATGCTGCATAAACTTACTATCATAGAATAATATTAAGTCCCCTACTTGAAACTTCTTTTGTTTAATGTGCCTATCATGCCATTCCTTATCTCTTTCTTTATGAACGTGTAGATGGAAACCTATGATAAAACTATCTTCCTCAAGTTGTACCAACTGTGAAGATCTCTCCTCTATTATGCCAAAGTCTGAAAGACCAGTGATCATTGCAATGCACATGCTAGGTAGAATAAAATCCATTGGAATCACTACTTGTTTCCCATAGAACAACATGAAAGGTGTAAGCCCTGTCAACTTTTTTCTTTTCATCCTATAGGCCCATAAAATTGAAGGAAATATTAAGTCCCAATCATCTCTCCCTATGTTGCAACTCATTGTCGAAGAATTCTCTAGGATTTTGTTCAAAGCTTCCATTGCACCATTGGCATGAGGATGATATGGGGCACTCTTCTGATGATGAATTTGAAAATCCTCAGTAAATGTTTGATCCAGGTGGATATTTGTGGCCACCCACCTTTTCCGACTGGCTCAAAACAGTTTTCAGTCAATTTTGGCAATTTACTATTTTTAGCAGGTTTTAACTTCCGGGGCCATTTTGAAGGCCTAAATGAAGGTTTTTTGAGATATAGGTTCTCAATGATAGCCAAAGGAATTATTGAGGCCCCAAAATGAATCTCCTCGACGATACCTTTCCAAC
>ML783158.1:324553-341227 GCA_009831015.1 Picea engelmannii | reverse complement strand
TAGGTTTTTGGATGTTTATGACTTTTGGCATTCTCTTCTATTGTAAAAAGGCCTCTAGAGCCTCATTGTAATCATCTTCTCACGGATGCGAGTAGCAGCCACATCTCTTCTCAGAGATAAGCTACCAGCGCCCTAGCTAGTTAATTTCCATTCTGTCTGTAAGCATATTTCAGTCATTTGTGATTAATGAAATAAAGTCTTATTTCCGCTGCATCTCTGCGTTTATGTGTATTTTTGTATTTCATTGTGTTCCTACATAAATCCGGATCAATGTTGTAATTTATTTATTTACGAATCGTATTCCTTGATCACTGAGTAATATGATCAGACACCCAAATCGTGTGACTACATTCTCAAATAAAAATCATGTAGCAGTCTCCACAGTGCAGTCTGTGACCGGTGTTTCTTCTTCCCATCATGTCAAATAATTTGCTACAATGATTATGTACCTTTCCCCTGATCATATTTCCTATGGGTTAATTGGCCCCACAAATTCTATGGCCCATTTATCAAATTCTTGCAACGTAACTTGTGGATTTAAAGGCATTTCATCCATCCTGGATGGATTTCCCACTCTTTGACATACATCGAATGATTTACAATGTTATTTAGCATATCTATGTAGTGTGGTCCACCCGAGCCCTACGCACAAAATATTTTTCATTGTTTCCTTACCTATGTAATTTCCTCCTACAATACCTTCATGTGCTTCTGTGAGTATCATAGGAATTTCATGTTCCAACACACATCATCTCAATAATCCATCTGCACCCAACTTGTATATATTCCCTACAATCAACTGATAATCTGATGATTTCAATACTAATTATTTATTTTGTGCCTCTGTCATGTCTCATGGGGCCATTCTTGTACTTAGAAACTACACAATGTATGAGAAGTAATTATCCACCATTTTGACTACAAATAGTTGTGAATATGGTAAGTTATAATCTAAGTTCCCTACATCTTACCCTGATAAAATGATCGATAAATTATATGTCCCTGCATTCATCTTCCCTAGTTTCACCACAACCTCAAAATCATATTCCTAGAACAATAGTAGCCATATGCATATTCTCCCCCCAAACACTAGGTTATTCACAAAGTATTTTAATGTAGAATGGTATTTGTACATCTTAAAGTGACACCCCAATAAATAATTTCTAAAATTTTGCAGTGCATATACCTTTTCCAATCCTTCCCATTATGTAGTGGTGTAATTCTTCTCTGCTATGGAAAACTTCCTACTTGCAAAATCAATTGGGTGATCTATTTCTCCCTCTCCTAGTTCAGATAGTACTACACCCAATGTTATTAATGATGCATATACTGAACATGGAACTCCTTGTTCCGATATGGAAATATCAAAATAGACGCGATCACTATTTTTTGTTTTAATATGTCTAAACCTTTTTGACAGTCCTCATTCTATTGGAACTTTTCCTCCTTCTTCAACATATTTTCCATCAATGTTGTGATTTGTGTGTAGCCTTTGATAAACTTCATATAATATCCTCTATGAACCAAGGTTTCTCTCATTTGTTTGACTTATGTAGGTGGTTCTAAATACATAATCACTACAATCTTGGATGGATCCACTAGTAATCCTTGTTTGCAGACTACATGCCCCAATAAAATTCCTAACGGTGTGAAAAAAATACACTTCTTCAAATTCAACAAAATCTAACACTGTCTACACCTATCCAAAATTATACTGATTACTTCTATGTGATCCTTCATTAGGTTGAACACATTCCAATCATATAAGTACACTTCAAGGAATTTATGGATAAATTCCTTGAACACTGCAAAAACGACTATTGAAAAAACTACAAGGGAATTATTTAATCCAAAGGGCATCACTGTATACTTATAACTTCCCCACTCTATCATGAAAGTGGTCTTGTACTGGTCCTCCTGCACAATTTTTATTTGATGGTACCCAGATAATCCATCTGTGAAAGAATAAGTTTATTTCCCTCCTACATTCTCTAGTACCTCATTTCTGAATGGTGTTGGGAGTGGGTCATGTGAGCATGCATCATTCAACTTCCTCAGATCCACACAGATCTTGATACCTCTCCTCTTCTTTTCTTCCACTACCACTAGGTTTATCCACTATGATTCCACCATGATTTCAATAATTCCTGTGGCCAACATTATTTATGTTTCTACTTTAACATTCTCTTTCTACTTTGGATTTAACCTGTAATGCCTATGTCGCATTGGATTAGCACCTTGTTTCAAAGGAATATTCATCTCCCCTAAGTCTCCACTCTTCCCCTTTATCTCTAAAAATGTAGTTTGGAATAGGTATTGATATTCACATAGAAAGTGTGCAATCTTCTCTACTGTCTCATCACTCTAGTAATCCCCCATATGTGCAAACTTTGGATTCTCTATTGTCCCAATGTTTACCTTCCACATCTTTATTGGATGTGTGTATGAAATAAACTCAAGATTTGGTCCTTCTACTACATGTTCTCCTTCTGTTTCAAGGACTTTCACATTATTGGGATCTTCCTCATCCTGTTCTTCCTTAGAAACATTGTAACACTCCAATAACTCATGAGTACTTATAGTAGTTTTTTGTGCATCGCAGGCTAGTACCTGCTCCATCGACCCTTATTCTAAGAATATTTTAGTTCAAATATCATGTAGTGCTGCATATATTGATGGAGATTCATTTTCAAATGTAAATGTAACCTTCAACCTCTATGCCAACTCGTCCTAGTTTTTTCTTTCTCTTCGCATTTCCAATTCTAGATACCAGTTCTTCATAATTGTATCCAGTGCATGTATAAATATGTGTATCCATTCTTCCTTTAGTGTCATGTTCCATATATCCCTACATTATCCACATGATACACTCAGTCACTCTCACCTATATACCTCTACACAATATTTTCCACCTCAGTCTTTCATTAATATTCTACACTATGACCAGTCTTTCATTCCCTCTTTGTGTGCAGCCAACCATCTGGTTGGAGTCACTTTTAGGATAACATCTAGTGCCAACATAATTTATTGTTCAAGTACATGAAAATCAAATTCCTTTAAAAACACTATTATATCAATCAAGCCATCATACCTGGGTGGATCACATAGCTTTGTTCCAATCCAGTGTAAAGATAGGGTTATGCGTCCACATATCTATGTGATACTTCATGCATCATTTGATGTCAATTCTCTATACCTTCTTATGAATGTTATGAACAAAAATTGATACTTCTCCAACTTAGCATACCATCTTAAATGGGGTTTACATAATCATCCATTCGTGTAGTCATGTTATACAAGTTGTCAATGTCTTTTCCTCTTGCTACTTCTATGTATCTCTTCCCTTCTACTGGGTCCAATTTGGTGGAGTAACCTTCAAATATCCGACTTCAAATATCATCTCCCTCCTCTTCAGATTAATTATCACCTAATTATGAAAGGTCCATTAGAGTCCCATCAATGCTACATATGGTTGACTATCATCCATGATCTCAATAACTTCAATTTTTTCCACACTACGCACTCCATCTATGTCCACATTTACTCTTGTCAATCGACCAATTGGTACTATCTTGTGCTGATTTGTGAGCCTCAAATAAAAAAGATACCAGATCATATTGGGTTTTCCCATCATCTCCCAAGTTTGTTTTCATCATACATTCTCATCAGATCCGAAATCCAGGATAACATTATTCACATCATACTCCCTGATTTGAGCACTGAATCTGAATTCTCCGTTGGTCCTTGATTTTTAATTAGGAGCGGAATGAATTGATCAAAATAATGGATACAATAAACACATATATATGAAGAACAACACAGATATTCAATGAACAATATCTTCTATTGAATAAATGAAATAGGATGAAACTGTTGAACTGAAACACTTGCTTGAATGGTGGTAGCTATCTCTGAGAAGATATGTGGCTGCTACGTGCATCCATCTGAGAAAAATTATTAAAAGGAGGCTCTATAGTCCTTTTTAACATTACTAATGAATTCCAAAACCCTAGACATCCAAAAACCTAACCCTAGTAGATGAAACACCAAAAATTATGTGGGCCCCTATGGGTAAGTTGGTATTTCAACTTCTCCAGGTCGTAAATTTTGCATACGACCTCCATTTTAGGTGCGTGATAGTCCATTTGAAAGGTATTTTTGAGAAATACACATTATTCCATCAACCTATAACTTTATCTACAATTTGACTATGGCGATCCAAAAAAATAATGTTTAGGTCCCCAAAACGATCCTGGAAGTACAACAAGATGTAATGGCATGAAAACATAAAAAATAAGCCAGTTGGATTAAGTGGGAGGCCACTAGTATCCACTTGGAAGATGTGTAGGGCTTCAGACAACCTGAAAAGTGTAGAACCCACAATTGCAAAGAAGTATAGAAGAACGTGTTGAACTAAAATTGTCAAGAGGATCGAGTTGGAATAGGTGGTTGGCCACCAATATGCACCTGGATCAGTCCTCCCCCCTTAGGAGTTTCTTTGCCTTGAAAAACCAATAAAGCGGGATATTATGTTGGAGAATTCACTTGAACTATGTGTCCACTATCTGATCAATGGATTCTTATTCCATGTAGTATGGATTGAGCTCTATTGGTGTTATCTGTTATGCAATCTCTGAGGTGTCCAATAATGGTGGAAAATATGGTCGAAGGAGGTCCACATTGAACAGTGGGTTCAAGCCAAGGAAGGGTCGAGTTTCGAGCTAAAAATCATTGTTACCCACAGCCTTGGTGATGGTGTAAGGCCCATAGTGAAGTGGGGAAATATTCTAATGGGGCCTTGTGAGAAGATCATTCTACAAATGTAACCAGATCTTATCTCCAACCTGAAACTGGTGCAATACCCTCTGTTGATCATGGCAATGCTTTTACTTAGCATTGGATTTCTGCAAAATATCATGGAACTTTTGGAGGATGTGATGAATCCTCTTAATGAATGTGGTGGCTTTTTCTGTCTCAAACTGAATATGGGAAGAATCTGTCTATGTGGTTGCAAGAGGTAGTGCAACATCAATGTGACCCAAGAGATGGAATCCTAGTTCCACCTAGAATGGGCTATGGTCGGTGGAGCTATGGAGAGCCCTGTTGTAATTTTGTTGAACATAGGGGAGACTCTCATCTAATGTACGTGGATTGTTAGAGTTTTACATGTGAAGGATATGCACAATCATCTTATTGATGACCTCTGTTTTTCCATCTTTTTGGGGGTGAAAAGCAATGGATTTAGTGAGCTTGGCATCCAACAATGTCCAAAGACTCAACCAAAATGTCTTGAGGAACCTATTTTCCCAGTCGAAGATGATGATATGTGGTATCCCAAAGTGGACCCACACTTTTTCGAAGAAGAGATTGTTATTATCTTCCACTGTGATGTTATTCTTACAGGCTCTAAGGATGGCCATCTTTGAAAATTGATCAATGACCACAAATAAACAATCATTTCCTTTCTTGGTGGACAAAAGGCCAAACATGTAATCCATCGATATGGATTCCCAAAGCTTCTCAAGGGTAGGAAGAGGCGTGTATAAGCCTTAATTATTGATGGATGGCTTGGAAATGGAACAGGAAGTGCAAGATCTCATATGCTTGCTCATGTCCTGTAGAAGTTTTGGCTAATGAAAATGTTTATTGAGAATTACCACAATTTTCTCCATGCCAAAATGTCATGCCATCCGAATGTAGTGGGCTTCCCAAATTAGCTTTTCATGCTCACTTGAAGGAACAAAGAGATGGACCATATGGAATAACAACCCATCCTGAATGTGAAAATTGGTGATAGTCGTGCCTATACCCAAGACCTGATAGGTGGTGCAAAGTTTGGATATTGTTGATAAAATTGGGGCCACTCATATGCCTCATGTCCACTAGAATGGATCAAAGTGGTGAGTGCAGCCACGATATGTCGACTGAGGCAATCAATGACATGATTTGTGCTCCCTATATTATACTTGATGTTGAGATGGAACTGCTGCAGGTAGGTGGACCACTTCTGATGGCGATCATTCTGCAACTTCCCCTATATTTGTATGAACAACAGAGGATTGTGACCAATGTGGATGATTGTATCCTTTCCCATAATGTAATTTTTCCATTGATGACAAGCTTGTACCATGGAATACATTTCCTTGTCATAGGTGGGGTATTTTCAGACAATATATGAGAGTGTCGCGTTATGGTATGCCACCAAATGATTGTTTTTAGTGAAAAATGCACCTAAAGCATAGTCAGATGCATTAGTCTCAATATTGAATGATTATTTTAGATCGATCAAGGAGAGTACTGGAGTTGAGCACAAGATATTCCTCAAATCATAAAATTCTCGTTGTTGTTCCTTCCCCCACATGAGATTTTCCCTACCACCTCCCTTGGTCATGTGGTTGAGGGATCATGAAATATGGGAGAATCCAAACACAATTCATCGGTAGAATTTGGCCAGTCCCAAGAAGCTTCGAAGCTCAGTTAGTGTGGTAGAGGATGGCCAATCAGGGATGAATTGGATCTTAGCGGCATCAACATGTACCCCATTCTCATCAACAATGTAGCCCAAGTATTGGACCTTGTTCATGCCAAAGGAACATTTTTCCAAGTTGGCATATAGATTGTGTTGTCACAAAGTGCTCAAAACCTATTGAATATGTCGGATGTGATCCTCTCAAGTTCTGTTGAAGATGAGGATGTCATCCAAATATACCACCACAAAAGAGTTGGTGAAGGTTATCAATACATCATCCATCAACCTCATGAAAATGGATGGTTCATTTGTTAAGCCAAAGGGCATGACCAACCATTCGAAGAGACCTTATTTGGATTTGAAAGATGTCTTCCATACATCAATTGATTCGATTGGAACCTATTGGTATCTATATTTTAGGTCAATATTCATAAATAAATTTTCTCCCTTGATTTGGTAAATAAGGTCATCAATCCTAGGAATTGGGTACCATTTTCTAACCGTGATTTTTTTTAATTCTTTGTAATCAATGCAGACTTGCCAAGTCCCTCCCTTCTTTTGCACTAGTACAATCAGTATTCCGCAAGGGGAGGAGTTGGGTTTGATGTGCCCCTTTTGAAGAAGCTCTTGGATATAACGCTTGATTTCATCATTTTCCATCAGTGAGTGATGATAGACTAGTCTATTAGGTATCGGTGCACTGGGGATTAGATCAATTGGATTCTTGACTTGGTAGTGCGTCGATACCTCGGTGGGTGACGAGAATATTTCTATGTAATCTTCGATGATCCTATCCACTTTATTTTGCTTCAAAGAGAGGCTCTATGTAGACGACAAGGATGTGGTGGTGACCGTTTATTACTATGAGCACAGATAACAAAGAAGATGAACATTTCGGTCTGTGAAATGAACTTACTGTATTTCTTAGCATTGATTAAAGAAATAGTGGTAGGTGACGCTACCTCTGGTATCTTGTAGAATTGTTTACCCAAAGTAATAATAACACTATGGGGTCTAGACTCATACACAACATCACACTTACACAAATATGGTTGTCCTAAAAAAACATCACAAACTTCAAGGGGAGAAATATCACACAATACCTCATATTTGAAAGGCTTGATGATGTAGGGAAGACGACACTATTGGCTGACACAAAGTTCTCTTCCTTGGTGAAGCCAACTGATGGTGTAGGGATGTGGGTGCGGTGTCATTGGGAGGTCCAGCCACTTGAAGACCTCTGCTGAGATCAAGTTTTTCTGACTATCACTATCAACAATAAAATGAAGTGGAGTCCCATTTCCCCACATCTGTGAGTGAAAGAGGCATTCCCCTTCCTTTGGTTCTTCTGATTTGCTTGGTCGAAATTTGGCGGTAACGAAAGTGGCTCTGGTTTCAACATTAATAATATGCGTCCCTCCTTCTAGATTTTATTCAGAATCACAATCGACCTTTGACTCAGAAACCTTCAGCTCGGCCATGAGTGACTACTTGGAGTGACATTCGTCAATGTTGTGCCAAGGGATTTTATGATATTGAGATCATTTTTCTGTGTCCTTCTTCATCTTCTCTTTACCCTTATTGTGTTGGGTCTTGGACTGGTTGTCTTGAGAGTGGCCATATTTTCTCTATCCCTTTTTGTGTGGTTTGGGTCCACCTTTTCCCTCCTTCGACTATGAGAAGTTTGCAGATCCAAAATCTCACCTCTTCTGCTTAAATTTGTTCTCAATCTTGACACCATATCTATAATTCGTACCCAGTGAGGCAATGTACATAAACTCCATTTATGTCTAAATGTATCTATGCAAACAACTACATTATTTGAGCACCAGATGTCGCTTAGAGTCTTTGATACCCAATTTGGTGCACAAGGTATGGAAACTATTGGTGAAGTTTATTACTGTCTAGTCCCTTTCTTGACGCAGGGTGGTATATCTGGTGTACTGGTCCTCGTAGCTTCCAATACAGTAGTATTGTTCTTTAATGGCATCCTAGAAGGAATCCCATGTAGGGGAAACCACAAATATTGTAGATTCTTCTATGGCCCATTGCTTAGAGAAATTTTCAGGTCCTTCCTTTATTAATATCCAACAAATGAAGAGATACAACATACAACACATCCCTTGTAACATCCTCTTGTTTCTCTCATAGTCTCCTCTCTCAGAATACAATATTCACAATGAGACATAGTTGTAATACATTTCCCTCATAAAAGAGGGTTTCCTTCTAGGGAAAATAAAACCTATCATAACTTCTACTATTAGATTTGTGACCTTATAATGAACGGTCCATATTTACAATGAAATCACAATATACATTTACAAGGAATTTTTTCCTTTGGGGGATTTGTCCTCGAACCCCACAGAGGGGGTAACCACCCTCTTCACTCCCCCACATGGAGGAGTGTACATTCTTACAGAGTGAAAATTATTCATGGGGTATAAACACATCTGAAAACAAATACCTCTGAATCAAGAAGATAATCAGGCTACATAACCAACAATCTCCCACTTGGATATTTATCTCAACAACTCCACCGCTATTGTATATGTTGGACTATGATCCTTCTTGGACCTAAAAAATTTCTTATCTCCATATTAATTCTTGAAGACTAATTGAAACTAATCATGAACTCAGTTTCTCCTTGGTTACTCCCTTTGCTAACATGTCTGCAAGACTTTGGCTAGTGTGTATCTTTTCCAACTTCAAATGCTCATCTTCTAAGACGGATTGTATGAAATGGTACCTGAGTTGTATATGCTTAGTATTCTAATGGAAGGTTGATTTCTTTGCAATATGAATGACACTCTCACTATCACAATATAACCTTATGTTCTCCTACTTCTTTCCCAATTCCTCCATAAACATCTCTAACCAAATCATTTCTTTACTAGCCTCTGTAGAAACAACATACTCTACCTCTATTGTTGAAATTGCAACAAAATTTTGCAGTTTCTAAATCCAATTTACGGTTGTTCCACCTATAGTAAAAACATACCATGTGGTGCTCCTCCTCCTATATTTATCACCTGCCATATATTAATCAACATATCTCTATAGAACATTGTCTGAACCTCCAAAACATAACCCATGTGTAGAAGTACCTCTCAAATACCCGAGAATCAACTTTACTTCCTCCCAATGTTCTTTACCTGGACTATTCATATACCTTCTCACAACTCCCACTGTATGTGCAATATTTGGTCTTCTGCAAACCATCACATACATCAAATTGTCAAATGTTGATGAATAAGGGACCCTTATATCTCCTCCTATGTCTTGGGACACATTTCCTTAGTTAATTTGAAATGGCTTGCCAAAGGTGTACTAATTATTTTTTCATTTTGCATTCTAAACCTCTCCAACACCTTCTCTATGTACTCACCCTGAGATAATGTCAATTTACGATTTTTCCTGTCTCTTGTTATTCTCATACCAAGGATTTTCTTTGCAGCACCCAAGTCCTTCATCACAAATGGATTAGATAATTTATTCTTGAACACATTTATATCATCTACATACAATAGCAAGATAATACAGCTTCCATTTTCTAGCCTTTTAAAATAAACACAGTGATCAAAATGACATCTACTATAACCTTGTTTTGACATAAACCTATCAAATTTCAAATACCACTACCTTGGAGCTTTCTTTAGGCCATACAATCTCTTCTTCAACTTTCATATCAAATTCTCCTTCCCTTTGACCTCATACCCATATGGCTGCTGCATAAAAATATCTTCCTCCAAATTCCCATGGAGAAAAGTTGTTTTTACATCTAATTGTTCAAGATGCAAATCTTCTACTACCGCAAGACATAAAATAGTCCTAATTTAAGTCATTTTAACAATAGGAGAAAATATTTCATCAAAATATATACCTTTCTTTTGTGAAAACCCCTTTACAAAAAGTCTAGCCTTGTACCATTTTTTTCCTCCATATTCTTCCTTCAACTTGTAAACCCATTTATTTTGTAATGCTCTTTTTTTCTACAGGAAACTGAACCAAATCCCAAGTCTGTTTATTTACCAAGGAATCCATTTCCTCTTTCATTCCTTGCTCCCACTTCTTTTTAGTGTCTACCTGCATTGCCTCTTCATAACATTATGGTTCACTGGAATTAGTCAACAATAAATAATAAAATGAAGGAGAGTATCGTTCAGGGGGTCCACTTAACTTGGTAGATATTCTAACAACATTTGGAGGAGTTTGAGGTACGTGTTGATCCTGTTGTTGTACATTATGATTTTATGGTACCTTTGGAATTTCGTTTTTAGTGATCTCATCAAGCACTATGTATTCTAGTTTTTCTTTTTCCTCTTTCTTTCTCTGCAACTAATCTTTGTAAATGACCTTCTCATTGAATATGGCATCTCTACTCCTCATGATTTTTTTATTTTCATAATCCCACAAGTGATAACCAAAATCCTTAACATCGTATCCAATAAAGGTACACTTCTTGGATTTTGCCTCAAGCTTTGTTCTATTTTCTTTATCAGTATGGACAAATGATTCACAACCGAAAGTCTTCAAAAAATAATAGTTTTTTGTTTTACCTGTCCATGCCTTGTAACATCCCTGACCATCAACACACCTTTGTTAAAAAATGCTACCAAAATACCTTGTCTTCTACAACTAGCTCTGATACCAATTTTTAACATCCTCAACCATCAACACACTGTCGGGCAACGCCACTAAGGAACATACACGTATCTATATAACATGCATTTATAATGAATTTAAATGAAATAACACAGAGTTACTTCTATCATGTAGATTCAAATGGAATTGACAGTAATTCTTACATGCAATGGAACACATGACAACATTCAACAATCACATACATGCATAACATACATAATTAAGCATGGGAATGATACTTATATTTTAACTGAAATAAAAACCACCAACTATGTGTAGACCTTCCACGAACCTCCCAGCCTGGACCGCATTTATCATCACTCTCAACAATAGGTCACCCCTGAGATGAGACTAAACTCCATCGGCCAAGGGATTCCTAGGCTAGGAAAGATCAATAGGAAAGTCACACAGTTTAAGAGGAAGGATTCTCTCCGAGGAGACACTTATGCCCACTGCTCATAGACTCTCATTCCCCACATGCCTTACGCACCCCAAGAGTATACACCTTCAATGTTCCATTGACTGCTCCACCTCCCTTGCCTTGGGCTTCAACAACAGGTTGGACTGGAATTATCAAAGCTCTGTAGTAGCTACAAGACTCCTTCCAAGAAAACTCACCTCCTTAGCACACTCTCTCACCTAGAAAGAGTTGCTCATAGGCATGCCAACCTGCTTCTTCAATCCAAAACCACCTCTCTCACCTGGAGAGAGAGTTGATCACAGGCCTGAAAACCTTCTTCTTCGACCACAATAGATAATTAAGGTAAGGCAAGGGATGACTCAATGAATTAGAGAGGTGCAAAATGGTCACGAGTTCAGCAATGGAGAAAATGGATGGCAGCAGGATTTCTCAGTGCATGAGTGAACTTGTCACGTGAAACAGTCATATTGGTCTAGCATAGGCAAAATGATGAAATCATGAGCTAAACTCTGGGTGTGAACCCCCCCCCCTTGCATGCACAATATTTTTCCATGCATGTGCAAGCTTTTCCCCTTTGCGTGCGTGAGTTCTTGAGTGAGTGAGCGGGTCCATGAGAGTGTCTACCTCCCCCCTCATAACAAAAGTAATTCCCCCTTAAGTCTACATGTTCCTGAGATGACAATTGTCACCTAGGGAGCACATTCCTTTCCTTTTGGAAGTCACCTGTCCTTCCCCAGGAACTTAGGATAAAAACATATCCTTTTAAACATCCTTTGAAATAATAATAATAAATTATTATTCTCTTGGAATTAAGCCCTTATGCTTAGCACCTCTTTCCTACCTCTCAGCCCCCTCTCCCTTACCCATCCTATTGGAGCTTAGTCCCCTATCACTCTTTCTTCGTGGTCGGTCTACACACAAAGATGTTTTTATATTAATAATATGAATATTTACATGTACAAAACAGGCTCCTGGCCTTTAACACCTAGGATCTCCGGCCTACTAACGCATAATCCTACCAGCTTATAATTGCTCGGCTCACAAGCCTACAAGACATTTTTAAAATTCACAAAACAACTGGGGCTCATCCTTGGGGTATTGCAATACCTTCCGCTTATTTTTTCATTGTCCTCCGTGAAACCTATTTACAAAGTGTCAACAAGATTTTTCAAAATCTTAAAAAATATGTGGGTATGCTATCTGCATAGCATCCTCATGCTCCCATGTCACATCCTCAGGACTATAGCAGGTCCACTAGACCTTTACAAGACCTATGGCTTGATTATGGAGATGTTTTCTCTTCTAGTCCAATATTTGCACTGGATTCACTTGGAAGACGCCTTCTTTCTCCACCTGAATCACATTCCAATCAATAACCTTATTAGCATCAAGTATATATTTCTTAAACAATGAAACATGAAACACATTACGTACAGTCATGGATGCAGGAAATGAAAACATATATGAAACTGGTCCAATCCTTTATAGGATTTCAAATGTCCCACAATATTTGGCTGCCAACTTGGAGTAGTTTCCCAGTTTTAGGGAAATTCTGTTGGATTTCACTTTCAAGAAAACATGATCACCCACTTTAAACTCCATGTGGGTTATGTTCTTATCAGCATAACTTTTCTTCCTGTCTTGGGCAGCCTTTAAATTCTTCTTAATTTTCATCATTTTCTCTTCCATTTCCTTGAGCAACTCTAGCCCAATTATTTCTCTATCAGTTGGGTTGTCCTAGTTTACTGGGGTGTTTCACTTTCTTCCATAAAGTGCTTAAAATAGACTCATCTTCAATGATGATTGATACCCATTGTTGTAGGTTTTATAAGCCTATGTTTCATAGGATCAACTGGTGACTGTAAAGTTTTACCTTTATTGTATTTAGGGTTGTAAATAATATTTCATTCTGCAAATGATTTACAAAAGAAAAGAAAAAGAAAGAAAAGAAAAGAAAAAGAAAAAGAATAAAAGAGGGCCTAAAAAAATAATAATAAGTCCCCATGCAATAAGAATGGCTTGATCCATACAGTCTAATCATGGTCAAGTATTTTTGAATTTATGCTGATAGGATTAAGGAATAAATCTTGGATAAAGTGTTTAATCTTAGCCAAGCAGATAGGTTAGTTAGTGAATAAATTTGATCAAATTGTTTAAACTTGATCAAATAGCCCTAGGGTAGAGTAATTTTTAACCCAACAATATAATCTAGGTTAAATGTGTTAGGTAAATAGATTAGGACATAGGTTAGTTTCTTTTCCTTTCAATAAAACAAGCATAAAGTTGGATGAGGTTCTTTGTTTTGATGTTAGAAGGTTGTGTTCTAACCCCTTGGTAGAAAAATGAAAAGAAGCAGTGAAAAAAACCCACAAAATGGTGTTATCCTAAAATTCCACAATGAAATGTGATGCAGGCTCCATGATTAAAGGGTGCATCGAGATCAACGGTTGAGAAAAAAACGCTCAGATCTACGATCGACAGGTAATATCGGACACCCCCTCGATCGTTCTACCTTTAACCGAGGGAGTGCTTGATATGGTGGTATTACTTGGCGTGCCCCATCATAACGTGGTGCAATTGTGTTAATTCGGAACCCCACCCCCCCCCGATAAACCACCATACCAGATTTTCCATACCACCTCTGAAACATGATGTCACACTCCACTACCACCATTCGCAAGTCATGTTATATTACTATGTCAGTGTACTTTTTCCCCACTCACCCATCACTCATCACATCTCATATGCTTATAGCCCAATACCTATCCTCCATGTAATCCTTACGCAAACCATCACTAATATGATACCCTCCACCTCATCCCCGAGATATCTATTGGCCAATCAATGCAGCCAAACCTATCTGTTAATCCTGCCGACTTGTTCCCCGTGCCCCAATGGATACCCATTCACCCAAATAATCTCGTTTTTCAACTTTTCTTCACCATTTGTGATCCATACACTGCTGAAATTATCGTCCTCTTCACCCTTTCACCTTAAACCTCCATTAACCTCTGGACATCACAGTCAACGTCATTCTTTTTCAGACTTTTGCAGGTATGAGTTGAAGGGATGGTTCCAAAGTCCAAACATTCAGAGATCGACGAAAATCCATTTCTCCCACCCCCCGTCGATCTCGATCAGATCCCTCTGGTCGATAAAGACTACCTGATTTCAGATCCTAAATGCGAATTTGATTTTTCCGAATTGCACTCATGGTTCAGAGTCACTTTCCTAGACTAGAGTGATGATATTGGACTCTGGGAGTCCAATATTTCACTACATATTTTTCCCCAAATTCATCATTTCCCTGAGTTCTCCTTTCAGTGCGAGGCGCACTATCTTCCCAATCAAAGAACTATCGTCTCATCATCTGGAGAGACCCTGTTCACCATTACAGCTGAAACCATTGACCATATGATGAAAATTCTCGGATCAGTATCCTTTTCCCCTCTCACCATTGAAATCTTAATCGAAATGTACCATAACTTATCTTTTCCCCAGAGAGTGAAAAATTTCAAAATTTTCCTCCCTGAGAGTGCCCAATTACCCGAGAAAGATCCCCCTTATCAATCCTCCATGTTCTCAACGAAAGGTAATCAAGTCATTTCAGCCCTGTGTTGTTTGCTCAGGTATTATTCAGATGAATGGGTGGACAAACCCATCCTGGGTTTCTTGTCCATTTTCTCCACCGAAGAGAAGGCCACCATCCAGTTTAATTTCAGTCGGTTTCTGGTCAATAATATTCATGAGCAATTTTTCAAGTTTCCTACAGAAGGCATGTTCTGATATTCTTCCATATTAGCTTACGTGCTCCTTTTATTTCATGAAGAGAAGTTCTCATTTTCCATGTAGAAACTAGACCAGGACGGCCATCCGCAAGCTGTCACCTCCTGGACATATTTACCAAGAAAGAACTCATTAGAGTTCAGTTTTAAACAATTCATTGATCAATTTTATGACCCAGTGGTAAGCATGTTGAGTGGACGGAAGGAACCCAGGATTAATGACGAGATTCAGAGGCTCCTGCACCTATCGAACATTGCCAAAACCGGTGACTGGTACCTCTACCAGGGTCATATAGGGATCAAAGTCTATGGTTGTGAGCTTCCACCATATAAGCTACTCAAGTTCCTACCTATTAGGATATTCACTCTGGAATATATCTGATAGATGATAAACTCACACAATATTCACTTTGTGTCATTCAAAAAGATACAACAATTGAGGATCAAGGGACGGATGTGATCTTACATATGCAATAACAGAGCGATAGGAGAAGAAGCAAACAAGTTGTTACTGGAGATGAAGTTCAAGAAAAGTTTCCCATTGAATTATGATCCATATGGTGTCATTTCATAAACTAGACTAAGGAATAAAAACTCTCCATATGCTCATGTTCCCAAAAAAAAATTCGAAAAGTTCATGAACCCGACCAAGTGGGAGGAGAACACTCTGATAGTTATTGATCAACACCCCCCTTCTACCAGTATTTCACTGACTAATACTCCTCGGGTGCCATCAGAGAAAAGACCGAGTGTTATCCACAATTTTGGTCATTGTGATGATGTCATGGTGATGTCATGATGATAGCAAATCAAACTCCTCATTAAAGAACTCCTTCCTGAAAAGGGTTGCTCTTATCTATTTCCAGAAATCATGTTTTGAAGATACTTCGCAGGCTGCATATATACTCTCCTGTGAGAATGATACATTCCCGCATGCTGCATTCAACTAGGGTACGAACTTTTCGCACTGTAATCATTGACAGGGTGCGAACATATTTTTACAAAGGAAAAAGCTAAGATTCTCGAGCCTTCTAGAAGGGTGAGTTGGTATTCGAATGGTTGTTCAGAAGCTGACATTCCAGATTTATTGGGATCATTCTTATCCTAGCAACTAACCTATTCTCTCTTATAAATTGATGAGAATACTCATGGAAAGGGTTAACAAGAAGTTGGAAAGCTTGAGAGATCTATTAGAGAATTGGTGTATGATTGTATGGAGAATTGATGCTGCAGCAGATAGAGACAACAACAAGGTCATCATAAGTAGTTGATTTTCTTCATGCATGAGCAAGTGTGTGTGTCAGAACTAGAAGCCATTGAAAGGAGATCTATGACATCAAGGCTCAGGTTGTATATTT
>ML783158.1:314174-324515 GCA_009831015.1 Picea engelmannii | reverse complement strand
CCATAATGATGATGTCATCTTATTACATGATTCCTTGATCACATGTATAGACTAGGTATTGAATATATTAATTTGCTTGTACTTCGATTGGTTTGTACTGTTGTGATTGGACGACACAAGAGCATCGAAGCAGAGCAAGGAACAACAGATATTTAAGGAGAGTGTTCATAAGGTATGTCCACTATCCATTTCTCGTAGTTCATTCAATAATCTAGATCTAGGGAAAGAGTAGTATTCAGTCTTGTTTTGTTCTAGATCCAGGTGGATCTAGGGAGATTGGTCTGTGTCCGCACTCACGAATTTATCCTGAAACAAAATTGACGACTCCGCTGGGGACTTATCCCTTTTGTCTTTTTGGTTTCTAGATTTTCTGTGGCCATTTTCTCTGGTTGCCTTTTTCTCCTGATGTGTAAATCTCTTAGTCCTCAGGATACCCTGAGTGACCTTCTGGGTCCAAAGGCCAGTTTGATTTCTGCTTGATTTTTCAAATTTTTCATTAGTTTCAGGGATTCCCACACTGTGCCCATTAGCAGCCTGCGAGAACCTTGATGGTTCGCACCCTGCTTATATCTTCCAATGCGAATTGTTCGCATTCTGCATTGAAGTAACCTGCGAGAATTTTATATTCTCGCACTGTGTCCAAGGCTTGCCTACGGGAAGATTTTGAAAAAATTTTGGAATCAAGTTCTGACTTTTGCAATAGCTCAGTAAGGTTGATTTAAGTCTTTTTGACTCTTTGTCTTACTGGTTTACCTATTTTTGCTTTCTTTTGCTTGCTGGACCTGATCTAGGTTTTCTAGGCTTGTTCTTGCTTTGGTCACTTGACTTTCATCTCTTAGCCTTTATTGGCATTTTTCTTCTCTTTGATTACTGGAGTTGAATGTGTCGTGTTGGTTCGGAATCAGTGATTGATTGGAAGTTAAGTTTTTGATGTTTCTCTTGTACTTGTTGGTCCAAAAGGACAATTTTCATTTGCGTTGAGAAGCTCTTTTGGTTTGTTTTTGTTTTTACTTTCATTGAAAGTTTTTGGATTGGGTTGTTTATTTGGGTCTTTATAATTTGGTTTTCTTTTCTCATTTATTAGAGTTCTTCTTGGAAAGTGAATTGTATGTTTTCTTTCAAGATCTTTGTTTTACCTTTGAAACACCATTGAAAATCGAATTTTAAAGTATTGAAGTTTTGAAAAAGACATCTAGACATTGTTCATTGATACATGATTGTTTGCATTCATATCAAAAAGGAAATTGAGCATTGCATTTGCATTGTAATATTGAGATTGATTCAGAAATTGTTCCCTCTCTCCCATAACTAGGATTCATCGAATGAGAAAGATTGCATTTCATCGTATCCTTGCATTGATTGGGTCAGAGTCACACATCATTGAGTTTCACTTCCGTTGCCTTTGAGTAAACAACAGCCATTAAAAACATTGTGCAATATTAAAAGTGATCTAGTAACTCTTTTATAGGGCTCTTTTACACCAACATTTAGCTAGGCTAGTGCTTTGGAGTAGGAAGAGAGACACACTCTCCAAAAGCTCAAAAACACACAATAGCATCTTGAGATAGGGAGTGTAAAATTCCATTGGCCGCATATTGTCCTGGGAAGCGCTTCTAACACAAGGGTCAAGCATTAGGTCACATTGGTGTTGGCAGAGATACTAACCTGCTCTATTGACATTGGTGTAGAGATTGCACATATTATGGGGGTCACTCCGAGGTATACCCACAATTATGAGTGGAAGCCTTTGAGTTGATTTTGGGCTCGATACCCTGCCTTTGCGTGTGGATCGGACTGACGACTATTTCCCCAGGAAGTACTATTGTCAGTGGTAAACTTAGTGGCCTTTCTCTCTAGGTTCTTACCCAAGGTGACTGTGGAGGGGAAAGTCTCCGTGGTACCTGGAATTGATGTTGATCAAACTCACTCGGGCTCCTTGGAGGGTATACCCACGATTATGTGTGGGAGCTTGCACCAGGGCGTAAGTCTGTTAAGCAGGTCGTCAACGTAACTTTTCCACCCTAGCCCCGCCCCTTCGCGTCTCGTTGTTGCGACGTTGGATTTCATCACCAACTAGTGGCTTCGATATTGGAAGGTATTGTTTGCTTGGTGATTGTCTCTAGATTTTGTTTACTAGTGTATGTTGTTTTTTTCTCATAGTCGACCATAGGATTTTCGTTGGGGAGTTTAGTACTCATTTACAATTGCTCCCCCGCGACGTTCGCGTAGGATGCAAGGTTTGTCTCCGGAACATCCGGAAGTTTCACAACCTTTGCACACAACAACACCTGAGGGTACCCCTGAGGACTCTCCTCGTCCGGGTGAAATCCCTCTTGTTACTCTACCACACATGGACATAAGTGACGTCCCGGAAGTCTTTGCACCACCTCCACAAGTACATACCACTGATCTTCTTGCGGAATTTCGAATTACCAATACTATAGAGGATTATCACATTCGTCATGGTGAATGACCTTCAGGGCGATTTCATCTTTCTAGTGAAGATCTTCCATCTACTGAATCAATCGTTGGGCCTTCTCACGGTGTAGTTGGCCAAGATCCTTCTTGGTGAGGTGATTTCCGACGAGTCTTGTTTGGTACTGAATCCCCTGTCTACGAAGTCATCGACCCTTCTGTGTTTCCTGAACAAGGAACTGCACCTGAGACTACCACCTATCGTTTTGTTCTCCCTCCCGAGGTGGCCCATCTCGCAAATACTACGAGTGTCCAAACCGCGATTCCTGCAACTACTCTTGCACCTATTAACACTCAGAGAATACTTGAGGCTACTCCCAATCTACCTCCTGGTTACCATGCATTAAATCCTATGTTGAATGCTCCGCATCCAACACCACCCCAAACTCTAGCTGTTTCTCTAGTTGGTCCTCAGTTTCCTGGGCATCCTATTGCCGGTTTCATCTCGACACTCCCTCAGTTTCCTACTGGTAATCCTAATGCTAGTAGCATTATTCCGACCATTGCACCTAATGTACAAGTTCCTGGTGGTGGTCAGGGTAGTACGTTTCCTTTTCCTGGACATACTGCAACTATTGCACAACCTACAGTGGGTATACAACTTCTGGGTGGGACTATCCCTTTGGTAGGGGCGTCGACCTCACCGTTAGGACAAAACATACCTCTTGCATTGGCCCAGTATTGGAATCAACTTATGCAACACTTTCCTCAAAATATTGGGGGGCAACCAACTGTCCCTACTACAGGCCAACCATATCCAGGGGTGACTAATCCTATCTGGGGTTCCGGTCAAACTACTCAACCCCAAACTCAAGGTCAAAATCCTTGGGGTTACTATCCAATTCAACCACCACCAAACCAACCAGGATCTTCCCTCTGGGGGCAGACTGCATACAGTCCCACTGGTTTACCGACAAGGTTTCCTCGTCCTGGTACTTCTACTACTTCTACTGCTCCAGCTGCCTCACATGAAGCTGATGGTGTGATTGGTTCCACTCATAGCCACTCACATTTTGTGTCCACTACAACCCCCAAATCCACATCTTCTAATGTGCAAAGTGCTCCGTCTCTTTCTCCTCCCCCCGGTAAAACCTCGGAAGTGAATGATGTTCAGTCTACACCAACCGGTAAGACTAAGTCTAGAAAAGGGAGAGGCAAGAATAAGGAGGGTAAAAACAACAATCCTAATGAACAAACCAAACCACCTCCTATTGATGACCGGGATAAATGCAAGCGACGCTATCCTTGCCTTATGTGTGGTAACGATCACTACACGAAGGATTGTCCGAGACATGCCGAGGTCAACAAGTTCCTTCAAGGAACACCGAAATCTTCTGCGCCGGCAGTCTTGTCTCAACCCTTCCCGTCTCAACAACAGGCTTCATTGGTCATCCATGACCAACCATCTACCTCTACACAGTCCTATGTTTTGATGTGCACTGGTGATTCTACGAAGAACAATGTTATACTTACCACTAGAGCTAAAGACTATACTCCTTCTAAGGAGAAAGTTGACGATTTACCTCCCGATTTGGTACAACCTTCTCCACCAAATCCACCTACAAATGGTCCTCTTCATATCGAAAGACCAAGTCTTGATACAGTTTTACAACCTCCCAAAGGTGTCATTAAGAAGTCGGCATTCAATCCTCATGCTAGGGCAGCCCAGAACTATAGCATTGTCGAAGATCTGGCCCAAGCACCCTCAGCAATGTCTGCCCTCGAAGTCCTTCAGTCTTGTCCTGCACAGCGAAGGGCTCTTTTGAAAGCGATAGGTGGAATTGATCCTACAGAGTCGAATTTGATAGTCTTTAACTTGGATGATCATATTCCAAGGTTACCCCCGCAGCTTGCATTTCAGATACAGGTTGTGGTCGCCGACAAGAGCATTTGTCGGACGGTCATTGATGAAGGTGCCTCTATGTGCGTAATGTCTTTTTCTTGTTGGAAAGCCATTGGCTCTCCATCGTTAACGGAATCACAAAATACTTTGCGAGCCTTCAATGGCTCCGGTTTTAAACCATACGGTGTTCTTCCGTCGTTGCCTGTTACTCTCGAAGGTAAGACCGTCCAGGTGGAAGTGGAAGTTTTCGATACCCCTCTAGATTATAATCTTCTACTTGGACGAAGTTGGGTCGATTCTATGCATGCTGTCGTGTCAACCCTTTTCCGTGTCCTACATTTTCCTCACCAAGGAAAAGTGGTCACGGTTGATCAACTTGCTTTCTTTAATGCCGATACTCGCACGGGCAACGTGCCGTTCATAGAAAACACCCCACCGGGTTATGAGAATGTTGGTGTCGGTATTTTGAAAGATTCGTCATTAATGGGTACCTTTCCCATACCACCACCACCCAATATTCCAAGCCCGTTAGTTGCATCTATTAACATGATCTCTACCGTGCCTCATGAACTTCCAGTGTCTGCCGACCCTTGGATAGTCCCTGATCCTGGAGACCATGTTCGTTTCAGCAACGTTATGTCGTTAAGTCCGGTTGAGTCCTCTTACCAAGCTATTCAATCGGCGAGCCATACTACTTCTTCTTGTGAGGAGTTGTCTCTTGATCCTTTCCGCATTGTTTTTCCAACTGACGAGATGATTATGTCCGTCTTAGATGACAACCCTTGGGACGATGGACATCATCGTTCCATACTATTTCTGGAACAACAGACTCTTGAAAACTACCAACGGATTTCGACTCCGTTAACGTTGTTGTCATTACGACCGTTCCTGGATCTACACGAGATGTGTTTGCAGAAGGGAACCTTAGTAACATTTCACCCATGGTACCCATAGATATTTCAGTGAAACCTGGAATCGTCGAGAACGTTCATATTGGAGCTTCGTGTTCTCCCGATGAAATTGTCACCTATACTTCCTTGTTTAAAGAATTTCGTGACATTTTTGTTTGGAGTTACGAAGAGATGCTGGGTATTGACCCTTCTATTGTAGTCCACAAAATTAAGACATACCCTGGAGCCAAGCCAGTTCGACAATGCCTCCGTCCTGTCTATCCACGTAAAGCGGCAGCTATTAAACTCGAAGTTGAAAAACTCCTTAAAGACGGCTTTATTTATCCTATGGCATTGACAGAGTGGGTGTCTAATCCAGTACCGATTGATAAAAAGGGTGGTAGTATACGCGTTTGCGTTGATTATTGGGATATCAACAAAGCTTGTCCAAAGGACAATTTTCCAACCCCTTTCGTTGACCAAATCGTCGATGACTATGCCGGTAGTGAAATATTTTCCCTTATGGATGGATTTTCCAGCTATAATCAAATCAATATCGCTCCTGAGGGCCAACACAAAACAACTTTTATTTGTCCTTGGGGTACTTTCGCCTACAGGAAACTCCCTTTCGGTCTGAAGAACGTAGGTTCTACGTTCCAACATGCTATGTCTTACACATTTCACGATATCAAGAATATTGTTCAACCTTATTTGGACGATTTTCCAGCTCACTCTGTACGTCGCGTTGATCACCCTATGCATCTTTGCGCAATTTTCCTTCGTTGTCGATTCTATCGCATTCGCCTGAATCCTCATATATGTGTTTTTTGCGTAGAATCTGGCCATCTCCTTGGTTTCATTGTTTCACACCATGGGATCCAGGTGGATCCTATCAAGGTCGAGGCAATTCTTAATCTACCTCCTCCTTCTTCTTTATGCCAGTTACAAAGTTTGCAGGGGAAAGCAAACTTTCTTCATTGGTTCATCCCGAAATACGCCGAGATTACTCGAGGTTTCACACGTCTTTTAAAGAAAGATTCAGAGTTTGTCTGGGATAAGATTGCTAACAACGCCTTTGAAGCTTTAAAGTTGTCCCTAACAAAAGCTCCTCTTCTTTTCCCTCCAGATTATAGTCGAGATTACTTTCTTTATCTAGCTGCGTCCGAGTATACTATCGGTATGGTCCTCGTTCAGGAGGATGATAACCACGATGAACATGTTATCTATTACTTGAGTAGAAGTTTATCATCAATGGAAATCAAGTATCAACATGTTGAGAAACTGGCCTTGGCTGCTGTCCAAGCAGTCCAACGTTTTCGTCACTATATCCTCTCCAGGAAGACTACTGTGATTTCACATTGTAACCCCATGCAACACATATTGACACGTCAATTGTTGGGGGGCAAGTACTCCAAGTGGATTGTTATTCTCCAGGAGTTCGATTTGGAATTTGATCGTGCCACATCGAAGAAATCCCTTGTTTTCGCTGAGTTGATTTGTGACTTTCCCCACACTGCAACACAAAAAGTAGCAGTTGATTTGTTACCTGACGAGTCACTTTTCCTTATCAGTACAGACAATATTTGGTACGGAGATATCATTATCTATCTCCAAACTCAAACTTTCTGGCCTACCTTGTCCAGTAATGAACGACGTCGTGTTTGTTATCAAGCCCATCATTATATTATCCTTGGTGATACTCTTTACCGTCGAGGCATTGATTCCGTCTTCTGACGTTGTTTGACTTTTGACGAAGCTGAGAAAGCTTTGAATGATTGCCACTCTGGAGCATGTGGTGGTCATATGTCTGGGTATGCTACTACTCAGAAAATCTTACGTGCAGGTTATTTTTGGCCTTCCTTGTTTCATGACTGCATCATTGTTGTTCAGAAGTGTCATGCCTGCCAGACCTATAATCAAAAGATTCGGTCGCATCCTTCTCCCCTTCATCCTGTAGTCTCAGTAGGTCCATTCGCTAAATGGGGCATCGGCTTCATGACATGTCACCCTCACTCGGCCGGGGGGCATGGTTATATTATTGTCGCTGTTGATTATTTTACTAAGTGGGCCGAGGCGATGCCGACATTCGATAATACTGGGAAGACTGCAGCCTTATTCCTTTTCAACCATGTCATTTCTCGTTTTGGTGTTCCTCGGGTTATCATTACTGATCACGGTAGTCATTTTAGAAATAATATGATGTCTGAACTTACGGAGAAGTTGGGCCTTCGTCATGATAGCTCAACGCCCTATTATCCACGGGCTAATGGCCAAGTCGAAGCCATCAATAAAGTTCTCATCACTATGATTCGACGGATGATAGGAATCCATAAAACCAGTTGGCACACAATGTTATTTTCGGCATTGTGGGCATATCAGACATTTGTTAAGTCTACCACAGGATTCATGCCTTTTCGATTAGTTTATGGCATGGAGGCCATTCTACCGATAGAATGTGAGATTCCATCTTTGAAACTAGTTGTAGAACTTTTACCAAATACTTCTGCCGAAGAGGAACGTCTGTTGTATCTAATGTGACTAGACGAGACTCGCCATGATGCTACTCTTGTTTTAGAAGCCCAGAAGAAACGTGTTAAGGCACAGTATGACAAGCATGTCAAACCTCATGTCTTCTCTGAAGGAGATCTTATTCTTCTATATGAACAAGATAACGATATCTTAGGAGCTGGGAAATTCGAACCAATGTGGCGTGGGCCTTACATTGTTAGCAAAGTTTTGGCAAAGGGGGCATATGAGCTAGTGGATTATGATGGGGTACCTTTGAGCGAACCCAGAAATGGGTTGTACTTAAAGAAGTACTATGCATGAGTCATTTGTGCATGAAGTACTTGTATTTTTATGTATCATACTGAGTGTGTGTGTGTACTTTTAGTTTTGAGTTTGACGTTATTTGGTCTCTACCCTTAAAACTACGTTGTGTTTGATTGCCAGATGTCGGAGTATTCACTACCTTATATTGGCTTCGTCGATGGTGCTAGCCGTAGTACTCGGAACCTATCTTCCACTGCCTGGGCTATCTATGCTCCAACAAACGAGCTTATATCTTTTCGAGGTGTATGTCTTGGGCGGGCAACCAACAATATCGCAGAGTATAGCGCCGTGATTGAGTTATTGGTTGATGCTATCTCTCTTGGAATTCGTCATTTGGTTGTGCGACTTGACTCGTAGCTAGTGGTGCTACAGCTAAGTAATGTCTATGCTATTCGAGGTCCTACATTATTAAGAGTATATTTGCRGATTCGCCTCTTGGAAAGACATTTTGATCATATAGAATATCAACACATTCCGAGAAGTCTTAATACATTGACATATGCATTAGCTAATTATGTATTGGACAGGCATTTAAATCACTTATAAATTAAACACATTAAAATGTACACAAATGTAAAGTAAGCTGGTAGGAACCATGTATATATATAACGATCAAAGTTTGTTTTTACAAAATGAGTCCGAAGACCAAAATATCAAAATGGAAGCTCATGGCTTCTACATAAGGATATCATGACATCAATGATGTTCACTATAGCATGTTAGAGTCCTGGCTACTCTGCGGAGTAAACGACCCATAGAGGCAGAGACTCCCATGGTGTGACGCTGATCGCATCGTGGGATCTCCTCCAAAGGCATCTCTGGAACATTAGCCATCAATCCCTCTATATTTTGCTCCACTGTAAGGTAGTCCTCAGCATACTGGGGGACTGGAACTGCTGCTTCTCCTCGACGCTGAACAAGAGAGCTACTGGCTGGTCTGTATGCCCCCACATCTGTGTTATCAGGAAAATTTTGGTGTCAGTCTTTGGATGATTTTATAAAAACCAAAAACATTTAATATGATGAAAATACAAAAACATCTAAAAAGTTAAAACGTTGGTGTACTTCTTACCAATATTTCCCCACTGTGTATCTTCAGGGAGGGCAAGGTTAGGATCACCTCGAAATTCCAAGCCAGCATATGCATAGTCCTCTATCATCACAACCTGGCCTTGGAGCCAGTCGAAGAAACGGTCGGCATATCTGACGATAGGTCCTGCCACATGCCTAGTCATGAGCTGGCACCATCGTAACATCCTTGGGTCCCTGGGACCCGAAAAGAGCCAATCTGCCTGAAGCCTATATACTGGAACCCTCTCGCAGAAGAAAGACACCAGCAGTGATCCATAACCAAACTACTTTAGATTTCCATGCCTGCATTTGGTTAGTTGTTTCTTGAGGCTACGTAACACTGCGTCAGCCCAGTTGAAGACCCGGGGCTCGACACACTCTAGAGCATACTGAAAATAGCTCTGTAGAGCCATGTGCGGGGTAGCACTTCCCGCCATCTGAGCTATGGTGAAGAGTATGGTACGGAGAGTGATATCAGTCACTCCCCAAATGGCCACCTTCCCGTCCCGGCATTCATCCTCAGGCACACAATATTGTCTGCAATACTCGCTCATTTTCAACCCCCCTCTTCAGGTACCATTCAAACTGACGTAGGAACCCCGTCTTGACAATCCGGTCAGAAAGTAGATATCCTCGATATCAATCGTTAATGTGTGAATACCAACATTAAAAACCTGCTGATCCGGATCCCACATCCGGATCAAGTGTTCCAACAATCGCACCTGGGCTCTCATGCCTGGTATACAGAAATACTTTAGGAGACCACAATCTCTTAAAGCAACGATGGTTTGAGGATGATTTTCGGCAGCGGCATTATCTTCTTCGTGCTCTCGTTCCCTCCATTCGAGAACCATTGTGTGATTATTAACCTGCATGGCAATCATATAAAGATAATTAGTAATCTTAAAATATGAGAAAATTGGTTTTATTGGTCAAAACATTATGAAAAATTTTGACTCTGCGCCATTCGCAGGTGGGGTATAATGCACAGTACAGATTTCCCGCACCCTACCTTAAGCCCGCCTGCGGGAATAAGGACTTCTCGCAGGCCCTGTATGGGTAGCCTGCGAGAATCCTTTCACGCGCATAGGGTTTCAAAACTTGACCAAAAACTTAATTTTTAACCATTAAAATCATAAATTTCAACCATGCAAAGCAAGAGGATGGAGCACTTACTAGTTTGATCCAGACGATTCGTGAAATGACGCCCCGAAGCTCTCGGAAATTGAC
>ML783158.1:275835-313388 GCA_009831015.1 Picea engelmannii | reverse complement strand
TATAGTACCTTGGGAGTCATTGACATTAATGGTGATTTCCCTCGCACTTGTTAACGGTATACATCAATGACTGGTAATCAAGTGGTTTCTACCATGTTCGACTTCGACACATGTAATCACATGGTCAGATTCGTACTTTTGGGCGATGAGGTTGAAAACCCTGGATGTTGTCTTTATAATCCAGGTTGCGATGGAGTATATTTTTGTGACACATAGATCCATTGTGTATGCTTCGTGGCTATGTCATCTCGATTATTTATCACACAGATCCACAGTGTATTTAGGTGGCTGTGCTACATTATGATGGCATGGATCCACAGTGTATGATTGGTGGCCATGACCTTTGTTTTTACGTCATCAGTCTATGATCTGAGTATGGGAATGCCTACCTCAGGAATTGGTATATATGATATTCTGTTGATGCTTGGATGTTTGTAGGTCTCTGATTAGATGTGTTTTTGGTTCTTGACACACACATGCAGCTTACAAATCCTATCGACTGTCACTAGTTCCACTCTCAGACTTTGGGGGGCATTCTGTTATCCACAATTTTGGTCATTGTGATGATGTCATGGTGATGTCATGATGATATCAAATCAAACTCCTCATTAAAGAACTCCTTCCTGAAAAGGGTTGCTCTTATCTATTTCCAGAAATCATGTTTTGAAGATAGTTCGCAGGCTGCATATATACTCTCCTGCGAGAATGATACATTCCCGCATGCTGCATTCAACTAGGGTGCGAACGTTTCGCACTGTAATCATTGACAGGGTGCGAACATCTTTTTACAAAGGAAAAAGCTAAGATTCTCGAGCCTTCTAGAAGGGAATCTTCTAGAAGGGTGAGTTGGTATTCGAATGGTTGTTCAGAAGCTGGCATTCCAGATTTATTGGGATCATTCTTATCCTAGCAACTAACCTATTCTCTCTTATAAATTGATGAGAATACTCATGGAAAGGGTTAACAAGAATTTGGCAAGCTTGAAAGATCTATTAGAGAATTGGTGTATGATTGTATGGAGAATTGATGTTGCAGCAGATAGAGACAACAACACGGTCATCATAAGTAGTTGATTTTCTTCATGCATGAGCAAGTGTGTGTGTTAGAACTAGAAGCCATTGAAAGGAGATCTACGACATCAAGGCTCAGGTTGTATATTTCTCTTTCAGTTAATTCAATACATGAATATCTCCCTTTCCCATAATGATGATGTCATCTTATTACATGATTCCTTGATCACATTTATAGACTAGGTATTGAATATATTAATTTGCTTGTACTTCGATTGGTTTGTACTGTTGTGATTGGACGACACAAGAGAATCAAAGCGGAGCAAGGAACAACAAATATTTAAGGAGAGCGTTCATAAGGTATGTCCACTATCCATTTCTCGTAGTTCATTCAATAATCTAGATCTAGGGAAAGAGTAGTATTCTGTCTTGTTTTGTTCTAGATCCAGGTGGATCTAGGGAGATTGGTCTGTGTCCGCACTCACGAATTTATCCTGAAACACCGAGGAAAGAGGTATCTCCCTCGATCACTAAAGTCTCAACAAATGATTTCCAGGTTTATAAAAGAATGCCCAAGACCATTCATACACCTGACAGGTCTGGTGGAGAAGAGACTTAGTCTACTATAGTCATGGAAGGCGAGTATTTTCCATTTTCCTTAGGAATCAAGAGGACGATGTCCACCTCCTCATCAAAAAAGCAGGGTGATGCAACATTAACAACCAAAGCTGCATAGGAGCCTACAGGACTGAACCTCTTTGAGAAATACAACCTAATTAAGAAGAAAAATGAGATGCTGACAAATAGTACCTATGCCCAGTTTTGGAAACAAAAATCCAAATCCCATCACAAATTACTATATTCTTTTGATACAGAGAAGGGGAGAATGTACATGGCCTACTTGCAGGCACAAGTACCTCAACCCAAAACAATTTTTTATTATAAAAGGCCAACTTTCGAGTTTGATGTTTCAGAAGTACATTTGGCTGATCAGATGGACCTACATAGACAGACTGGAGAAATGATTTTCTACACCTTGGCAAACACCTCCATGACCACAGAAAATCTACAGGTTTTGTTGAACAATGTCTAGACTCAACTGAAGCTGGAGACGATGTCCTCTTTCACAAAGGATAAAAAAATTAAGTCCCTGGAAGAACTGGTGCTCAAAATTGGTTATGATTTGACCAATATCAAAGTAGCTGAAGAGATTATCAAAAAGAAGAATGCTGACATAGCTGCCCTGAGGAAACAATTAAAAATATTTGCTACTCAAGACCCACAAGCTAAAGAGATGGTTGCGACTGAAGGCCAGAAAGAGGAAATGTTAAAGTTGATCATGGAGTAGAATGCTCAAATTAAAGGAATGTAAGCCGAGTTGGATAAGCTAGTTCATGAAAAAGAGAAGAACGTGCCAATGGTAGTCATACCATTGAACACAGTCCTAATCACAGGAGTCAGCAAAGCAATGGAAACATCTACTACCACAGGGGAAATTCCAGCAGTGACAGCTCCATACGCAACAGACCAATTAGAAAAATCCATGGAAGATATGACTATACAAGGGGCATAAATCAGAAAATTGCAAGAAGAAGTTCAAAATATCCAAAAGTTGAATTCCACATTCCAGGCCAACTACAACAGTGAGAGGCATAAGTTAGATAAGATCAAATAGGAACTGCAACAGCTATAGAAATAAACATTCATGGCTAAGACTCTATCATAGACTAAGGAAAATATCTGGACGGACATTTGTAAATCAGTGACATAGATTTGGCCTCTGATACAATTCATGTTTGAACAACATGATCTAGTCCAGAGAGCCAAACAGGCCATCGAAAAGATAAAGGGAGAACTAGGAGAAATGCCTACAGATGCCAATGATATAATCAAATTCTTAAAGTCTAAATCAAAAGAGGAACTCGAAGCCCTACAAATTGAGGACTAGACTGAAACTATTCTTGAATTTAAGAGGGTCTTGACCAAGAGGGGACTAATTCTGCAACTCGAGGAGAAAGTTCAGGCAATGGATGTCGTATTACATAGGTTTTTCAGTAACATTGACTCTTTGCAGAAGAAAGGTCTCCCAATATTATTTGTGATCAATAATAAGCTGATCACTCTCTCATATTATAAACAAAATATTCTCATAGTGGAAAAGGATGGGTCCAAGTTTGCAGGAATAAAAGGCATTATCACAAACAAAGCCTTCCTGGAAACTCTGAGATTAGACGTGAATATTCAACAAGAGATAAAGTATATTTTCATCACCAAACCCACTTTCACTAAGTACACAGAGACAGATGAGGTGTACCGAAGGCTACTCAAAGTCAACATTCCCCGTCAATAGAGATGGGATAACCTGTGTGACTTGATCGACTAGAAGATGATGTGGATGTAAAAATCAACACGTGGAGTAGTCAAATTCAAGTTGATGACTAACCATCAACTTTCCCCGAAATTAGCTCAAAGAATCTAACAGATCATTGGGAGTTCCTATAATTTTCTATTTTATTAGCTAGGTAGTTAGATTTTGATTCTACCACATCCTGATCATTAATAAAAGGACCGAATTGTAATTTATTTTCTATAAATACTTCAAACTTCGAAGTATTGAGGGTGGATCTTTACGCCCAAACAAGATATAAACTATAATATTTTTAAATAGATATACCAGAAATAAAAGGGATGATTCACAAGATTCCTGTGTGTTTTATGTTGGTGATGTTCACTCCTCTTCATTGAATGGTTTATCCTACTTCGTTATCATCTTATTTTATATATATGATCATTTAAAAGAAGTTTAATTTGCAGAATTTATCTTTGTATACTCTGTTTATGGATTTTAGAGATCTAAATGTTTATCTATTGATGTTGTGATAAATAAATTCTTCAATGCTTCTATGTTGTAGTTGATCATATTATCTATTTCTGTTATTCATCACTTTAAATTCTCAAGGATCCAACATTGGCATTATCCTACCCTATGAAAAGACCTAATAAAATCTGTTCTCATATCTCAAACCTTAACACAGACCCCATAGCCCAATGGATGCGTAAGAAATATTTCATCCATTTTATAAAACAAAACAACACAGTGCCATTCATTTAACTAGCCTAATATCTAAAACCTGACACATATCTAAATCTTACAGAGAGATCCCTCTCTGAAACTGGTAGGGCTAGATCCCAGTTTCGAAGTGGTTGGATAAAGTTACCTCTGATAAATTTATTCTACCTCTCGACAACCTCTAGGAATTTACAGAGCGTTAACATAGTGGCGACCATACTGGGGAACTGAACAAACTTTCCATCCTATGATTTATTTTTGCTAGATAAAGAAAAATTTATTTATGAACGAATCATAAAATCTAAACTTATAAAGAGATAATGTTCATAGGTTGTTAAAGTTTGTATATATTAGTTTAATATTTCTTAAAAAGTTAAAAGTTCTGGCTACTAAAAGAGTTTACACTAGATCTCACCCTAATCCAGAACCTGGGACAATAGTCGACGATCCAAAAAAGTTGCTCAAAAAGAAAAACATTGTAGAAGGTTCTGGGAGTCACAGTCCTCTGCATAGGTCCAATTATCTCCTAGAGAAGTTGGTTGCCATCCAGGATCTTGAGTTTTACATATCCCTTGAACAAAGCCTTTTTAGAACCATATCCGATAGCTTTGTAAGTGATACAATCCTATATCAAACCATCCTGCAACCTAAAATCCCTGAAATACTTTCTCTTAGAACATAATTTGATCAACGCTTCCTTCAAGAGTTGGACAAGTTAGAAGAGCTATTAGAAAATCTTGATTAGGCTTTGTATCGAGCTCACTTTCAACAGTTTGTAGAACTTTCTTCCCTGACTACTGCAGAAGCCTCCATCAAACATCAAATAATTCACTCTACATCCCCTAGCCCTACCTCTTCTACTTCTTCTATCACTTCCCCTCCAATTACGCAAGTTGTTGTTCAGCCTCCTCCACGAATCATGGTACCAAGATATGCTCCCTTGGTGTTGGTTGCTCCTTTACATGCCATGCCTCAAGACTATCAAACCAAACTTCCTCAGTCTGATGGTACTTGTCCTCTGAATGCACAACACCATGTTGATAAGATGAATGATTATTTTGATTTGCAGGAAGTTGATGAAGCGGATGTTCATATGAGATTTTTTGCACTGAGTTTGACTGGAGAAGTCGAAAAATGGTTCAAAAAACTATGCCCTGTGACCATAGTTGACATTGCTGCTTTCCAAAGGAGTTTCCTTGATGAATGGGAGGTAAAGAAAAATTCTCTCCAGATTTTTTCAGAGTATGATAATATCAAAAGGAATCAAGGGGAAACAGTGCAGGATTACTGCATTCATTTCAATAATCTTTATAACGCAATTACCACTGATATTAAAACTTCGCAAGGTTTGGATTTAATCAAGTTTCCCGATGTATTTGACGTTGATATGTCATACCAACTAAGGGAAAGGAATTCTTCCACTCTAGAAGACATGCAAAAAAGTTTAGTAAGCATAGAAGAAAATCTATTAGCCAGAAGAGCCAGGGAAAGAACAAAGAGAAGGGTTACAATCAAAGAAGATCCTTCCACATCTTCCTTAGATGCTAAACTAGATTCCATAGTCAGAAGTATGGAAATAATGATGGAAAGACTAACCATTGCTAACAGGAATCCACCCAGGGAAAATCAGCCAGCCCCTTCGATCAAAAATCCAAACTTCAGAAGGAACCCCCCTTAGATCATATAGAGAGATCTGAGAGAACAAAGAGAGCAAAGGGGGCCTGATCACCAGATTAGAACACCTCTTCAGGAGAATTATGCTGATGATGGGGAAGAGGTAATCGATGAGCTGGATGATACTCACATAAACCTCATTGGTGTTCACGATGATGACTCCATTTTTCTTACTCAGGAAGAACATGATATTTTTATCCTCTCACAAACAAAGTTGAATGAGGAGGAATAGGAAACAAAACAGCAGGCCTTTGAGAATGCTATAATGGAGGTGCACAAACAGTATAACTTAAGAAGCAAGAAGACTAACAACAATCCTACAAACAAAGCTACTGGAACGAAGAAAACGACTGAGGCCAAGAAAACCTCAGACAGTTCTCTCAAGAAAGTCCCCAAGAAGAATAATGTCAAATATTCTGCGAAGAAAAACCCTGAAATTTCGCAAGGATCAAATCAAACTAAGGTTGCATCTACTAGTCAGCCAAATACTTCTTCCCAAAGAACTATGAAAGAAAAACCATAAGTGCATAGTGAAAGCAAGACTTCCATTACTTTCATCCTGGAAGGGAACTAGCCAAATTTAAAATTTCTATTCACCTATAAGAACTCATGAGAAAAAACTCTTACAGGTTGCAGGTGATTAAAGAATTAAGCATTGAACCAAAGATAGGTACAAAAACATTGAATATTGGATCAGGAACGCACTCAGACACCATGAATCTTACTGATGATCAACCCGAGATATTGTTCGGTCTTGAAGTAGATGGACAAACTGATAATAGTGATGTCCCCCCTTTTTATATCAGTATGAGTATCCATGAAAAAATATTACACAACGCTATGCTTGATTTCAACACCTCTCACAACCTCATTCCCAAAGATGTGATGGAGAAGTTGGGGCTTGATGTCACTAGACCCTACAAGGATTTTCATTCTTTTGACTCTATCAAGGTCAAATGTATAGGGATAATTAAAGATTTATGTATCACCCTAGCTCAAATCCCAACAAAAAGTATGGTGATGGATATCGTGGTTGTAGACATTCCCCCGAAATATGGTATGTTGTTATCTATATCTTGGGGAGCTAAGTTGAAAGGCACTTTGCAGTTAGATATGTGTTATGCTACTATCCCAGTTTTTGGACAAAAGAGAAGACTATACAGAAAGACCCTGATGAAGTATATGGTCAACAGTTAGGAAAAACCACATAACTACCCATTATACTCTGCACACTCTGATCTGGATTCATTCATATTGTACAATGATGGTGACCTGGATAATCGAATTTCTTAGTTGCAAGATGATGCACCTGACATACAAGAAGATAAATAAATCACTGAGGTAAAGGACACTGCAACAGTATAAAGTGATGAACTACCAGCCAATTTCTGGAGTATGGATATTGATGGAGTTGTGAGCAAAGAGGGAGCTGGAGATGGATTTTGGTTGCATAACCACCAATCAAAGTACTAAGAAATCCACTCTTACAAACTGAATTTCAAATGCACTAACAACATAGCTGATTACGAAGCTTTAATGCTCAGTCTAAAACTATTGAAGAAGGTTGGTGCCAAAACGATTATGGTAAGACATGATTCTGGACACCTCCATGACCACAGCAAAGATACAGGTTTTGTTGCACAATGTCCAGACTGAACTGAACCTGGAGAAGGTGTCCTCTTTCACAAATGATAACAAAATTAAGTCCCTAGAAGAAATTGTGCTCAAAATTGGTTATGATTCAGCCAATATCAAAGAAACTAAAGAGCTTATCTAAAAGAAGAATGCTAACATAGACGCCCTGAGGAAATAATTAAAAATATATTCTACTGAAGACCCACAGGCTAAAGATATGGCCAAGACTGAAGGACAGAGAGAGGATATGTTAAAGTTGATCATGGAGGAGAATGCTCAAATTAAAGAAATGGAAGATGAGTTGGACAAGCTAGTTAATGAAAAAGAGTAGAACGTGTCAATGGCAGTCATACCATTGAAGGCAGTCTCAATCAAATGAGTCAACACATCAACGAAAACATCTACTACCATAGGGGGAATTCCAATAGTGACAGCTCCAGACACAGTAGACCAATTAGCAAAAGCGATAGAAGATATGACTCTGCAAGGGGTAGAAATCAGGAAATTGCAAGAAGAAGTTCAAAATATCCAAAAAATGAATTCCACATTCTAGACCAGCTACAACACTGAGAGGCATAAGTCAAACAAGCTCAAACAAGAATTTCAATAGTTACAGAAAGAAACAATCATGGCTAAGACTATGTCATAGGCTAAGGAAAATATTTGGATTGACATCTGTAAATCAGTGACAAAGATTTGGCCTCTAATAAAAATCCTATTTGAACAGCATTGTCTAGTGCAGAGAGCCAAACAAGCCATCGACGGGATAAAGGGATAACTTGGAGAAATGCCTACAAAGGCCAACGATATAATCAAATTATTAAATTCTAAATCAAAAGAGGAACTGGAAGACCTACAAATTGAGGATAGGATTGAAATTATTCTTGAAGTTAAGAGGGTATTGACCAAGAGGGGACTAATTCTACAACTCGAGGAGAAAGTTCAGGTAATGGATGTTGTGGTACATAGGTTTTTTAGTAATATTGGCTCTTTTCAGAAGAAAGGTATCCCAATCTTATTTGTGACCAATAATAAGTTGATCACTCTCTCATATTATAAACATAAGATTTTGACAGTGGCAAAGGAGGGGTCCAAATTTGCAGGCATAAAAGGTAGTATCATAGGCAAAGACTTCTTGGAAAATCTAAGATTAGACCTAAATATTCAACAACATATACAATATCTTTTCATCATGGACAAGTTGTACCGAAGGCTGCTCAAAGTCAACATTCACAGTCAGCAGAGATGGGACGACCTGTGTGACTTGATCGACTAGAAGATGATGTGGATGTAAAAATCAGCACGTGGAGTAGTTAAAGTCAAGTTAATGACTCATCAACAACTTTCCCCAAAATCATCTCAAAGAATCTGACAGATCATTGGCAGTTCCTATAATTTTGTATTTTGTTAGCTAGGTAGTTAGATTTGGATTCTACCACATCTTGATCATTAATGAAAGGACCGAATTGTAATTTCTTTTCTATAAATACTTCAAACTTCGAAGTATTGAGGGTGGATATTTACGCCCAAGCAAGTTGTAAACTATAATTGTTTTGAAGAGATGTACCAGAAATAAAAGTGACGATTCACGGGATTCCTGCATGTTTTATGTTGGCAATGTTTACTCCTCTTCATTGAATGGTTTATCTTACTTCATTATCACATTGTTTTCTATATCTGATCATTTAAAAGAAGTTAAAGTTGCAGGATTTATCTTCGTATACTCTGTTTCTAGCTTTTAAAGATATGAATGTTTATCTACTGATGTTGTGATAAAGAAATTCTTCAATGCTTCTTTGTTGTAGTTGATCATCTCATCTATTTCTTCTATTCATCACTTTAAATTCTCAAGGATCCAACATTGGCATTATCATGCCCTATGAAAAGACCTAATACAATTTGTTCTCATATCTCGAACCTTAACACAGACCCCATATCCCAATGGATGCATAAGAAATATTTTAGCCATTTGATAAAACAAAACAACACAGTCCCATTCATTTAACTAACCTAATATCTCAAACCTGAAACATATCTAAATCTTACAGAGAGATCCCTCTTTGAAACTGGTAGGTATAGATCCCATTTTCGAAGTGGTTGGATAAAGTTACCTCTGGTAAATTTCTTCTACCTCTCGACAACCTCTCGGAATTTTCAGAGCATTAACAGTAGGAAAATTCTACCAAGTGTAGGTAGTCTTCCTATTTAGATGGTTTTTCCATAACATACATCCTTAGCATATCTTCTATCACTTGGTTCACCCTCTCTGTCTTCCCATCAGACTCAGGATGATAAGCAATGTTGAAGTTCAGATTCGTTCTAAACCCTTTGAATAACCCCTTCAAAAAATTTGAGGTAAATTTAGGGTCTCTGTCAAACACAATTGTCTTGGGGATACCGTGCAATCATGTTGCTTCCCTCATATAGATATCATCAACAATAGTTTCCTTGTGAGTGGTATTCAATGGAATAAAATGGGCATCTTTCATAAGCTTATCCACCACCACCATGATGGAAGCATGGTGCTTATTTGTTATTAGTAATCCTATGATGAAATCCATTGTCACCACTTCCCACTTCCACTCAAGAATGGACAATGGTTGTAGCAACCCTGCTCAGTGCCTATGTTCATCTTTGACCTTCTGACACTCCATACATCTGGTGATGTATTCTGCAATTTCCTTCTCCATAACTGGCCAAAAGTAATGTCTCTTGGTTGGTACCACTATTTTTTGATATCTAGGGTGTCCAACATAAGGCACATTATGCATTTCTTTCAAGATCATAATTCTCAATCCTGGGAATTAGGTACATAAATTATGTTTTTGTACATGAGTGTTCCATCATCTTCCAATTTATAATCTTCCACTTTCTGTAGCATCTTACCTTGTTGTAGCTTTGCTACCAATTCCATGTACTACAAATATTCATTTGCCGCTTCCAAAATTCTTCCTTTAATATCATACTGGTACATGCTAATGGTCATAGCATGTAGTTCATGCACTCTTCTATTGAGTTCATTAGCCACTTTGTTCTCCTTTTCTTTGATATGCTTGATATCAAATTCATACTCACAAAGTAATTCCAACCATCTACTCTGCCTAGAATTCAAGGTTGGATGATCAAACAAATACTTCACACCGTTATGGTCTGTCATCAGTTCAAACCTCTTTCCCATGAGGTAATGTCTCCATTTCTTCAGAGCATGCACTATGGCTACCAACTCCAAATCTTGAGTGGCATAGTTCTTTTCATGCTCCTTCAACTTCCTGGACTCATAACATATTACAAACCCATTCTGGCTGAGGACTCCTCTTAGTCCTTCTTTGCATGTGTCTGTACACACTAAAAAATCTTCCTTTGGATATGCAATCCTTAGTATTGGATCACTGGTTAACAGTTGCTTCAATTGTTGGAAGCTTCTCTCAAATTATTTTTTCCATTGAAATTTATTCTCCTTCCTTTGCAAGGAAATGATGGGGTGATCTATCCTTGAGAACCCTGCAATGAACCTTCTATAATAGCCAGTTAGACCCATAAAGGATCTGAATTCTGTCACATTCTTCGATGTTGACCATTTTCTGATGGCTTCTATCTTCTCAAGATCCATGGCTATCCCATCCTTTGAAATGATATTCCCCAAGTAATGGATCTTCTTTTGATAGAATGAACACTTTCTCAATTTGGCATACAATTGGTGCTCTCTTAGCACCTGTAAAACCATCCTTAGATGATGTTCATGCTCTTCCATCGACTTGGAATACACCAGGAAGTCATCCAAAAATACTATGACAAACTTGTCTAGATATTCCCTGAATACACCATTCATTAGGCACATGAAAACAACAGGTGCATTTGATAATCCAAGTGGTACCACTGTGAATTCATAATTACATTGTTCTAAAGGTGGTCTTGCTGATGTCTTCATCCTTTATCCTTACCTAGTGGTACCCTGACCTGAGATCTATTTTTGAAAATATCTTGGCATCCTTCAACTAATCAAAGAGATCATCAATCCTCGGTAAAGGATACTTGTTCTTAATAGTCACTTTGTTCAACTGTCTAAAATCAATGCACAATCTCAATGTCCAAAATTTCTTCTTCATAAACAATACTGGGGCACCCTAAGGTGACACACTTGGGCATATATATCCCTTCTTTCTAATTTTATTCAAGCTGCAACTACAATTCTTTTATAGAGAAGTCAATAGTTGGCTTCTCTAGGCATCAGGTTTATCGAGAAGTCAATATCTCTCTTCGGCGGTAATCTGGGTACCTCCTAGAATACATCTTCAAAATATTTTAATACTGCATGGTTTCCCATATTCGACACCTTATCCTTATGTTCTTCATCCATATGAGCTTCAAATAATTGGGAGCCTTTCCTGTAGCACTTCTTCAGCTGCATTGTTGAGATTTATTTGATAGCAACTGATATGGGAATTCCTTGGATGGTTCTCTGATTTCCTTCCTCATCCAGGCAAGTGAATGCCTTGTTACGACAGTCTAAGATGGTGTGGTGTTGTTCCAACCAATCGATACCAATTAGACAGTCATAGAAAACTAGAGGTAAGATGTTCAATTCAGCTCTTGTGCTCAACCCATTAATGTCCACTGGACATGACTTAACCAATTCAATAACGTTTCTCTTGGCTCTTGTAGCCAACTGCATGAACCAAAATTTTCCATGCTTACTTCTTGGAAAACACAATTTTTCCACCATTATAGGATCTATATAAATATGAATATATCCTGAATCAATTAAAATAGTAATGGTTTGGTTGTTGATCATACCTCCCACTTAAATCATATGTGACTGATATTTTACTTGCTTGTTGTCCAGGGCTGCATAGATCCTTGGTACACTTTTTCCCATGTCTTCCACTATTTTTTCCTGTTGAACATTGTGGACATCTCTCACCTTGTCATTTTTGTAGGGGAAATCTATGTACCTATGATTTCCTTTACAACCCCAACATTCTATAGGTTGTTGTCTTGGCATTTTCCCACCTATTTCAGCCTTCCTGAGCTCTCTAAAACCTGGCTGTCCTTGAGGAATGTTTCTGAAAAAGGATAGTTTAGTTTGATTCTTTCTCCGGTCCACCTTGAATTTCCTCTTGTCTTCCCAAGCCTTCTGGAAAGTAGGATTTTCTCCTTGTTTCTCATATAATCATTTTTCTCTCCTTATAGTTTCTTCCATGGTTTTAGGATCATCATATTGGATCTTTTCACCGATGGAAGATGGTAGTCTACTCAAATACCTTTGAATTTTGAGAGTCTCATCTTTGATGAAAGGAACATACTTCAGCAATTCCAAAAACCTTCATTCATATTCATCAATAGTCATGCTACCCAGCTTGAGTTCAAATAAATATTTCATCATTCTTTCATAGTATCTCTTAGTCAAGTATTTCTTTTCAAAATACTTCTTGAATTCGTTCCAAGTAACATTTTTCTCTTTAATGTGTTGCACCTGCACAATTTGATCCCACCACATGGATGCCTTTCCCTTCAGTTGATACATTGCAATTATTCCCTCTACATGAGAGGAATAATTATGTAGTTGGAAATATTTCCTCATGCCAAGAAGCCATGTCTCAACATCTTCCTCCTTCTTGTGCTCTCCATAAAACATAGGAGGCTTAATCTTGTTCACTTCACCCTTCAATTCATCCACTCTACATATCCTATGATTTCTGGTAGGACATGGGCTTGAACTACTGTGTGCCCTACTCTTGGAGTGCCCTTGGGAGTGATGATGGTGTCTGACAACACTCCTTGATTTCCTCCTCTCATTAGGGGACCTGTGACTTCCTGATTTACTGGAGTCACTCTCCTTATCCAATGTCCTTTCTATCCTTTCCAAGCTCTGCATCAACTTTAGGTTGAAATATCCTTGTTGATCCCTATATTTCATGAGCTTTCTATTATCTGCTCGGTGAGTCTGGACATCTTTCTGCAATATTTCAATGATTTTCATCATGTTTCCCTCCTTATCTATATCTTATCCATGCCCATTGGAGTTCGATCCTTCAACTCCCAAATGGACATCCATTCCTCTTGCTTCATTCTCTGAACTGGAAGCATTTTGCGCCTCCTCCATTTTCTATACTCTATGACAATTCAGTTTGGTTCTGACAATCATTGAATCTACAAACATAATATGCAGACAACCAAATTTTTTCAGGACAAAAGTGCTTAACAATTTCCATAGTATTCATAAACCAATCTGATTCAAGAAAAATTTCATATTTCATTCTCTGTGATTCTCGTTCAATTAGGAATCCTTGTGGATCTTTTCTTTCTTAGTTCTTCTTTGTTATGCAACAAATGTTTGGGCACTAGCCCCTTTTTCTTAGCCCCCAACCCATATGACCATGGGATTTGTCCAAGCACTAGATATATAGGCTCTTACTCGGGACTTCAGGCATATGGCTTCAAAAGTTTTCAAAGAACATATCGATAGTCTCTCAGAGTTCTGAATTAACGAACTCATGAAGTAGGGTGGATCAACAGTCCACGACTACCCAACATCCAATGGTTGACACCCACTGTGGAAATTCAAGAATCTTATCTATGGGACTTCGAAGCTTCGGAGCTTCAGGACATCAAAGGATTTCACATCTACACACCCCCAATGCCCTGAACCGTTAATCTTCTAACACTTCCATGTCACCTTTGGTGACGTTATTACGTCTCGTCACCTCAACGTTATGAAAATTTTGAAAGTTCTTCCTTCCATTTCCCTATGTAGCATTCTTCCTGAGTGTCAAGTCTCTAGACTTCACAACTGGCACCACGCATTCACTAGGACCATCAAGTCTCCCACCACCCATACTTGATAGGAGGTCCACATGGTGAAACATCAAAACAGACACATGGCCCACTCAGAAAGGTGACATATATCACCTTCTTAGTGACATTTCAATATTTTGAGGTTATAAAACCCACTGACACATGGAACACATCCCATGTGTCCACATCATTCCCTATGAAATCATCATGCCTCATTACTTTGGAATTTCAAGTTTCAGAAGTTTTTTTTATTTTTATGCCTGCTTCCTTCTAGTCTCTCGAATTCTGAATTTTTGGACTTCTTTACCTCTGGGCCCACATAGTAAAGTTTTCCCCAACTAAGGTGGTGGCACATGTAATGACTAGGAAGGTCCATGTCACCCCTGGCTACGTCATCCTGCCCCACTACATCTGCTCTTTTGCTTCATAGCTTCAAGCTTCATAAGTTTGTGCACTGATACACCCCACTTCTCCTGAATTCTGAAGTTACGATTTTCCTTGAGGTCTATGATTCACATCCACTTGTGCATAGATATGACATTTTTTATCCTCTTTTCCCCCCACGTCTTACCTTCTTCTTTTAGGCTTCCAAGTTAACCCTCCTACACTTTCCCCAGATCTGACGGTCGTGAAGGATTCCCCTTTTTCCGAATAGATCCTACGACCAACATTTCTCTGCGGCCCAATACTACGTATATCATGGTTTTATAATGCCACTACTCCTCCTGAGCTTCGTAACATGACCAATGTAACCTCTTGGTACTTAGGAATGTTCTGACATTCGAAATTGGTTCCTCTTGACACAATTTCCACCTGAAACCTTGGTTATCATGACCACTTATCCGGCCCATCCAGGCTCAATGATTGAACCTTGGATCTGATACCAAAATGTAACATCCCTGGCCATCAACACACCTCTGTCGGGCAATGCTACCATAATACCTTGTCTTCTACAACTAGCTCTTATACTAATTTGTAACATCCCTGACCATCAACACACTATCGGGAAACGCCACAGAGGAACATACATATATCTATATAACATGCATTTCTAATTAATTTAAAACAAATAACACAAAGTTGTTGCTATCATACAGATTCAAATGGAATTGATAGTAATTCCTACATGCAATAGAACACATGACAACATTCAAGAATCATAGACATGCGTAACATACATAATTAAGCATGGAAATGATACTTATATTTTAAGAAGAGTAAAAACCACCAACTGTGTACAAACCTTCCATGAACCTCCCAGCCTTAGATGACACTGCTCATCACTCTCAGCAATAGGTAACCCCTGAGCTAGGACTAAAATCCACTGGGCAAGGGATTCCTAGACTAGGAAAGGTCAATAGGAAAGCTACACAGTTTAAGAGGAAGGATTCTCTCCCAGGAGCCACTTATGCCCACTACTCATAGACTCTCATTCCCCACATGCTTGTCCCACCCTAGGAGTATACACCTTCACTGCCACACAGTCCATCGACTGCTCCAACTCCCTTGCCTTGGGCTTCAGCAATAGGCCAGACTGGAATTATCAGATCTTTGTAGCAGCTACGGGAATCCTTCCAGGAGAAATCACCTCCTCGACACACTCTCTCCTATGGAGAGAGTTGCTCACATGTATTAAAACCCACTTCTTCAATCCACAACCACCTCTCTCACCTGGAGGGAGAGTTGCTCACAAGCCCAACAACTTGCTTCTTCAACCACAATAGCTAATTCGAGTAAGGAAAGAGATGACTCAGTAAATTACAGAGGTGAAAAATGGTCATGGGTTCAGCAATGGAGAAAATGGATGTAAATGGTCTTTCTCAGTGCATGAGTGAACTTGTTAGGAGAGACGAGTAGACTCATCTAGCATAGCCAAAATGATGAAAGCGTGAGCCAAACTCTAGGCATTAACCCACACTCCCGAGTGCGCGAGATTTTCCCATGTGCGTGTGTGTGTGGTTGAGTGAGTGAGAGGGTCCATGAGAATGCTTGCCTCCCCCGTCATAACAGCAAGAATTCCCCCTTAAGTCAACATGTACCTGATCTGACACATGTCTCTCAGGGAGCACATTCCTTTCCTTTTGTAAGTCACCTGTCCTTCCCCAGGAACTTAGGATAAAAACATATCCTTTTAAACAACCTTTGAAATAATAATAATAATAAATTATTATTCTCTTGGAGTTAAGACCTTAGGCTTAACCCCTCTTTCCTACCTTTCATCCCTCTTTGCCTTACCCAACCTAGTGGAGCTTAGTCCCCCATCACTCTTTCTTTGTGGTCAGTCTACACGCAACGATGATTTTATATTATTAATATGAATATTTACATGTACACCACAAGATCCTTCCCTTTAACACCTAGTCTCTCCGTCCTACTAACATATAATCCTACCAACTTATAATTGCTCGGCTCACCAGCCTACAAAACATGTTTACAATTCAGAAAAAAATTGGAGCTCGTCCTTGGGGTCATGCCTCCTCTGGAATTCTACCATCCAAAGATCTTGAAGGTCCTCTATTTGTTAAGTAAATAGAAGTATATACAACATCTGCCTAGAACTTTAATGGAAAACCAACATGCAATCCCATACTCCTTGCATGCTCCAAGATTGTCATGTTCATCCTTTCTGACACACCATTTTCTTGTGTTGTTCCTGGAACTGTCTTCTCTCTACGAATCCCATGGTATGAATAGTAATCATCAAACTCCTTGCTACAATATTCACCTCCATTGTCTGATCTGAGACACTTCAACCTTTTTCCTATCTCATTCTCAAACCAAATCTTTCCATTTCTTAAAAGCATAAAAAACATCATATTTTTGTCGAATGGAATAAACCCAAGTTTTTCTAGTCGCATAATCAATAAAAGTAACATAATAATGAGAGATGATACCTGATATGGTCCCCATACATATGTATGCACAAGATCTAACCTTTCACTATTGTTTTCTTTCTTGACTTGTAGAAATCTAACTCTCTTTCGTTTTCCATAAACATAATGCTCACAGAAATCCAAGTAAATTTTCTTAAGATCTGGCAACAAATTTCTTTTGTGAAGTATCTACATCCCATTCTTACTCATGTGTCCAAGCCTATGATTCCACAGTGTTGTATCCACTCCTGTAGAAGCTAAAGAGATAGAAGAGTGAGTATTACCAGTACATAAATACAATGTACCTACCTTCTCTCCTTTTTCTATCACCAATGATCCTTTGGTGACCTTCCACACATTATCTGTAAATATGTATATACAAACTTCACCTGCCAACTACACTGTTGAAATCATATTTTTTCTTAGATCTAGAACATGTCTTACCTATTTCAACAACCATTGGTTTCCATTGCTTTGCTTTATTTTTACCTTTCCCATTCCAACAATTTTGCATGGTGCATCATCACCTAAATGAACCTGTCAAAAATCACCTTGAACATACTCTAGAAAATGTTTCCTATGGGTTGTGGCATGAAATGAATCCCTTGAATCTACTACCCAAGAATCAGAAATATTATCTACAGAAAGAATCAAATCATCTTGTAACACATCACCTATTACATTTTCTTACTGATTTTTCTCTTGATGTCCATTTCTTTGTTTCTTTGGAGCTTTGTAGTATTTCTTCAGATGTCCTTTCCTCCCACAATTCCAACACTCTATATTTCCCAGTATGGATTTAAATCTACCCTTCCTAGAATTCACACGGTTCCCTGAGCCCTTTCCTCTATCCTTTTTTCTTCCCCTATTCTCCATGTTCAATGCATTACTTGATGTCTCACCTGTGATTTTCCATCGCATTTCCTCACTAAGTATAACACTGACAACATCATCAAATTTGAAAGTATTTGAACTAGAGACAGAGTTACTTACAACCATGACCAAGATGTGCAAGCTTTCTGGAAATGAGCACAAGATTGGAAGATCCCTGATCTCATCATCGAAGTCCACTTTTACAAAATGTAGTTGATTAGTAATTGTATTAAATTCATTTAAATGATCTACAACAGACCCACCTTTTGACATCTTCATATTAAATAATCTATTCATTATAAATACCATATTTGATGACGAGGGTTTTTCATACAGTTTAGCCAATGCGTCCATCAACTAATTCGTTGTATTTTCTTCTGAAATGTTGAAATCCACTAACACTGCTAGGCTTAGCCATATTGTTACTAATGTCAGCCTGTTAAGAACCTCCCATTCTTCATCCTTCATGGTCGTCGACTTCTTTTTTATTCCACCCAATGGTAGGAATAGATCCTTATGATATAAATAATCTTCCATTTGCTTCTTCCATAACTGGTAGTTTTGGCCATTAAATTTCTCGACCCTAAACTTTCCATCTTTCTCCATTGCTCCCACTCGAGCCAGGAATTCTCTTTTCTTATGAGTTACCTTTTTATCTCATACCACTTTTTAGAAAAATAGGATCGCAGAGAAATAAATTAAAACAAATGTGGAAATAAAACATAGAAGCTACACAATATGATAGAGACACAGATATATGTGGTTCACCTAGTGTGCGCTACATCCACCAGATAAATTGCCAGGTCCTTCCTTTATTATTATCCAGCAAATGAAAGGATACAACCTGCATCACACCCGTTGTAAATTACTCTTATTTCTCTCACAAACTCCTCTCTCATAATACAATATTCACAATGATACATAACCGCAATACATTTCCCTCATAAAAGAGGGTTTCCTTCTATGGAAAAAAACCCTAACATAACTTCTACCATCAAATCTGTGAACTTATAATGAACGATCCATATTTATAATGAAATTACAATATAAATTTACAAGGAAAATTTTCCTTTGGGGGCTTCGACCCCGAACCCCAGGACCCCATAGAGGGGGTAACCCCCTTCTGCACTCCCTTGCATGGAGGAGTGTACATAGTTCTAGTGTTTAAAGTCTTCATGGGGTATAAACACGACTGAAAACAAAGACCTCTGAATCAGGAAGATAATTAGGCTCCACAACCAATATTATCTACAACATTCACATTTATTAGTCCTTCAAATCATAGAATATCAAAATTTACCTGTACCTTGAAGGGGGTTGCATGGCCGCTTGATGAAGATACTTCTCCTGTGGGAAACCGTCGAAGGATCTGCGCAAATTTTTCCATTATTTCGTTCATGTGTCACACAAGGGCTTCCTCGAGCAACATTTTAAAAGGATCTCCTACTCCATCATATTTCTTTTCGTATCCCATGGGTTGTTGTCAGGCTCGGCATGACCGATGTTGCAACGAATCGATTGGTTCAAGTCCCAATTTCTTGTACCCATATATTGTCAGGGACATGCATGAAATAAATAAATAAAGAGCATACCGCTCTGATACCACTGATCCATATTTAGGAGTGGAACAAATTGATTAATAGACCGAATACAATAAACATAGAGTTATGAAGAACAACACAGATATCCAGTGAACAATATCTTATATTGAATAAATGAAATAGGTTGAAACTGTAAAACTAAAGAACATAAACACTTGCTCGAATGGTGGTAGCTATCTCTGAGAATATATGTGTCTTCTACACACATTTGTCTAAGAATAATGATTACAATTAGGATCCATAGGCCTTTTTAACATTACTCATGAATGCCAAAACCCTAGACATCCAAAAACCTAACCCTAGGATATGAAACGCCAAACATTATGTGGGCCCCTATGGGTAAGTTGGTACCTCAACTTCCCTAGTTCATAAATTTTACATCTGACCTTCATTTTAGGTGTGCGATAGCTCGTTGGAAAGGTGTTTTTGCGAAATACATATTATGCCATCAAAATATAACTCTATCTATAATTTCACTATGGAGAGCCAAAAAAACACTATTTAGGGCCCCAAAACGACCCTGGAAGTACATCAAGATGTGCTCACATGAAAACATACAAAATAAGCCAGTTGGATTAAGTGGGAGGCCACTAGTATCCACTTGGAAGATGTGTAGGGCTTTATACATCCCCAGAAGTGTAGAACCCGTAATTACAAAGACGTAGAGAAGAATGTTTTAAACTAAAAATTGTCAAGAGGAGCCAGTTGGAATAGGTGGGTGGCCACCAATATCCGTCAAGATCATTCCTCTTCCTGCGCAGTACTTGATTCACCACCCTATGTGAAATGGGAGTCTCCCTTCCTTCCGTGTAATTATCAATCATTTCATATAGTGCATTCAATGAAATTTCATCTTTCATTAGCTCTATGCAGCTTCTCAAGAATTCTCTTAGAGTTTTTACCTTCCGAGTTGGCCTCTTTGGCACAACATGATCTCTGACATGAGGCGCATATGAATTTGATGCTCCCCAATATTATCCAATTACATCTTTTTGTGCCCTATTAACTGTCTCATTTTATTGTTGATCATCGAATGTTGGCATAGGCCCTATTGACTTCCTTACCCACTTCTCAACATGCTTTCCTCCATTCATCACATCAGCCCCTTTTCTATCAACTGTTATTCTAGGTCATTAATTTCATTTTTCAGATGATATATTCTGTGCATTCTGATTTGGATTATGGTTATGATTTCCTCTTTCCTACCATTTCTCTACTAGTTGAGGACAATATTTTGTTTCATGGTCTAATTCTCTACAGTATGTGAAATTTGTACACAGATTTGGGCAGTCACGGGCTAAGTGTCCCGGTTGGTTATAGTTGTAACATATTATTGGTCCTCTTCCTCCTCTACTAAAATTTCCTCTGCCTCGACCTTTGCCAAAATTTCCTTTGTTCCATGGATTAAATACCCTCTAATTATTATAATGTGGACCATCTCTTTTTGTCGCAACATTCTACTCCTGAATCATGTACATATATGTAGTGCACTTCTTCATCAAATTGAATGCATGACAATCTTTCTTTTCATGTCCGGATGACTTGCAAAAATTGAAAAATAAGTTCCTTGGTGAACTATGATACTTTTGTAGTGGTGGAAACTCAATTGGACGATGTCCCCATTTATTACATATCTCACAATACCCCCCTTCTGGTAAAGGACTCAACAATCAAGTCACCAAATATTGTCTGAATGTTAAGAATTCATCCTTATGATGGCCTTTAGTCTTACACTTGGTACACCATACTTGTTCATGTTTATCCTTCCCTTTTGTAATTTCTTCCATTTGAATCGTAAAAGAAACTAACTGCATTTGAAATTGCACCATCCCTCCACTATCTCCTACAGTAGATTATTCCAATTTCAATGCAATTTCCAGAGCCTCAGGCTGCAACACAACCTTATGTTGAATCAATGGCCTCTGAATGTGTGGTATAGGTCCTGTAATAAAACATCATTGATGTTTTTGATGAGGGATCTGAAAATTCATCCTACCCATCCAATCCTTGAACCTTTGATCGAAGTTCCATATCGAATATGTTTGCACTTGTTTAATCTCCTTCAGTTTTGTAATGTAATGTGAATCAGACTTTGGTTTCTTGAACTCTTTTAACAATGCTTGTCTTATCTTTGCGAAAGTACTGGCATGTCCTACAGGTGTGGTACTTTTCAACTTCATGTACTATACTAACGCATGACCTCTAAATGTTGTTGCTAACTATGTAATCTTCACGGCCTCATCTTGAACATTCTTTGCATCCCAAGTTGTCTCGCAGACAAATAGATGTTGTTCTGGGTCCTTTGACCCAACTCCATGGAACTCAAGTAATCTGAGGGTATTGTCTACACCTTCCATGTTTCTTTTTGTACTTCCTCCTCTTGGTAATGTTGGTTGACTTTGACTCTGCACACTACTTCCACTACTATGATTTCTACTACTATGTCCTCCCTGGCTAACTATAATTTCTTTTCATAAGTCTTCAATTGCTATCTATGATTGCGGTGATGCACATGGGGTCATGGATTCAACACACCATCCAGTATGAGTAGGAATTTTAACAGTTCTTCAATTATAGGAATGGACTGTAACTCCTCTTCCTCTCCTCCTATATGTGGTGTTTCCATGATTTGGAATATTGCACAAGTTTCTCTCCCCTCCAGATCACTATGTGGATCTACTTTCTCAGCCTCAGTCTTTCACGTTGTGTACCTCCTTCCTATGTGTAGTTCTCCAAACTCATCTTCTTCCTCTAGTATACCTTCGTCCGTTCTCTACATCCTCAGTCCCTCCTTTCTTTCTTCATTGCTTCTTTCATTTTCTTCCTCTCCTTATACTATCATCTTGTCATCCCTCAGTTCCCCTATGTGTGTGAAGCCCCTTAGCATTTAGACTCCATTGTCATCTTCCACTTATCACAAAACAACATATGTATCCACGTACCCAATGATTTCATTAACCTTCCACGCGAACCTTTGAAAAAGTCCATTTCTGCAACACTGTATGAGTTCGTACAATCTACTGCAAATTATGTAATGTATCCTCCTAATATACTATCTAACCATAAATCCACTACACAAGAAGTTTGATTACTTATAGAATTGAGTTGGCTTACCAACTCAGGATTCGAATTCCTTGGCGTTGCGGTTCAGTACCTTCCAATTCTTTCTACTAGTATTTCTAACCACTTAGTCAACATAATTGGAAATTATCCAAAGAAATTCCATTCAAATTTGTGTACACATACCTTTGCATCTATTGTTCATTACTCATCTGAGCATTTTTATTCTCTTTTCAATAAAAATCTCGTTCCTTCCCTTCTAACCATTCTCAGATCTCTTTCTTAGTCGGCCTCCAAAACATTCACTCAATCACAGATTCTGGGTCCCAACAATAGAACCATTTGTTGGCGCTACGCATGGTTGTAAGACCCTAGGTTCAAATTATCTTGACCAACAAAACCCTTTAGACACCGGCCCTTTCGTCATCACCTGCATGAAGATGAAGTCTCACCAGATGTACCTATTGGGACAACCAAGTTTCTGCATTAGTCATGGAATGGGTGGTGATCATTCTATTCATTCTTACTTATTGGTTATGTGTGCATTGTTCTTATTTTTTTCTTAGTTAGCTACTTAGTTAATTTTGATTCATATTACCATTATGTTCCAGATTACAACATGATATCATTATTGTAACAACCGTAACGTTTGTGCAATGATTACCCATAAGAAAAATCTAATCTAATATGCGTCGAGACAGAAACCATAAAAAATCACACGAAAGACACACAAACACAATAGTTAACGTGGTTCCCCCAAATTTGTGCTACGTCCACGATGACGGGCTTCTTCATTATTATTTTGGTAATTGTGTCACGCTTGCGCACTACACTTTACAAATATACATCATGTGATCATTTCCTTATCCTTTCCTAGCTAATCTGTAGTGCAAGCCTCTCTCTCTCTGCATCATCTCCTCAACACTCATGCATAGACTCAATGGTTACTTCCTCAATTTATTCAAGAAGAAGAAGAAGAAGAAGAGCCAACAAAACCCATATTCTCCCAACCCATTAAATATTTATACATAAATTCTAGGGCTTAAAACTCTACTTGGTTCATCCCAAAACCCTATTACAATGCATGATAACTCGCATTGGCTTGTTGTTCAGAATGTTTTTATGTCTACGTGTTTCTTTTTCACTATGATTGTTGTTCTTCCTACTTTTTCACGTCCCTACTATCTTTAGCCCGTCAAGATGTCATCCTTACTTTTCGCCCTCTTTCTTCCCTTTCTTTATTCTTTTTCTTTTATTCCTCTTATTTATTTTTCTCACTGCGTAGTGTACTCCTGAATGTGCTTCAACTTCGCAGTGTACTCCCGAATGCACCTCAACTACACACTGCACTCTCGAGTCTTCCTTCTTCTTTTGCACACATCTTCTGTACCTAGGATTTTTCATGCATCTTGTTTCCATAATGCCTCTCCAACAAAACCTCATTGTAAGACATTTATACACAACCACAATTACTAAATCTTTAGATGTAACATCAATAACCCAATCTATATGACGCTATCTTACACTACAAATTAGTAAGTTGATTCAACTTCTCTCAAAAGAAATTCATCAATACAAACTAGTTGACAAGATCAAACAACTTGGAATATTAATATGTATACCTAGTTGAGTAACAAAAATACTTTTCATCAAATTCGACTATGAATTGAGAGGACAGATTTTGAAGATTTGAGGGTTTGGTTAGAAGATAAAAATATATAATGCTATTTCATAAGTACCATATCATAGAGATCTTTATAAGGATTCGTTAATAGTAATACCATGGTGTAATCAAACTTGTAAGAAGAGAATCCAAATAATTTAGAATAGATCTGACACTGATAGAAATATTGAAGCGTGTGTGATTTTTTGGAGTAACTTGTAGAAATAGAAGTCAAACTGAGACAATCTTATTCTTCAATTATTGAATGTCAAAGAAAAGAAAATAACATTGCCTATGTTGAATATGCCAACAAATTTCCCAGATTTGGTAGATATGAGCAGATTTAGTGGAGCCTATTTGGTAGTAGTTTGTTCAACCAAATCTACCAATTTGGTATGAACGCACAACTTTAGAAAATAGTTATGTAACTAATCTAAATCTGTTCATTATTAATGTAATCCCGTAGAGGTGGACAAGAGCGTGAGAAGAGAGTGTGAGCCTGTCGTAATCTCCTTGATTCGAATAATAAAACAACCGATACCTCTACTTGGTGGACGTAGCCCAATGTTTGGGTGAACCACATTAAATCTTTTTGTTTTAATTTTGTGCTTGAATTATGATATTTTTGTTTCCACATTTGCAAATCTGACAAGTGGTATGAGCTCAGGTTGGAGGATAAGGCAGTTGAGGGCATCAAATTTACAGAGGTGTGTAGATTTCCAAATCACTGTAGGACCCTCCTCTAGTAGGGTGCGGTGACTTACTCACAAAACTTCACACACTGTAAAATTCTCAGATCGCCACAGTCCAGCTTTGAGAGAGGTGCGACGACTCTTGACAGACCTTCGTAGTCTAGCTATGTTGTGAGGTGCAGAGACCCTTTGAAGCACGTTGCAGGGAACTCATATCGGGAGGTGTGACGACTTTAGAAAACTTGGATGTATGTTTCTTTTTTTTGGAGTGAACAAAATTAAAGGTTGCAAAGTATGAAAAGGTTGACTTTTCTTTATTAAAGGTATTAAGAATTGAATTTCCTTTTTTTAGATCAAGAGTAAGTCAAGTCACGTGGAGGATGTTAAAGGTTTATTATATTTGGATTTAAATATAATATGAAAAGGGTGGAGAGGAATTAAAGTAAAAGTGAATATTTTTATTAAAAGAATTCTTTTTATTAAAAGGTGAATTTTAAATTTCTTTTTTAATAAAAGGTGGGGTGAAAAAGGTTTTTTATTAAATATTTTATAAAACTTTGTCAAGATTAAACCATTATTCCTCCACATATTTTTTGAATGGGCCTTGGTTATTACAAGAAGTGGTGTTTTTAAGGGAATGTTTCTTCTAATGGACAAGACGCAGAGTGCTAAGCTAGAAATTGAGAAGGTCAATGGAAAGAACAATTTCAAGATCTGGAAGGTTAAGATGCACGATCTGCTTGTGCAACAAGGCATGGTGAAGGTGATTTTTGGAAAAGCAAAGCAACCTGCGACCATAATAGATGATGACTGAGACACGATGGATGCGAGAGCACTGAGTTCCATACACCTGTGTCTGGACGACGATGTATTGTTCAACATTGTTACAGATAAGACAACAGTCAGTTTGTGGTCAAAGATGGAAATCCTGTACATGACGAAATCCTTGAAGAACATTATCTTCCTGAAAAGACAATTGTAGACTATGTTCATGAAGATACGAAAATAAATGATCATTTAAATACTTTTAATACTCTTTTAGTCCAATTGACTAGCATGGGATTGAAATTTGAATCTAAAGATAAGGCGATTACATTATTATGTTCTTTGCCCACGCCATGGGATCACTTTGTTACCTCTATTAGTTTCAGTTCAACAGAAACTATTGAGTTTGATGACATTGTTAGAGCTTTACTGTCTGAGGAAACAAGGAAGAAATCCAATCTAGAAACCTCTACATGTGAGGCGATGGTGATCAGAGGCAGACCTAAAGAAAGAGGACATGGTCATAGGGATTTCTCTTGGTAAAATTCGAAGGGAAGAAAGAGAAAGCTTAAGTGTTGGTTTTGTGGCAAATTTGGACACTGAAGAAGGATTGTTGGAAGTGACAACAAGCCTCTAAAGAAGACCCTCCAAAAGAGACGAAGGAAGCAAATGCAACCAAAGCAAGTTCAACAACAGGTTTAGGTATGACTAATGAAGTTTTGTCAATTAGTATTGGTTCATGTTATGATCAATAGTGGTTATTAGATTCTGGTGCTTCAAACCACATATGTCTTCATAGACACTGGTTTATTACTTATCAATCTATAGATGATGGAATAGTTTACATGAGAAATGATATCTCGTGTAAAGTTGTGGGAATTGGTAGCATTCGAATTAAGATGTTTGATGGAATTATAAAAATATTAATTGATGTAAGACATGTACCTGAGCTTAGGAAGAACCTAATTTCTTTGAGAGTCTTAGATACTGGAGGATATAAAAGTATTGTTCAAGGTGGAGTTATGAAGGTCTACAAAGGAATCCTACTGGTTGTGAAAGAGAAGAATGTTGGTAACATGTTTCTGTTAGAAGGAAGAACTGAGTCAGATCATGCGACAACAGTATCCGAGAATGGCAGTGATTATGTTCAACTATGGAATCAACGGTTGGGCCATATGAAAGAACAAGGATTGAAGGTATTATCTGATCGCAAATTGCTTCCTAGTCTAAAGTCTTTAAAGTTAGATTTCTGCAAGCACTGTATTTATGAAAAATAGAATAGGCATAGATTAAAAACCGGAAGACACACTAGTGAAGAAATCCTTAATTATATTGATTCTGATGTTTGGGGGCCATCCCCTACTGTTTCATATGGAGGATCATCATATTTTGTTACTTTTATAGATGATTTCTCTAGGAAGGTGTGGATCTATATGTTGAAAATTAAGGCTGATTTATTTACAGTTTTCAAGCAGTTTAGAGATTTAGTGGAAAAGAGCACTGGTAGATCCATTAAATGTTTAAGAACTGATAATGGTGGTGAATTTACGTCAATGGATTTTGAGAATTATTGCAAGTAATTTGAGATCGATAGGCGTAAAACCACTGCTTATACTCCTCAACAAAATGGAGTTGTTGAACACATGAACAAGACTCTTCTAGAGAGAGCAAGGACTATGTTGAGTAATGCCAACTTGCAGTAGGAACTATGGGAAGAAATTGTATCTATAGCTTGTTATCTGGTGAATCGATCACCATCAACAACAATAGAATGAAAAATTCCTGAAGAGGTATGGACAGGTCACCCTTGTAATTATTCTAATCTTAAATTTTTTGGTTGTGATAACTGTGCTCTAATTATGAAACATGAACATTCTAAATTATATCCAAAATAACAAAGGCTTATCTTTGTTGGATATGGTGATGGTATGCCCACAAGATTACCATTAACAGAGATGTAATATTTGATGAATCATCTCTCATCAAATCAAATGTAGATGTTCAAATGAAACAGGAAGAAACACCAAAGTATCAACAAATACAGTTTGAAACTAATGAAGGTGAACATGAACAAGTTTCAGAAGATGTTCATGAAGAGTGTCCTGCAATAAAGGAAGACATGGTTGATGATGACAGTCAACAGATTGTGGATGAGCCAGCCAGAAACTTCCCTAAGGAGGTCTACACGGGTCTGAAATCCTCCAAGAAGGTGTGATGATTTTGTTTCATCAGTTTCTTTAAGTACTAATGCTGATGAACCTTCATGCTATCAGGAAGCTATGAAGGGTTCTAACAGTGATAAATGGAAAGAAGCAATGAAGGATGAAATGAAGGAATTAGAGAGGAACACCACATGGGACCTGGTAGAACTTTCAAAAGACAGAAAAATTATAGGTTGCAAGTGGGTCTACAAGCTGAAGAAGGGTGTTGATGATAAGGTGGAGAGGTGCAAGGCAAGGCTGGTTGCGAAAGGATATTCTCATAAAGAAGGTATTGACTTTCATGAGATTTTTTCACTAGTTGTAAGGACTGTTTCAATTCAAATTGTGTTAGCATTAGTTGCATTGTTTGATTTGGAGTTGGAGCAACTAAATGTTAAGACTGCTTTCTTACATGGAGATTTGGATGAGGAAATTTACATGGAACACTCTGAAGGGTTCGTTCAGAATCGCAACAAGAAATTGTTTGCAAGCTCAAGAAATCATTGTATGGTCTAAGGCAATTGCTGAGACAATGGTACAAGAAATTTGACTCTTTCATGGTGAGCCATAATTATACAAGGAGTGAGTATGATCATTGTGTCTACTTTAAGAAATTGAATAATAACATATTCATTATCTTAGTATTGTATGTTGATGATATGCTTTTAGCAAGCAAAATCATAACTTAGATCAATAGGTTAAAGGCTCATATGGCTAGGACATAAAATATGAAAGATCTAGGAGAAGCAAGGCAGATTTTGGGCATGGAGATATTCAGAGACAGGAGGAATGGTAAAGTTTGGTTGTCACAACAGAAGTATGTTGAGAAGATACTTTTGAAGCTTGGTATGAACGATGTGAAATGAGTTTCAGTTCCTTTGGCTTCCCATTTTAAGATTTCTTCAAGTTTATGTCCTAGTACAAAAGAAAAAAATGAATATATGTCTCTTATACCATATGCTAATGCAATAGGAAGTCTAATGTATGTGATGGTTAGTACACGGCCAAACATTTCACATGCAGTTGGGGTTGTCAGCAGGTATATGGCAAATCCAGATAAAGAGCATTGGGCAGCAATGAAATGGGTGCTTAGGTATATGAGGGGAACAAGTGATTACTGTATCACCTATAACAGTGGTCGTGAGTTAGTTTGTGGATATGTTGATTATGATTTTGCAGGTGATTTGGACAAGAGAAGGTCGACTTCAGGGTATGTCTTTACTCTTGCAGGTGGAGCTATTAGTTGGATGTCAAAGCTAGAGAACATTGTTGCTTTATCCACTACAAAAATAGAATATGTTCACATGCTTGCAAAGACACAGTTTGGTTGAAAGGTTTGTTTGGTGAGTTTGAAAGGGTGCAGGACAAAGTAAAGTTAATTTGTGAAAGTCGAAGTGCTATTCACTTGGCTAAGAATCCAACCTACCATAGTAAAACAAAACATATACCTATCAAGTACCATTTTGTATGACAGGTCATTGATGAAGGTGGAGTCTCTTTTGAGAAAGTGCATACAAAAGAGAAGCTACGATGGTGCTTGGCTTCTCTTGGCTTGCAAAAAAGGTGATAAACAAAAGCAGGAGCAAGGTATCAGGTTAATTGTTGTTAAAGTGGAGATTGTTGAATTTCCCAGATTTGATAGATATGAGCATATTTAATGAAGCCTATTTTGTAGTAGTTTGTTCAACCAAATCTACCAATTTAGTATGAACGCTCAAGTTTAAAAAATAGTTATGTAACTAATATAAATCTGTTCATTATTTATGTAAACCGGTAGAGGCAGACAAGAACGTGAGAAGAGAGTGTAAACCTGCTGTAATCTCCTTGATTCAAATAATAAGACAAGAGATACCTTTGCTTAGTTAAGTTAGCCCAACATTTAAGTGAACCACTTTAAATCTAAATCTCATTCTATGCTTGAATTATGATATTTGTGTTTCCTCAATTGCAAATCCAACATCCTAAAAGTTTTAAGTTTTGGAATTTTAGATAATATAGTTAGAACGTTATACGATTTGCAAATCCAACATCCTAAAAGTTTTAAGTTTTGGAATTTTAGATAATATAGTTAGAACGTTATACGATTTGGCAGTTTAGATAATGCAGTTAGATATTTAAATATTTTATTTACCACATTTTGTTTAAATTTAGGTTCTCTGAAACTTTAGAAATCATTAAACAACGGCTACAAACGGCTTCAAACCTATGACACCTCAAAGGAAGTAGCTTGGGACTGAGAATGATTTTAACTTATAAACCGAGGCAAAGTTTCTTCTGAACATCTACATTTTACAATCGTTTCTCGTTGGCGCTGAGGCATCGTTTGGTCTAGTTCCAAACATCATGAAAATCAGCTCCATTAATTCCAAATTCTTCTTGCTGTGGCGATGCAAAATCTTTTTGAATAACTGGATGTTCATTAAACTGCCAGATATCATCCTCCCACAGAGGCCCATAGAAAACTTGCTGTGGCGATGCAAAATCATTTTGAATGACTGGATGTTCATTCAACTGCCAAATATCATCGTCCCACAGATACCCATAGAAAACTTGCTGTGGCGATGCAAATTCATTTTGAATGACTGGATATTCATTCAACTGCGAAATATCATCTTCCCACATAGACCAGTACAAAACTCGGTTGGTCTCAACACAACTATCCACGGCATCCAAATACATAATATTGGGAATTAAATCTCCATCGATATGGTTCATGATGATTTCATCCGGAGTAAACTGGTCTACGAAGAAATCAAGCTCTGCGCGAACATCATCGTAATACGTGAAGTTTCCAATATCAGACGTCACTGAGATCGGTTTAGAGTTCCAGCCTGCAGTCAATTCACCTTGCGTATTTGAATGCATCTGATCAGCAATTTCATCTTCGAGAGAATTTATAACCCTGTTGATCCCAACGTCGCTCTCTTCTGGATTGCAGATATTAGCGCTCATATTATCGATCTTGTCGAACAAGGCCACGAGATAACTGTCATACGCTAAGGTTAATCCGCCATTGGTTCGCTTCGCCTCTGGCAAAGCCAATCCGTCATTCCAAGACTCATCTCTCCGTCGCTTATTTTGAGAAACTTGTGAGGAGGTGGCCATCTCTGCGAAGAAATACTGTGATTAAAATACAACAGATATTACAATACAGAGCCTGGATTATATCACCTAACTTCCTTCGGGATTTGGGAGTTAATGAAAAGAGCGAAGTTAAATACTTCAATAACACAGGTCCTCATGGTCACCCCAAAACTTGTCCACAATATATAGGTAATTGACAGTGGATGGATCACAAGAGATCCCGATTGAGGTGGAAGCTTCCCCAACCAAACCAACCCAACGCCGTGTGTTTAAAAGCGTTTTTCTTTTTTAACTTCGTTGAAACGGCATTCGTACTGCCCAAGCAAGTTATGGGAGAGAAGCCGTCATTCGTATGACCTGCGTAAAACCAACGCGTAGTCAAAATCGCTGTTGCCAGGCAAGTTACCGGAGAAAAAACAGCATTCGTAGGACCCGCGTAAATCCAATGCGTGGTCGAAATACAGTGCCCGAGAAAGTTAGTGGAGAAAATAAAAAACATTCTCAATTTCATTTATATTGACCATGTTTTCCAGTCATGCAGATCTGACCCCTCCCGATACGATGGAAGACGCGGCGCGGTTCCGTTTCGCATGAAGCTGGACAAAGCTGACAGGAGTCCTTTTCTACACTTCGTGGAAATGGCATTCGTAGGACCCGCGTAAAACCAACGCGTGGTCGAAATCACAGTGCCGAAGCGAGTTACCGGAGAACACAACCAATACAATGTGAATGCTCTCGAATATTTTTTGTCGTGATTTCTGACTTTTTTTAGTTGACAAGAATTTAACTTATTTTTGAAGGGTTGAGTCCGTATTTTTGTATAATAGGTGATCTTAGCGAAAACAATTAAAATGCACGCGGGTGTGAGGAATATTATGGAAAAAAATTAAAATTCACGCGGGTGTGAGAAATATTATTGAAAAAAAATAAAATAGATAAAGCGTTTCTTCGAGCGCAATTACCTTTTCATAATTGCTCGTATCATTCATGGCGGTTTCCTTGAAATATTATTGAAAAAAAATAAAATAGATAAAGCGTTTCTTAGAGCGTAATGACTTTTTCATAATTGCTCGTATCATTCATGGGGGTTTCCTTGTTAATGGGCACAATTAATGATATTTTAACTTTATTTAACTTTAAACCTTAATCTGATGGCTATGCATTGAAGATGCTAGCATATTCTTAGTCGTCCTCCAAAATCAATGGGTCAGATTCATTGTTCATAACTTTCTTGCATTTATCAAGGCATCTGTTAACATGTTTACTTTTTAACATTTACCTAATCACATTAAAAAATTACTGTACGGATATATAATTGCCAGGTTTCGGCATTCACCAGCCACCACACTTTGAGGCTGTGCTAGTGTATGTCCTCCATCAAACTTTATGGCGGTTTATTTGCGTGTGCCATCCGTCGAACTTTGGTGATCTAACTATGAATTAATATATAAGAATCAAATATTTCGTGAATATGCCAACGGAGCACCTCCAATTCTCATCAATAACCCACAGATAAAAAGACTGCATTTTGTAACGACGTAGTATAAACGTTTTACGTTTTTATACTTTAAAGTCATTTTTGATTTTTGTCAATGTCGATGGGTTTTATTTTTTGGTGAGATATTTAGAAAACAGTTAGTTAGAATGTAGATTTTAGTGGCCAAATTATATATTTAAACGATTTATACACTCAATGTAAAATTGCGACCAACAATTACACTACCAATTACATTACCGAATTTTGATAATAATTACTTAAAAAAAAATAAAATCTTAAAGCATTTGAACTACTCCGTGTTGACCCAATATTTAACTTTTGTGCTGACCCACTCCTACACATTGGGGATCATGCACATATTATATTCAAAAATCTAGATGGCATGTTTGCCAATACAATTGTGGAGGCTAGGTGACTTTGACTCCGTTTGTGAAATTTTGAAATGTATCATTTCAAAGCCACAATGTCGGTCGGTCAGAGTCTCAAACATTTCGACATGGTCAACGTGTTTACTTTAACCATCCAGATCCTTCGTACGCTCATGGCGCTGTTGACCACTGATGAAGATATACCTACTTAATACAACTTACGCCGTCTCCCATCACGGTCAATTAGCTCAAGCTATCGTAATTGTAATTGTAGCAAATTGCACTAACTTAATCGTAACTATCACAACCACATTATAAAAATGGTTGATATATTTCGATCAATTTCATCTTTTAGATCCAATGGTTCTTATTAGTATAGTGTACATCAACCATTTTTATAAAATGATTGTAGTATTTTAGTGTTTCAACTATTCAATGTTGCCTCCAATGCACCAACATTGCTAAGCATATATGTAAAACTAGAACCCACCATTCCTAGAAGCAAATAGCCAATAAATACAAAAATCATAATTCTTATGCTATTAGTAGTCGCTAGAGAAAATTTTCTCTTGTTATAAATACATTGTTTGATTCTCGATTTAATTTTGAATTATCAATAAAAGAGAGAAATTGGGTAGTAGGAGCGCAGCTTGTCCAGGAACCCAATAGGTCGTGGATCGACGTCGAGCGCATACTACTCTGCGCAATGTAGTTTCAAATATTGCGCACCAAACATGATTTGCGACAAAGTTCTCAAAACGAACTGCGCAATGAACAAACTACATGATTTGTTGTGTGTTGTAAATAAACACACTTAATGAAATTATTTATGGATGTAGAAGTTCTATGCTTAGCACATAAACTCAAAAATATGACAGAAACTTGTCAACACACAAAATACTTGATATTAATAACCTCAGCACAGTGTGTGAATACAAAATAAAATAACAAAGATGAGCTTCGCCTCAAATGACTTATGTTGACTTTATAGACATAGAGCTTGTGCTCAGACTTCTTCACCTCCTTAGTTGATGTTGTTTCTCTTTCCTCTCTACATCTTCTCTTCTCCTCTCCATCAATTTCATCTGTCTCTTTGCATCCTCCATCATTGAATAACTAAAGGACTCAGACTTATATGGACTTCGACTCAGACTTCCTGTAGAAGTAAAATTGACTTAACATTAAAGACGACTACCTCTTCAACTACTTAAATGAGCTCGAGAAAGAAAAATATCATCTCCATTTATAACTCTCCTTCTTACCAACTAAATTAGACTGAGTTTGACTAAACGTGCGACTTTGCACTTGCAGACTGTCAGACACACTAACTCAGTGACAATTTCAGCTTACTAAAAAAACTACTCTAACTGAAAAATCGACAGAGACATGAAGATCTCATCGACTTGTAATTACTATTTCCAACACTCCCTGTTAATTATAAGTAGGTGGGATTACAAAATTCATAATTCTTATGCTATTAGTAGCCGCCATAGAAAATTTTCTCTTGTTATACATACATTGTCTCATTCTGGATTTAATTTTGAATTATCAATAAAAGAGAGAAATTGGGTAGTAGGAGTGCGACTTCTCCAGGAATCCAGTAGGTCTTGGATCGATGTCGCGCACAGACTACTCTGTGCAACGTAGTTTCAAATACTGGGCATCGAACAAGATTTGTGACAGAGTTCTCAAAACAAACTACACAATGCACAAACTACACAATTTGTTGTGTGTTGTAAATAAACACACTTAATGAAATGATTTATGGATGCATAAGAACACAGTTCTATGCTTAGCACATCAACTCAAAAATATGACAAAAAGTTGTCAACACACAAAATACTTGATATGAATAACTTCGAAACAGTGTGCGAATACAAAATACAATAACAAAAATGAGCTTCGGCTCAAATGACTTATATTGACTTTACAAACACAGAGTTTGTTCTCAGACTTCTTCACCTCCTTAGTTTCTATTGTTTCTCCTTCCTCTCTACCTTTCCGCTTCTTCTCTCCATCAATTGCATCTATCTCTTTGCATCCCGCATAATCAAATCACTGAAGGAATCAGACTTATATGGACTCCGACTCAGACTTCCTATAGAAGTAAAACTGAATTTACATTAAAGACGACCATTAATATGATTGACTTTTCAACTACTTAATGAAACTCGAGAAAGATAAATATCAGCTCCATTTATAACTCCCTTGTTTTCCGATTGACATATAATGAGTTTGACTAAACGTGCGACTTTGCACTTTCAGACTGTCAGACAGACTGAATGAAAAAACGAATGACTGAAAAATTGGCATAGACATGAAGATCTCACTGACTTGTAATTACTATTTCCAACACTCCCCCTTAATTATAAGTAGGTGGGATTACAAAAAAAAAATCATCAAAAAATTGAATTTTTCATTTACTGTCACTCATTTGTTACTATGCAGACTCCCAAACTACTGCATAGATGTTGAAATGCATCTCTTGTTAAATCCTTTGTAAATATATATGTGACTTGTTCTTTTGACCTGCAAAATTCTAAACAGATCTCTTTGTTATTCACTAATTATCTAATAAAATGTTACCTTGTATCAATATGATTATTTTTCTTATGAAACACATGGTTCTTTGATAACATGATGGATGAATTGTTGTTGAGAATACTGTTGTTGGTTTTTATTGTTCCTGCAACAAATATTTTAACATTCTTTTCATCCGAACTGCTTGACAAGTTTGCTTGTAGTTGCAACATACTCTTCTTCTGCTAAAAAAAGAGTCACAGTGGGGTGCTTCCTTGATTCCCATGATACCATACCTATTTCAAAATGAAATGTGTACCCAGGGGTATTTTTATTTGTATCTAATAAGTATGAATTCTTCTGAAGTAGAGTACTTAATGCCAAAATCTTTTGTTCCATTCACATATCTCTGAATTCTCTTTCCTACCTTCCAATGTGATTCTTTTGGATTTTCCATGAACCTTGAAATTAGGCTCACTCCATACATAATATCAGATCTTTTCGTTGCAGGTATTTTCGTTGCAAGATACATAAGAATTTATCATATTGAATCTTTTCAATATTCCATTCGCATGCTTACACTGTGAGATAAATATACCAGTTTTGGACTCATGAACTTCTATTCCCAGAAAATATCTTAAAATCCCTAAATCAGTCATTTCAAATTCATCCTTCATGACTGAATCGAATTCTTATATGCCAAAATCACTTGTAAATATCAAATCATCTACATATAAGAAAACAAATACCATATTACCTTGGTGATTTTATTTGATGTATAATGTTGGCTCATTTTCACTTCTTTGAAATCCATTCTGTGTGAAATACGAATCAATGCAACTGTACCAAGCTCTGGGAGCTTGCTTTAATCCATACAGTACTTTCTTTAATCTGTACATTTTGTTTTCTTGTCCTGGAACCTCATAACCTTGCGGTTGTTCCACATACACTTCTTCTTCTAAGTGTCCATTTAGAAATGATGACTTTACATCCATCTGATAAACTTGCCACATGTACTACACAACAATTGCTAAAACAGTTCTAACTGTGTCCATGCATGCAATTGGTGCAAATATTTCATTGAAATCAATTCCAGGTTGTTGTGTAAGACATCTTGCAACTAATCTTTCGTTGTTCTTCTTCACATTTCCTTCAACATCTTGCTTGGTTTTATAAATTCACTTGACACTTATCACTTCCTTGTCACCAAGTACATCAACTAACTTCCATGTCTATTTTTTCTCTATGCATATGATTTCTTCATCCATAGCTTGCGCCCACACATCATATTTGACAACCTCTTCAAAAGTTAATGGATCATCTATTTGTGAAAACAAAGAAAAAACTAAAAATGAATTTGTTGCATCTTCATTATAGATGTCGCATAGACTTTTTTTTTTTTTTTTTGTAAATTAGGTGGTACCTTTCTATTTTCGATTTATATATGCAGAACAGGCTACATAAAATATTTATACTGTGGCCTCAACCTGCCCGTAGGAAACCAGGTCTGTTGGTTGTCTAAGTGCTTTGAAAGCTTGCCAAAATTGAAATTGTCTCTTTATCCTATATAGCGCATTAACTAGTTGTCCTACTGCTTCACCATGTTCAAGCTCATGATATATAGCACAAGTGGTTACCACAACTATTGATAGAGCTTGGTGGATCATGATGGTTATGGACGGTTTATCCTATTGGCCAGTTGTTCACCTCAATTAGGGGGTTGAAGATCTTTGTTGACAATCAGTTGTAGTGAGTGTAACTCCACATCCCAGATTGCTTGACGCGAACAAGCATCAATGGAACGCTCTATATTCTGACATCCCCAATTGGCCAAGAAATCTGCTGCAGCGTTGCCTTTTATTTTGATGTGGCTGGGGAGTAAATATTGAACCTTCTTCAGCAATTGAATTACCTCTTCCATAAGAGCAGCTGTCCTCCAACTTTGGGTGATTTTCTCCCAAGGGGTACCTTGTTGCAGCTTCTGAATAACTCCAATTACCATGGCTGAATCCCCTTCGACTATAATTTTGTGATAGTTTTCTCTGATCGCTATAAGGATGCCCTGCTTTACCGCCATAAGTTATGCTTCATTGTTTGTGGCATGGCCCAAATCCATTGCATAAAATCGACAAACTGTTCCTTGGGAGTTGCGGAAAATGCCACCTGCTCCA
>ML783158.1:189745-260724 GCA_009831015.1 Picea engelmannii | reverse complement strand
TCTCACAGAGTCCCAGGACCCACTGGGTGGAAGCACCAACTTCCAATCTATCTCAGCACCAACTGAGTGAAGGCACCAATCTTCAAATTCTGCAAGCACCCACTTGCTGAGAGCACCAACTCTCACAAAATCCCAGCACCCACTGGTGGAAGCACCAACTTCCAATCTGTCTCAGCACCAATTGAGTGAAGGCACCAACCTTCAAATTCTACAAGCACCCACTTGCAGACAGAGACATCAGTCTCCCCTAGCACCACCCTACCACCCTAGTTTCTCTGGCTGCAACCAGATGGAAGCTACAACTTCCTGTGTTCAAGCACCTACTTGAACTTCTAAGGACAACAGTCCTCCCGAGCACCACCCTACCACCCTAATTGCTCGAATAAAATTCTTACTCAACCGATTTGCTTATTCTGATATAGCTTGCTTACCATTTCTGCTATGCTGCTCTACCTTCATCATCTCTGATCTTCTTAACTGCTCAGCCACAAATTCTATTTTACTAACTTTGATCTGTTGCTCTGCTTCACCTTCTTCTGCTACACCTTCTCGGTTTTTCCTTGCTTCGCAGGTTCTCCTCTGCCACTATCGCACTTGCAGAGCTCTATCCCTTTCTCTTCAAAAACCCCCAATTCAGTCTCTCTCATTTTATTTTATATACGCCTCCCTCATGGTTCACTGCGCCTTCCCTCTGCCGAAACAAGAACACCTGTCCTGGCAATTGAAACGCTAACCGATTTGTCATCATTATTCCATTTCTCTTAACGGATTCATAACTGAAGCGTTAAACTGTGAGGAATAACAGCAACCCTCCGATCAATACTTGATCCAGCGGTTCAGATCCCATCGGCATTTTACTCATCGCGATTTCGGCATTCTCAGTGTCGAGATGCACATGTACTTGGAACCCCCAATTCTTCGATTCCCGATGTGCTCCTTTCCCGAGCTTTATCCCCTTCCGGCTACATAATGGTCCATGTGACCAACTATCATGTGACTGTCACCATACCTCTCGTTGGGATTTCGGGGTTTCTCACTTCCTGATGTAGAGATTTTCTCACCTCTCCAATCCCTGATTATCGATGCACCCCTTTCCACGCGCTAGCCCTGCTGGCTATAGGCCTTGGCCCCATAAGACTGTCAACACATGACCTCGGTCAAACCTCTCATCGGGGTTTCAGTGTTTTCGATGTCACCATGCACATGCCTCCGGGATTCCCGATCCCCGATTTCCCGATGTGTTTCAGCCCCCCTGGCTGACCCTGGTTCACGTGACCGTTACCTGTAACCGCATTCTTATCTCTGACAACTGGCATCCACTAATCCTCTATCCTCCTTCGCTGCTGTGCTGACAGTTGTACCCCACTCATCGGGATTTCGCGGATCGCGATTTCGAAATGCACAAAACTTTTATGTCCGGGATCTCCGATATCCTGATTTCCGATTAGTCGATGAACAACCTCCTGTCGGGCCTTTCGCCAATGGCACTAATCTCCTACCACATGTCCTCTCAGATGGACGGTCCTGATCACTTCGGGATTTCGAGACTTTCGATCTCTCGTTTCCTTCGACCTCAGGAACTTCGATTTCCCGATGTCCAATATGCCGATGGTGCCTTGATCTTCGCCACTTGTCCCTCAGATGGACGGTCCCGATCGTCGATGCCTCTGCTGACATCGCACGTGGTTTGACACGTGTTAGATCCTGCCACGTGTCACTCTAATTTGTGACTTATATGTGCATGAAGTGTTGAATCTGTTTGACACTTGTCATTCCCTGGTTGTGCCACGTGTCCCTTTGCTGACGTGGTCTACTGTCGTGAGTTGGATCAACGGTTCAGATGCAATCTTGGCTCAACGGCTGCGATTACATCGTGAAATCGCATATCGCGATTTCGGGGTTTTCGTTGTCAGTGTTCACGAGACTCGTGAAACTCCGATTTCCAATTATCCGATGAAGCCTCCTGTCTACACGTGGATGGTCACGATCTCTGCTTGATTTAATGGCTGTGATCAAATCGTGAAATCGCATATCGCGATTTCGGGGTTTTCGATGTCAATTGAACTGGACATTTCAAAGTCCCGATCCCCGATTCTCCGATGGCTTATCTCCCTCGCATATTTTGAAGATCTGACGGCTGTCGGGTTTTCTTCTCAGATCCTACGGCTCATATTCTCTCTTCAATATCCTGATGACTTGTCCAGGATTTCTCCTCTGCATAGTAGAACTTAACCCCTGCACTTAATTTCTGCAGATCTGACGGTTGTCGACCTTTCTAGAAAATTGAATGGGATCCAACAGGTCTTTTGCTCGATTGACCTCAACTTCAAACTCTATTTTGACTAGATCTTCCCTTTGTCATTCTTCGTCGATTGACCTCCTTAGACTGCAACTTATTTCTTTCGCTCGTCCTCCACCATCTTCCTATCGGGTCGACTACCCTTCATCACTCCGCTTGGATATTGCTCTGTCATCATCTAGCTTCTTCTGCCATAGACGATTGCCATCAATGACAACCTTGACATTCTGCATCTTCTCTGCTATTGCCATATTTCCAACAAAATGATCCTACAATTATTATCCATGATCCTACAATGAAAGACAGTCGATTTGGTTCCTGGTTGACTTCTCAGGCACATACTAATGACTTAAAGGATAAAGGATCAAATGATAAAAACACAAAATTTCTTGTATTAAAAACAATAAAAAAAAAAGCAAAGAAGTCATTTACATTCAGAGTTTAGGTTCACCATTGGAATCAATCAAGGTACAGTGAGCATAAGGTTGGGATAATTTTGAATTCTCTGATCACAAAATGCTGGGCTTTTTAAGACAAATTCGCTAAAAGAAGAAAAATGAAATCTATGGATAGTATTACGCTGAATAAAACATAAACTTTAATATAATAGAAGTACCTTAACTGAAGTTGCAGAAACATAATTCAACTACACTTTGACCAAATTTCAGAAGAGTAAATTTCTAGGACAGAAAATTAACTAATTTTTAACACAGTGACACACCCGTGATTTTGACATTAGAGAGATGCATATACATGGAATTTAACTACCATTCAATACCAATATACACATGTGTACCATAGCCAAATGTGAATGATTTGAAGTCGTTGTCCCGTACATGCTCCGTCCATCTCCCACTTGCCATCTGATGTGACCTCATCGGTAGCTCCCAGCCAATGCTAGGGGTACTCTTCTCCCCCCGATCCCCCTGAGCTACAAAGGGACCACACACACTATACCAGATAATGCTAGCACCGATCTCACCTCGCAGGGTCAAGATACCACTTGTTACCTCAGGTGGGTATCCCAAATCCTAAAAGAGAAAGTTCATTCAAGATGAAATTCCAACAGCATAACGTTACGGAAGCAAGATGTTATCCATACTCCTCCTCCACCATCCTTTTTATAGAGTTTCTTAGTCATTAGTTTCCCAAACCCTCATTAGATTCCATTTTTATTTATTTAATTAGGAAAAACTTCCCTCGTACACATGTCACCAGATCCCCTAGTTGCACAAGAAAATAAATTTTATTAATTAATTAAATATTCCTATTTCCCTCACCCACCTAAAAACATTCCTAAAAACACTCCTCGGTGTCCCAATATTCCTTACAATTATTAAATGACTTACGCCTTACTTAATTCCTAGTTGAGTTGATAAATAGAAAGTCCCAAAGGCTAGATTCCTTACTAAGTTAGACATTTCCCTTTTTCCTTAAGTTTCCCCTTTTCTTTAAGTTTCCTCTTTTCCTTAGGTTTCCCCCTTTTCTTTAAGTTTCCTCTTTTCTTAAAGTTTCTCCTTTTTATAATCAAGTTCAAAATTAGCAGGTTTAGACAAAAAAAAAACAAATACCCTTTTTATTAATTAATCCTTTATTAAAATTTCCACTTTAATTATTAATGATTGAATTTTCTTTACCCCCTTCCTGTTATATGTCTAATTAGTTTTTTTTTGTTTTTTGTTTTGTTCTAAGGTTCTACTCACACCTAGGTTTTCAATTCACTAGGCTTGGTGACAATTCTTAATGGAAAAATTAGTTATTAAACTTTATTTATCACATCATTTATTTAAGGTTGACCATGTCCTAAGGAGGCATAGTTTTCTAGCCACTAGGTTTATTAACTTACTAGTAAAAAGCACGACGTGCTCCAATGGTGCCACTCACCTCTTTCCATTTTTTTTGTGCAACGTGCCCTTCAAGATGCACTACGTGATCTAAGGGTGCCACTCACCTCTTGATTGAATTGGTAGATGTCAAACCCCTGGAATCATTACTCTGTCAGGTGATCTTGTGGGAGACTAAGGGCCTCTAAGGAATAAGGACCCTTCCTTATTGCATGCCCTTAGAATCATCGTGAGCGACTGTCACGGTCTACCCTCACAGGATCATGGGTCTCTCGAACTAGGTAATTGTTAACTTACAACTCGAGCCGTGATGGGAGTGATAGTAGGCTGTGGTAGGGCTACTGCCAAATATCTCCCTCAATGTCTTTGGTTATCATGCGTGACCCCTCTACTCCAAATGTGAGTCTGGTCAGCAAGATATCGTCAACCAACATCCATCAACAAATTATTTCAACAATAATAATCAACATCATAACATCTAATCATATGTACATATTTCAAATCAATAACATTCAAACCTTAAAAGTCCACTCCCTGACTCAATCAAAGTCCACAGAACTTCATTGATGCCTCGACATCCTCAACATCTAGAGTCCTTCACACTTAGGAGAATCCAATCAATAGCACATGTCGATGTAAATACAACAAAAATAACATAACATAAAATCCACAATGTCTCATAGTCATAATCAAATAACCAATAGTATAATGACTCAGATCACTTACACGCAATTGTCCTGAAAGAATAAGTCCACACAGTGTGTGCAAGATTGGGATGTTACTTACAACCCTGCCTGGTTTAAAATTCATCCTGAAGTTTCACACTAATAAGTATCGAAATAAAGTGTGTCACAATATCATAAGTCTATTTATCAAACCAAAATTTAAACTATTGACGCATATCATATGCATCCTCCCAAGTCACCAAGTGTGGACTATAGTTGTCCGACCGAACCTTGACCTGATCTACAGTTCGATGTCATAGTTTTCGAATGTGATGGTACAGGATGTGGATTGGCTCCACCGTGAGCGCACCCTCATCTGATACCTTCAAGGAACTCATGTCAATAAAGTGTGTAGGATCACTAACATAATGTCTCAAAATAGATACGTGAAAAAAATCATGCATATGCCTCAAATAATCAAGCAAGGCTAGTCGATAGGCCACATGCCCCTTATTTTCCACAATATCAAAAGGTCCCATGAACTTGGGAGAGAGTTTATCACCCTTTCCAAATTTGATCAAACGCTTATGTGGTTTCACCCGCAAGAAGACTCGATCGCCAACTTCGTAACTACAGTTGACACAATGCACATCGACATAACTCTTTTTCCGATCCTGTCCTTATTTTATCCTTTGTCTTATTGTTTTCATTTGATATTCCATTTCTTGGATCACTTCTGGTCTCACCAGGACCCTATCCTCAACCCAATCCCAACTCAAATGAGTCTGACATGGGTGCCTGTAAAGAAACTTGAAAGGCATCATCTTAATGGTGCTTTGATAACTGTTGTTATATGCAAATTCTACCAGTCAAAATAATTATTCCCAATGCTTCCGTTGGTCCATCATGTACATGCACAACATATCCTCCAAGATTTGGATTTTTCGCTCAGTCTGCTCATTTGTCTTTGGGTGATATGTGGTACTAAATTTAAGTTGGGTTCCCAAGGCCTCTTGGAAAATAGTCCAAAATCGTCCTGTAAACATTGATCCTCTATCGAATATAATCCTCTTAGGAATTCCATGCAACATCACAATCTCAGTGATGAAAACTCTAGCTATGTGAGGTGCCTAATACATCATACACATAGGAATAAAATGAGAACTCTTCGTCAGAGTGTCGTCTACCACAAAAATTTAGTCATGTCTCCTTTCCGTCAGTGGTAGTCCAATAATGAAGTCCATCGAAATGACCTCCCATTTCGATTCTGGAATAGCATGTGGCTATAGTAATCCTATTGGATGTCTATGTTCAACCTTCACCTACTGACATTCTACACATCTTTCCATGTAGTTGACTATGTTTGCATTCATTCCTTTCCATAAGAATAAGGGTTTAAGGTCTGCTCTCATATTCGTGACTCCAGGATGAGCCATGTACACTTCTCTATGAGCCTCGTTTAGAATCAAAATCCTCAACTCGTCATTGGGTGGTACGTAAATTTGAATTTTAAATCTCAATAATCTATCGTTGTCCACAATAAATTCCTCAAATTTTCGTACCATCATTGTGTTTTGTCCGATAAAATCCTTGACCTCTTTGTACGAGTCATCATCGCACTATAAAGTTAGGATCTTTTCATGTAGATTCGTCTGAAGAGGAATCACCAAAAATATGCATGGTCTCCGACTCAACACATCAACCACTCTGTTTATTGTTCCTTTTATGTAAGTAATCTCGAAATCATACTTGCTAAGAAATTTTGACCAACGTCCTTGTTGTGCGTTCAAGTCACTTTTCATAAGATGTGTTGTAGACCACAGTGGTCCATTTTTAGTTCAAATTTTTGTCCAATAAGGTAGTGTCTCCAAAATATCAAGGCATAAACAATGGCTAACAACTCCATATCGTGCATCGCATAGTTCTCCTCATGCCTTCTCAACTTTCTTGACACGTAAGCGATCACTTGACAGTCTTGCATCAAGAATCCACCTAAGCCTTCCTTGGATGTGTGAATGCATACTAATAAGTCCTCGTCCATGTCAAGAAAATTTAGTATCAGTTTTGTCTTGAACAACTCCTTGAGCCTCTGAAATGCCTCCGTGCATTTCTTGGTCCAAACAAACTTCTTGTTCTTCTTCTACAATTCCATGATCATATTTGCTATGTTCAAAAAACCCTCGATGAACCGTCGATAGTATCCCACTAAACCCATGAAGCTACGTACTTTGGGGACATTCGTCAGCGCGAGCCATTCCATAATAGCCTCAACCTTTGATGGATCCACAATGATACCTTTGTCATAGATGACATGCCCTAAGTAGTGAATCTTCGATTGATAAAATGACCATTTAGACAATTTCCCATACAATTTGTTCTCTTGTCGACACTATAGTACCATGCACAAGTGCTTGTCATGATCCTCCATTGTCTGAGAGTAAGTCAAAATATCATCAATGAATACTTGGATGAACTTGTCCAAGTATTCATGGAACACCCCATTCATCAAACTCATAAATACCCCTGGGACGTTTGTAATTCCAAACGGTAAAACATTAAAATCGTAATGTACAAACCTCATTTTAAAGGTGGTCTTAGGGATGTTGTCCTCTTTGATCCATAACTGGTGATACCCTGATCTCATGTCAATATTTGAAAACAACATTTCACCTTTCATCTCATCAAACATATCATAAATCCTTGGAAACAGATATCGATTCTTAATCGTGGCCTTGATCAATTGTCGATAGTCAATGTAGAGTCTCCACGACCCATCCTTCTTCCATATGAAGATAAAAGGCACACCCCATGATGAGACACTTGGACGTATAAGTCCTAGGAAAAACAACTCCTTTAGTTGCATTTTTAACTCCTATAACTCCGGGGTTGACATCCGATAAGGAGTTCTTTCTATTAGTTCATTTTTTGGTTTTAGGTCGATGGTAAATTCCAGTTCCCTCTCTCGTGGCATCTTAGGTAACTCCTCAAGGAAGAGATCTGCAAACTCTCGCTCCACCGGAAGGTTTTCTAGACCTTCCGCTACACCCTTCTCGTTTAACACAAGGATCACATAAATATTACATCCCTTGCGCATTCTCTTTCGTATATGCAAGGAAGAGATGAACCTCACCGAGACTCCCTATTTCCTACCTACAATCACGCATCTTTGTCCCTCATCAACAACCAAGCTCAACCATTTTGTCTTACAGTCAAGTATCACATCATGTGATTCCAACCTATCCATATCGATCAAGAAGTCATAATACCCTAAGGTTGTGACGTACATGTTGGCCCTAGTGAAAAACTCTCCTAGGGAAAGGCTACAGCCCGTAACCTTCCCACCAACCTTTTGTTTGGTTCCCGAAGCCATTTATACAAATATAAACTTGTCATGTTCGACCTCATCAGCACAACCACATCACCCACATCTACGTCTTCCTGCCTGAAATTTTTTTCGTCTCGCTTGGGGTTATACCCCTCGGGCATGGATGCTGCTTGAGGCATCACGCCTCCTCCCCTAGCACCCAGTCATTTTCCTCTGTGGCATCCTATAACCATGATTACATGCACAAATACAAGTATGTTTAATTAGAAACATTACAATCAAATATCTAATCAAAGGAATCCATAGTCATCCCAATTAGCGGGTCAAACTTGCTCTGATACCATATGTAACGACCCAGATTTACGACTACATGCAATGCATAACAAGTGCATTTTTTTTTCTAAAGCGGGAAGGTAAAAATGACAACAAATAATAAACACAACTTGACGATGAACACAACACATGCAAATCAGGAAACAAGAACATAACGACCTAGCATACTAGCACATTAATCAGATGGAAGCAATCTATGATAATCAATTAGACGAAAAATAGATATGACTACCCGCCTGTCCTACCCTGCAAGGTTAGGACCTCTAGGACACATAATAAATGCTGAAGTCCAGGTTCCCATCAATTTTGACCATTTAAGATCTCAAGGATAGTGACTGTTCTGAGGAGCAAGGAGGTGTCTGCATCCCTCTTGTCAGACACAGGATCACGCCTACTAATAAAAAATACATTATCAATCAATCTCAACACAACAAATTCGACAACCAATAACTATAAACCTCTATGATGAGAAAAACCAATCACATTAAGGCATTACAGGACCAAGTACCAACATCAATTACAACGAACAATACACCCACATCGAGAAGCAAAAGACTCTGGCTAGGTTATCATTCGTATCTATCAATCAGGGCGCGCAATGATCCCCTCATCAGGAAACATGTTTTCACAAGGTGATAGGCATGATAGTAACCATGGCGCAACATAATATATCTAGACATTTAACCCAAGAAAAATCCCTTGCTCTAGGAGACCGAATTATCTGTCAATAAATACACTAAGACTATACCCTAGTCACCCAATCAACAAGTCAACAAGACACAAGGTGACATCATTCAAATTTAGATTGCACAACTAACCGAAGGATTTCTTGTTTTCCAAGAAGGAAATCATATGTGGTGTAACAACTATGACCAACCACCATTTACAATTCAACTTAAGGCACAAGGCACATAGTAACCAATTAACTATTAAACTATTAATCAATTTAGCTAATAAAACTATTAAACCCTTAACCACTAATCTTGTGCAATCCATTAAACTATTACACAAATAAACCATAAACCATTAGTTGTTAAATCATTATGACTAAGTGCAAATGAGTGAACTATTACCATTTCAATTAATTAAAAAATATATTACCATTGCAATTAATCAATCTATTACCATTGAAATTAATCAATTAATCTATTACCATTGAAATTAAGCAATTAATCTATTACCATTGCAATTAAGAAATTAATCTATTACCATTGCAACAATTAATCTATTAAGGAATTAATCTATTACCATTGCATCAATTAATCTATTACCATTGCAACAACTAATCTATTGCCATTGCAATAATTAATAAACGAATATTTAATTCGTTCATGTTAGTCCTCTGACAAACTCAAAACTATCAATATCTAGATAAGCAAATAGTTTCTCTGAGAACTCAATGTTGTCAATGGATGGGAACAATCAAAAGGAGCAGTTACAACAAGGAAAACGTTCTCATTGGTTTTATTCCTGAGCAAACAGTTGGATAATCTAGGTGATTTGTCGTACCCTTTTCAAGAAATTTTGCATATATTACTATTTTAAAATAAAATTGAATATACAACAATGAGCGCGAGCATTCAGAACCAACTCTCTGTCTTCCAGAGAGAGAAAAATGGCATTATGTTTTTTTGGGGGTTCGATATTGATAGAGAGTTGGTTCTGAATGGGACCTTCCTACTACCTCTTGTGAGGGATCAACATTGAAACTTTAATGAAAACAAGGGACTAAAAAGACAATGCAAGGCAAGTCTAAGTGAACAAGAAACTAACCTTCGTATTGATGGATGGCAAGATTCCAAGAAACTGTCAACAACTTCCGACAAGGAATCTCAATTTACAACATAATACTTACCAATAATTTTGAGTAGACATCATAGAGAGACCCTTCCAGGGATATGGTGTGATAAATAGAAATGAAAAACAAATATCAAGTATAGGTAATTGAAAATTTGTTCAGAACAGTCGTAGGGATTAAAACGCCACATGCCTCAGGCCATTCATGATTTACAAAATTTTCACCAGAATAGGTAACATGCGGGATGAGTTAACCAGGTTATCAAAAATTTCAGCAGTCAATTCATTCACATAAGGGAAATGAAATAAATAATGAAGTAATTCACACAGTAATAAAAAAAATCACAGAAGAAAAAAGAAACACAAAATAAGGAAAAACACATCAATAAAAATGCAGTTGTGGGTCGCAGAGGAGATAAAACATTTGGTGAATTGTAGAGACCTCCCCAAAATCGTTGTGTGGAAGAACAAGTTCATAGAGAAACAAATCAAAATAATCACATAGGCTAAGGAGGGAATAAACACCTACAAGAGAATTCCTTGCTAGGCAGAGAAATGATCCTACAATTATTATCCATGCACAGGAAAGCAGGACATTTGAATCTAAATCTTTAACAGCAGAGTGAAAGACAATCAATTCGACTCCTAGCTGACTACTCAAGCATGGACTAATGACTTAAAGGATAAAGGATCAGACAATTAAAACCAGATTTTTCTTGTATTAAAAACAAAACAAAAAACACAGAGAAGTCATTTACATTCAGAATTTGGGTTCACCATTGGAATCAATCAAGGTACAGTGAACATAAGGTTGGGATAGCTTTGAATTCTCTAATCATAAAATGATGGGATAGCTTTGAATTCTCTGATCATAAAACGATGGGATGTTCAAGACAAATTGGTTGAAAGAAGAAAAATGAAATCTCTGGATAGTATTACGCTGAATAAAACATAAACTTTAACACAATATAAGTACCTAAACTAAAGGCGCAGAAACATAATTTAACTACCCTTCAACCAAATTTCACAAGCCTAAATTGCAAGGACATAAAATTAACTAGTTTTTAACATAGTGACGCATGCATGCTTTCAATGTTAGAGAGATGCATATAAAGGGAATTTAAATACCATTCAATACCAATATACACATGTGTATCATAGCCAAATGTGAATGCTCAGAAGTTGTTGTCCCATGCGTGCTCCATCAAGCTCCTGCTTTCCAACCGTTGTGACCTCATCGGTACCTCCCAGCCAACGCTAGGGGTACTCTTCTCCCCCTTGAGCCCCTGATATGAAAAGGGGCCACGAACACAATACCATAGAATACTATCACCCAACTCACCTCACAAGGTCGAGCTACCACTCGTTACCTGAGCAGGGTATCCCAACTCCCATAAGAGAAAGTTCAGTCAAGATGAAATTTTAGCAGTGTAACGTTACAGAAGCCATATGTGATCCATACTCCTCCTCCGCCATCCTTTTTATAGAGTTTCTTAGTCATTAGTTTCCCAAAACCTCATTAAATTCCCTTTTTATTTATTTAATTAGGAAAAACCTCCCCCGTACACATGTCTCTCGATCCCCTAGTTGCACCAGAAAATCAATTTTATTAATTAATTTAATATTCCTATTTCCCTCACCCACCTAAAAGAGTTCCTAAAAATGATCCTTGGTGTCACAATATTCCCTTACAATTTTTAAATGACTTATGCGTTACTTAATTCCTAGTTGTGTTCATAAATAGAAAGTCCTAAAGGCTATATTCCTTTCTATGTTAGACATTCCCCTTTTTCCTTAACTTTCCCCTTTTCTTTAAGCTTCCCCTTTTCCTTAGGTTTCCCCCTTTTCTTTAAGTTTCCCTTTTTCTTAAAGTTTCCCCTTTTTATAACTAAGTTCAGAATTAACAGGTTTATAAAAAAAAACCAAATACCCCTTTTATTAATTAATCCTTTATTAAAATTTCCACTTTAATTATTAATGCTTGAATTGTCTTTACCAGCTTCCTGTTATATGTCTAATTAGTAATTTTTTTTTTGGTTCTAAGGTTCTACTCACACCTAGTTTTTGAATTCACTAGGCTTGGCGATAGTTTTTAATGGAAAAATTAGTTATTATACTTTACTTATCACATCATTTATTTAAGGTCGAGCAAGTCCTAAAGAGGCATAGTTTTCTAGGCACTAGGTTTATTAACTTACTAGTAAAAATTGTGACGTGACCTTCAGGACACACTATGTGCTCCAAGGGTATCACTCACCTCTTTGCATTTTCTTTGTGCAACGTACCCTTCAAGAAACACTACGTGCTCCAAGGGTTCCACACACCTATTGAATGAATTGGTAGACGTCAATATCCTGGAGTCAATACTCCGTCGGGTGATCTTGTGGGAGACTAAGGGCCTCTAAGGAATAAGGACCTTGCCTTATTGAATGCCCCTTAGAATCACTTTGACTGACTGTCAGAGTTTTTCCTCATAGGGTCATGAGTCTCTCGAAGTAGGTAATTGTTAACCAACAGTTTGAGTCGTGGCGGGAGTGCTAGTAGGCTATGGAAGAGCTGCTACCACACCTCTCCCTCAATTTCTATGGTTTTCGTGCATGACCCCTCTACTCCAAATGTTATTTTGGTCGACAAGATATTGTCAGCCTGCATCCATCAATGAATTATGTCAAGAATAATAATCAACATCATAACATATAATAGTATGTACATATGTCACATCAACAACATTCAAACCCCAACAGTCCACTCCCTGACTCGATCCAGAGTCTACGGAGCTTCATCAATGCCTCGACATCCTCAATGTCTAGAGTCCTACACACTTTGGAGAACCTGGTCAATAGCACCTGTCCATTTAAATACAACAAAAAAAACATAACATCAAATCCACAATGTCTCATAATCACAATAAAACAACTAGTAGTATAACAATTCGGATCACTTGCACGCAAGTGTCCTCAAAGAATAAGTCCACACAGTGCGTGCAAGGGAGAGATGTTACAAATACAAAATACAATAACAAATATGAGCTTCGATTCAGATGACTTATGTTGACTTTACAGACAGAAAGCTTGTGCTCATACTTATTCACCTCCTCGTTGTTGTTTCTCCTTCCTCTCTACCTCTCTAGTTCTAATTTTCATCCACTGCATCTACCTCTCTATATCTTGCATGATCGAATAACTAAAGGAATAAAACTTTTATGGACTCCAACTGAGACTTCCTATAGAAGTAAAATTGACTCAACATTAAAGACAGCCATTAATACGTCTGACTCTTCAACTACTTAACTAAACTTGAGAAAGATAAATATTGGCTCCATTTATAACTCCCCTACTTACCGAATGACTTAGAATGAGTTTGAGTAAACATGTGACTTTTCACTTGCAGTTTTTCAACAGACTGACTAACTAACAATTTCATCTGATTGACAAAACTACTAACAAAATGACTGACTGAAAAATCAATTGACACATGAGGATATCACTGACTTGTAATTACTATTTCCAATAGTAGGCATATGCAACATTCTCAGTTGTTTGCATGTGCAAATCATTGAGAATTGGCGAATGACAGGATTATCCATATGAAGGTTTTTCAATCACTCTTATAGTGCTTATATTTAAAGATCCAAGATAAGATGATTCCCGAAAGAGCTTGGAATTTCTCACAACCAAACTCATGGAAAATTTCAATTGGAATGTGGTGCTAAAATGACACAAGGCAAGGAGAAGGGAACCCCATTTCCTCCAAACAAAGGATAAGAAAACGTCTTTGGTCACCAGAAGAAGACTAGAAACTCATGCCAGATGTCGTCCATACTTCTCCCCCGCCATCGTTTTTATAGAGTTTATTAGTCATTAGTTTCCCAAACCCTCATTAGATTCCATTTTTATTTATTTAATTAGGAGAAACCTCCCCCGTACACATGTCACCCAATCCCCTAGTTGCACCAGAAAATAAATTTAATTAATTAATTAAATATTCCTATTTCCCTCACCTACCTAAAAGTGTTCCCAAAAATGCTCCTCGGTGTCCCAATATTCCCTTACAATTCTTAAATGACTTACGCCTTACTTAATGCCTAGTTGAGCTCATAAATAGAAAGTCCCAAAGGCTAGATTCCTTATTAAGTTAGACATTCTTCATTTTCCTTAAGTTTCCCCTTTTCTTTAAGTTTCCCTTTTTCCTTAGATTTCCCCCTTTTCTTTAAGTTTCCCTTCTTCTTAAAGTATCCCCTTTTTATAACTAAGTTCAGAATTAGCGGGTTTAGACAAAAAAAAAAAAATACCCCTTTTATTAATTAATCCTTTATTAAGATTTCCAATTTAATTACTAATGCTTGAATTTTCTTTACCCCCTTCCTGTTATATGTCTAATTATTTTTTTTATTTTTTTATTTTGTTCTAAGGTTCTACTCACACCTAGGTTTTCAATTTACTAGGCATGGTGACAGTTATTAAGGGAAAAATAAGTTATTAAACTTATCATATCATTTATTTAAGGTTGACCATGTCCTAAGGAGGCACAGTTTTCTAGGAACTAGGTTTAGTAACTTACTAGTAAAAACCATGACATGCCCTTTAGGATGCACTACGTGCTCCAAGGGTGCCACTCACCTCTTTCCATTTTCTTTGTGTGACATGCCCTTCAAGACGCACTATGTGATCCAAGGGTGCCACTCACCTATTGATTGAATTGGTAGACGTCAACCACTTGGAGTCAATACCCCTTCAAGTGATCTTGTGGGAGACTAAGGGCCTCTAAAGAATAATGACCCTACCTTATTCTGTGCCACTTAGAATCATCGTGAGCAACTGTCACAATCTACCCTCGTGGAATTGCGGGTCTCTCGAACTAGGTAATTGTTAACCTACAGTTTAATCCACGGTGAGAGTTCTAGTAGGCTATGGCAGGGCTTCTACCACACCTCTCCCTCAATGTATTTGGTTATCGTGCATGACCCCTCTACTCCAAATGTGAGTCTGGTCAGAAAGATATCATCCACCTGCATCCATCAATGAATTATGACAACAATAATAATCAACATCATAACATCTAATCATATGTACATATGTCACATCAACAACATTATAAACCTAACAGTCCACTCCCTAACTCCATCTTGAGAGCACAGAGCTTCATCAATGCCTCAACATCCTCAACATCCAGAGTCTTGCACACTCAGGAGAACCCAATCAATAGCACATGGTGATGTAAACACAACAAAAATAACATAACATAAAATCCACAATGTCTCATAATCATAATAAAATAACCAATAGTATAATGACCCAGATCACTTGCACAGAAGTGTCCCCAAAGAATAAGTCCACATAGTGCATGTAAGAGAGGGGTGTTACATACACCCCCACTTGGTTCAAACTTTGTCCTAAATTTTCAGAGTAAATAAGTGCCGAAATAAAGTGTATCACAGTATCATAAGTCAATTTATCAAACGAAAATTTAAATCTTTGACGCATATCATATGCGTCCTCCCATGTCGCCAAGTGTGGACTATAGTTGTCCCACTAGACCTTGACCTGATATACTGTTCAATGTAGTAGTTGTCGAATGCGATGGTCCAGGATACAGATTAGCTTCTCCATGAGAGCACCCTCATCTGATACCTGGAAGGAACTCATGTCAATAATGTGTGTCCGATCACTAACATAATGTCTCAAAACAGATACATCAAAAACATCGTGCATACACCTCAAAGAATCAGGCAAGGCTAGTTGATAGGCCATGGGCCCCTTATTTTCCACAATATCGAAAGGTCCTAGGAACCTTGGAGAGAGTTTATCACCCTTTCAAAACTTGATCAAACTCTTATGTGGTTTCACCCACAAGAGGACTCGATCGCCAACTTCGCAACTACAGTCGACACGATGCACATCGACATAACTCTTATGCCGATCCTGCGCTTATTTTGTCCTTTGTCTTATTGTTTTCATTTCATCTTCCATTTCTTGGATCTCTTATGGTCCCACCAGGACCTTATCCTCAAGTCGATCCCAACTCAAAGGCGTTTGACAGGGTCGCTCGTAAAGAAACTCGAAAGGCGCCATCTTAATGGTGCTTTGATAACTGGTTTTATATGCGAATTATACCAGTAGGAAGAATTATTCGCAACGTTTTTGTTGGTACATATTGTACATGCACAAAATATCCTCCAATATTTGGTTTGTTTTATCGATCTACCCGTCTATCTCTAGGTGATGTGTGGTACTAAAGTTAAGTTGGGTTCCCAAGGCCTCTTGGAAACTAGTCCAAAATCATCCTGTAAACATCGATCCTCTATAGGATATAATTATCTTCAGCATGCCATGCAGCCTCACAATATCATTGATGAAAACTCTAGCTATGTCAGTGGCCTAATACGCCATATGCATAGGAATAAAATGAACAATCTTTGTTAGAGTGTCGACTACCACAAGATTCGAGTTGTGTCTCCTTGTCGTTAGTGGAAGTCCAACAATAAAATCCATCGAAATGAACTCCCATTTTTATTCTAGAATAGCGTGTGTCTATAGTAATCCTGCTAGATGTTTATGTTCAACCTTCACCTGCTGATATTCTAGACATCTTGCCACGTAGTCGACTATGTTTTCCTTCATTCTTTTCTAGAATTATAAGGGTTTAAGGTATGCTCTCATATTCATGACTCTAGGATGAGACAAGTACACTACTCTATGAGCCTCGTTTAAGATCAAATTCCTCAACTCATTGTTGGGTGGTACGTAAATTCAACTTTTAAATCTCAATAATCTGTTGATTTCCACATTAAATACCTCAAATTTTGGTACCATCGTTGTGATTTGTCCAATAAAATCCTTGACCTCTTTGTACCAGTCATCATCACACTATAAAGTTAGGATGTTTTCATGTATATTCATATGAAGAGGCATCACCAAAAAATATGCGTGGTATCTGACTCAATGCATCAACCACTCTGTTCATTGTTCCTTTTATTTAAGTAATTTTGAAATCGTACTCGCTAAGAAATTCTGACCAACTTCATTGTCACACGTTCAAGTCTCTCTGCATAAAGATGTGTTGTAGACCACAATGATTTGTTTTTAGTTCAAATTTTCATCCAATAAGGTAGCGTCTTCAAACTCTCTAGGCATAAACAATGGCTAACAACTCCAAATCATGCATCTCATAGTTCCGCTCAGGCCTTCCCAAATTTCTCAAGATGTAAGAGATCACTCGACTGTCTTGCATCAAAAATCCACCTAAGCCTTCCTTGGATGCATCAGTGCATACCAAGAATTTCATGTCCATGTCAAGGACATTTAGTATCGGTGCTATATTCAACAACTCCTTGAGCCTACAAAATTCCTCTGTGCATTTCTCGGTCCAAACAAACTTCCTGTTCTTCTTCTACAATTCCGTGATCAGGTTTGTTATCTTCGAAAAACCCTCGATGAACCATCAATAATATCCCGCTAAACCCATGAAGCTATGCAATTTAGGAAAATTCATCAGCACAAGCCATTCCACAATAGCCTTGACCTTTGTTGTATCCACAATGATACCTTCATCGAAGATGACATGCCCTAAGTAGTGAATCTTTGATTGATAAAAAGAGAATTTAGACCATACAATTTGTTCTCTCGTAGACATTGTAGTACCATGCGCAAGTGGTTTTCATTCTCCTCCATCATCCGAGAGTAAATAAAAATATCATGAATGAATACTTGGACGAACTTGTCCAAGTATTCGTGGAACACCCCGTTCAACAAACTCATAAATAACCCTGGGGTGTTTGTCAGTCCAAACGGTAAAACAGTAAACTCGTAATTTACAAACATCGTCTTAAAGGTGGTCTTAGGGATGTCATCCTCTTTGATCTATAACTGGTGATACCTTGATCTCAAGTCAATATTTGAAAACAATGTTTCACCTTTCATCTTATCAAACATATCATCAATCCTTGGAAATGGATATTGATTCTTGATCGTGGCCTTGTTCAAATGATGATAGTCAATGTAGACTCTCCACGACCCCTCCTTATACATGAACATAACATGCACACCCCATGGTGACACAATTGGATGTATAATTCCTAGGTCCAACAACTCCTTCAGTTGAATTTTCAACTCCTATAACTTCTGGGGTCGACATCCGATAAGGCGTTCTTGCTATTGGTTCAATTCCCAGTTTTAGGTCGATGGTTCATACCTACAATCATGCATATTTGTCCCTCATCATCGACCAAGCTCAACCATTTAGTCTTACAGTCGAGTATCGCATCATGTGATTCCAGCCAGTCCATACCGATCATGACATCATAAGACCCTAAGATTGTAATGTATAGGTTGGCCCTAGTGACAAACTCTCCTAGGTTAAGGCTACAACCCATAACCTTCCCACCAAATTGTCCTGTTCGACTGCCTTTACCTTAATTATTTTTAGCACTGCACTAGAAATGAAACTCTCTGTAGCACCTGGATCTATCAAAATACTAAGGGTCTGGTTAGCGATGGTACCTGACGTCTCGAGAACAATTGACTGGTGCTCTACTGAGTAGTTATTCACCACTGAATGAATATGATGGGCCTTGCCCAAATCTCCCACGGTAGTGGGTCCGACTAATCCAGATGCTCTAGTCCTCTCCATTGGGCAGTCACGATGGTAATGTGGCTCTCCACATTTCCAACACCCTTTCTTAGGTCTAGTACTCCTGGTACCCGAAGTAGAAGTTGATGGCTCACCGACCTGAAACCCTGCTTTTTTCTACTGAACAAGCCTAAACTGTTGTTGTTGCGATTGATAATGTTGTTGGTGTTGTGGTCCTATGTAAGGAGTCCGTTGTTGAAGTGTCGGTTACCAAGGTGCAGTGAAAGTGGATCCTATCTAGAATCCATGATATCTTCGTGAAAGTCTAGCTGGTGTCTGACGCTTTTGCGCACCACATGACACCTTCCCCGTTGGTATTGCTGGAGTCCTACTCTAACCCTGACTAATAAGCTCCTCCTCTTCTATGAGGGCCTCCTGGACAACATCATGCAAGGGTTGAGGCATCAAAATCCTAACCTTTTCACAAATGCTGACATTAAGGCCAAACTCGAACCTGTTGATGTTACGTTTCTCAGTATTCAGGTGCAGATCATACCGAAGAAGATCCATAAAATGGTCCTCATACTCGATCACCATAGGGATGCCTTGTCACAAGGTGTTGAACTCATTGAGATGATGCTCAATGAATTCCTCAGATAGATACCTATCTCGGAACCGTTCCTTGAACAATTCCCATGAAACATCTTCAACGACCATGTTGAATTACGGGAGGAGTGTCTTCCACCATAGAAGAACACTCCCCTTCAATTGAAAGACCGCCATGCAGACCTTCATGTTGGAAGTATATTCACAAAGTGAAAATCACATCTCCATATTATCCAACTATGCCTTGACGACTGCACCATCCGAGGGACCAAAGAACTCAGGAAATTTGACCTTCTCGAGTTCTTGGTGAATTCTACCAGTACTAACCGGAGAGCGTGGTGGACCCTCAGGAGGCTCTGGCACTCTGGCCTCATATCTATCCAAACGACTGATCAGTGCCTCAGAAAGCCTCTGAAAGGACCTCATCAGCCTAACCACATCAACCACAACTACCTGTTCCTTCCTGAAATTTTTTTCATCTCCCTGGGGGTTAGACCCCTTGGGCATAAGTGCTACTGAAGGCATCACGCCTCCTCCCCTAGCACCTCATTGTTTGCCTCTGCGACATCCTCTAACCATTATTACCTGCACAAATACAAATCAATTTAATTAGAAACATTACAACCAAATATCTAATCAATGGAAGCCTTAGTGATCCCAAGTTGTGGGTCGAACCCGCTCTAATACCATATGTAATGACCCCATCATTATGACTACATGCGACACATAACAAGTGCAATTTTTTTTTTTCTAAAGAAGGAAGGTAACAATGAAAACAAATAATCAACACAACTTCATGATGAACACAATTCTCACAAATCAGGCAACAAAAACATAACGACCTAGCATACTAGCACATTAAGCAGCTGGAAGCAACCTATGACAGTCAATAAGAAAAAAAATAGATAGGACTACCCACCCATCCTACCCTGGAAGCTTAGGACCTCTAGGACACATAAGCAATGTTCAATCCTAGGTTCCTATCGATTTTGATCATTTAAGGTCTCAAGGCTGACGACTGTTATGAGGAGAAAGGAGGTGTATACATCCCTCCCATTAGACACAAGATCATGCTTACTAAGAAAAAATACAATATCAATCAATCCCAACACAACAACTTCGATGACTAGTAACTAAAAACCTCTACGGCGATCAAAACCAATCACATTAAGGTGTTATGGAATCAAGTACCGACATCAATTACAATGAATAATACGCCCACATCAGGAAGCAAAAGACTCTGGCCAGGTTATCATTCACATATATCAATCAGGGCACGCAATGATCCCCTTATCAAGAACCATGTCATCACAAGGTGATAGGCATGACAGTAACCATGGTGCAACATAACATATCTATACCTTTCACCCAAGAAAAATCCCTCGTGCTATACACTAAGACTATGCCCCAAGCACCCAATCAACAAATCCACAAGATGCAAGGTGACATAATTCAAATTTAAATTGTGCAACTAACCGAAGGATTTCTTGTTTTCCTACAAGGCAATCATATGCAGTGTAATGTTTCCCTAAAATGGCATAAAAAAGACAAAAACAAAAAAAAATGAAAAAAAAACTTCTCTTTTCTTTTAACATTAAAATTAATTACTTCGTGGTAACCATGTCAAACCTTCCTTGTTACTTAGTAACGTGAATTAAATGACTTTACCTAAACATAACCACAAGGGGGTGGATACCTTTGAATTCATGACAAAGAATTATTTACAATTATTTAGGTGTTCATAATTACCCTTCATATAGACTATCCTTCCAGCCTCCACCAAAACTTTTGTGTGTATATATATATATATATATATATAGTGGAGACAGACACTAAATAAATGAATTTCTATTAGTGTGACAACCTTATCGTGTGAGCGCTATGATCTGTAAGGCAGTTTCTAAAGATTAGTTATACTTGTTAATTACTTATGCCTAACAATCGTTCTCATCCAGACCAACTCTGGAATAAATTTTCCTTTCTTTAATCGATTCGTTGATCGTAAGGAAACACTAACCAAAATGGAAGGTAAGGGTTAAGACAAAATTCTGGGTTGTCTGCCATCATGATTACTTCATGGATATGAGGCAGTTTATCTTGGGTATGATCACAGTGGAGTAATGGCCTCTGTCCAAGACAATTAAGGCATTCTGAATGCATTCCTTTGTGTTCAATTATCCGTGTAGTTGTGATATTTGCAACCTTATTTGTATCCTTACACAACATGTACATCTCCAGATTATTTGTCTCTTACGAAACCTTTTATTTCTACATCATCTTATACCAGAACATAGGAGAATATTTAAAAATAACCGAATTCTGTGCAGACTTGATCAAATGGTAAATTCGTAAAGGGAATAGAAAATCACGAAATCAATAGTTCTCACGTAATTAGCATCTCAACTGAGTGGGATAAGTCTGTAGATCTGTATTGTTAATAAAATGCATACTATTATATTTCTGATTGTAATATATATATATTTACCTCTAAATATATATATATGCAATTATGAATTATATTTATATATATGTATATATACAGATTTTAAATTTCCATTATACACAACCTTTATCTGAATTCTAGTTTAATAGGTACATGAATGAATTCCCAATTATTATATTGGTTTTGTATATAGTTACTTACATGCAGATAAGTAGACATATATATATCTCTACAATCCAATCCCATTCATGTTTCACTTGTAGCTAGTTTTCTCAGTAAATACGATTATAAGGTGAGGTGTATTCTACAGTTTTTATCTCATCATATCAGAAATCAAATCCACAAAACCAACATATCTTTCAACTATTATACCCCAAATGAAAAATGACATTCACCCATAAACTAAATACAACAGAGATGATTCACTCATAATTAATCTAGAGGTTTTTTGATAAGATATTGAGTGCAACAACATTCAACCAGAATTTATCCATAACAATACCCTTGACCAAAAATTTACATATGTAGTCTATCAGATATCTAAATATATAACATTCATCCAGAGAAGGGACATAATAACATATCTGAAAATAATAAGCTGAAAGACAAAGGGAACAACCACATTCCTCCCAACCGTAGAACAGGGTGACAAGTCACTTGCCCTATTCACCCACTAGCCCTACCATGAATCCATGAGGGCTAACTAGGAACTCCTCCTTAGAAATATTATTCAATCTCATAAATATTCTCCTTGCCTCACACTCAACAGGTAGTGTTCATAACAACAGGTAATCAGTATTATTCTTCCTTAGCATACTAGGCCACGTCCTACCTCCACACATATGCTATATATCAAATCAATATTTTTGCCTAGGTATTTTCCCTCCCTTGGAAATTTTCGCAGCTTTCTAAATCCCTAAATTTTAGGAGCTTCCAATGGCCAAATCCTTGATTTCCCACTTGTAACAATCAGCCCTGAGGTAGTTCCAACATGTTCCCCACTCATGGAGTCATGGTCATCTGAATTTAACATGGTTGTCCCATTTGTCCTGTTGCAATAATTATAAAATATTATGTTTTCATACAAGTGTCATAGTCAAATAGCTAGTTGGGTCAAATGAGATCCTTGCCCAATAGTCATAATAATTAATTACAATTTACCAAATTCGGAATTCGGAATTGCCATAAATGGAAAAAAATTTCCAAATTCGAATTTACCAAAAACGCAATAATTTTCCTAACAATTTTCGAATTCAATTTTTTTTTTGGGGGGGATGTCACATGCGGTGTAACAACTATGACCAACCACCATTTACAATTCAAATTAAGGCACAAGGCACATAGTAGGCAACTAACTATTAAACTATTAATCAATTTAGATAATAAAACTAATAAACGCTCAACCATTAATCTTGCAAAAGCCATTGAACTATTACACAAATAAACCATAAACCATTACCTGTTAAATCATTATGACTAAGTGCAAATGAGTGACCTATTACCATTGCAATTAATCAAAAAATATAATACCATTGCAATTAATCAATCTATTACCACTGCAATTAATCAATTAATCTATTACCATTGCAATTAAGAAATTAATCTATTACCATTGCAACAATTAATCTATTAAGCAATTAATCTATTACCATTGTAGGAATTAATCTATTACCATTGAAATTAAGCAATTAATATATTACCATTGCAACAATTAATCTATTACCATTGCAACAATTAATACATGAATATTTAATTCATTTGTGTCATTCCTCTGACAAAATCAGTGCTGTCACTAACTGGATAATCAAATCTTTTCTCTGACAAATCATTATTTTCAATGGCTGGGAACAATCGAAAGGAGTAGTTACAGCAAGGCAAACATTCTCATTGGTTTTATTCTTGAGTAAATGGTTGGATAATCTGGGTGAGTTTTCTTACCCTTTTCAAGAAATTTTGTATATATTATCGTTTTAAAATAAAATTGAATATAGAGAAATGAGCGTGAGAATTAAGAACTAGCTCTCTGTCACTATCAAACCTCCCAAAAAACATAATGCCATTGTTCTTCATCTGGAATCCCAATTACTACACACATCAAAACAATTTGTCATAGACCATTTAACAAAAAATTTCATCCAGATCTTCTTTGTAGAGAAAAAATAATGGAACAACTCATAATTATGAGCATCCTTCCTATAATTATTAGCCAGTTGTCATGGCTAGTATCCTCAATGCGTGTTAATCATAAAATATATCAGATAGGGGATGCGATATGGGACCTTGCTACTACCTCCTATGAGGGATCAAAGTTCAAACTTTAATGAAAACAAGGTACTAAAAAGACAACACAAGGCAAGGCTAAGTACACAAGAAACTAACATTTGTATTGATGGATGGCAAGATTCCAAGAAACTGTCAACAACTTCTGATAAGGAATCTCAATTTACAACATAATGCTTACCAATAATTTCGAGTAGACATCATAGAGAGACCCTTCCAGGGATATGGTGTGGTAAATAGAAATGAAAAAATAATATCAAGTAGAGGTAATTGAAATGTTGTTCAGAACAGTCGCAGGGATTAAAACGCTACATAGTCTACCTCGATCCATTCACGATTTACAATTTTTTTCCAGAATAGGTAACATGTGGTATGAGTTAAATAGGTTATCAAACATTTCAACATTCAATGCATTCACATAATGGAAATGCAATAAATAACGAAGTAATTCACACAGTAATAAAAAAAAGCACACAAAAAAAACACAGAATAAGGAAAAACACAACAATAAAAACGCAGTTGCAGGTCATAGAGGAGATAAAATGTTTAGTGAACTGTAGATACCTCCCCAAAATCATTCTATGGAAGCAGGAGTTCCATAGAAATAAATCACAATAATCGCAGAGGATAAGGAGGGAATAAACACCCAAGAAAGAATTCCTAGCTGGGCAGAGAAATGATCCTACAGTTATTATCCATGCACATGAAAGTAGATCATTTGAATCTAAATCTTTAATGCCAGAGTGAAAGACAGTTAATTCGACTCTTGGTTGACTACTCAGGCACAGACTAATGACTTAAAGGATAAAGGATCAAATGATAAAAACACAATTTTTCTTGTATTAAAAACAATAAAAAAAAATGCAGAGAAGTCATTTACATTTAGAGTTTTGGTTTTCCATTGGAATCAATCAAGGTACAGTGAACATAAGGTTGGGATAACTTTGAATTATATGATCATAAAATGATGGTCTCTTCAAGAAAAAATCATTGAAAGAAGAAAAATGAAATCTCTGGATGGTATTATGTTGAATAAAACATAAAATTTAACACAATATAAGTACCTTAACTGAAGACGTAGGAACATAATTTAACTACCCTTCAACCAAATTTCACTGGTGTAAATTGCCAACACATAAAATTAACTAGTTTTTAACACAGTGACACACATGTTATTTAGACATTAGAGAGATGAATATACATGGAATTTAACAACCATTCAATACCAATATATAGATGCATAGCGTAGCCAAATGTGAATGCTCTGAATTTGTTGTCCCGCGTGCGCTCCGTGAAGCTCCCACTTGCCAACCGATGTGACCTCACCGGTATATCCCAGCCAACGCTAGGGGTTCTCATATTCCCCTTGAGCCCTCGAGCCACAAAGGGGCCATGCACACAATACTAGAGAATACTAGCACCCATCTTGCCTCTCAAGGTCGAGCTAACTCTTGTTACCTGAGCTGGGTATCCCAACTCCCATAAGACAAAGTTTAGTGAAGATGAAATATCAACAACATAACGTTACACAAGCTAGATGTGATCCATACTCCTCATCTGCCATCCTTTTTATAGATTTTCTTAGTCACTACTTTCGCAAACCCTCATTAGATTCCATTTTTAATTATTTAATTAGGAAAAACCTCCCCCATACACATGTCTCTCGATCCCCTAGTTGCACTATAAAATCAATTTTATTAATTAATTTAATATTTCTGTTTCCCTCACCCACCTAAAAGCGTTCCTAAAAACGCTCCTTGGTATCCAAATATTTCCTTACAATTCTTAAATGACTTACACCTTACTTAATTCCTAATTGAGTTCATAAATAGAAAGTCCCAAAGGCTAGATTCCTTACTAAGTTAGACATTTCCCTTTTTCCGTAAGTTTCCCAGGTTCTTTAAGTTACCCCTTTTCCTTAGGTTTCCACCTTTTCTTTAAGTTTCCCTTTTTCTTAAAGTTTCCCCTTTTTATAACTAAGTTCATGATTAACAGGTTAAGACAAAAACAACCAAATATCCCTTTTATTAATTAATCCTTTATTAAAATTTCCACTTTAATTATTAATGCTTGAATTTTCTTTACCCCCTTCCCCTTATATGTATCATTATTTTTTTGTTTTTTTTGTTCTAAGGTTCTACTCGTACCTAGGTTTTCAATTCACTAGGCTTGGTGATAGTTCTTAAGGGAAAAATAGTTATTAAACTTTACTTATCACATCATTTATTTAAGGCCGAGAAGGTTCTAAGGAGGCATAGTTTTCTAGGCACTAGGTTTATTAACTTACCAGTAAAAATTGTGATGTTCCCTTTAGGACGCACTACATGCTACAAGGGTGCCACTCACCTCTTTACATTTTCTTTTCACGACATTCCCTTCAAGATGCACTACGTGTGCCGAGGGTGCCACTTGCCTCTTGACTGAATTTGTAGATGTCAAAACCCTAGAGTCAATACTCCATCAGGTGATCTTGTGGGAGACTAAGGGCCTCTAAGGAATAAGGACCCTGCCTTATTGCACGCCTGTTAGAATCATTGTGAGTGACTGTCACAGTCTAACCTCATGTCATCACGTATCTCTTGATCTAGGTAATCGTTAACCTACAGTTTGAGCCGTGGCGAGAGTGCTAGTAGGCTATGGCAGGGATTTTTCCACACCTCTCACTCAATGTCTTTGGTTGTCGTGCATGACCCCTCTACTCCAAATGTAAGACTGGTCAGTAAGCTATCGTCAAATTTCATCCATTAATGAATTATGTCAGGAATAATAATCAACATCATAACATCTAATCGCATGTACATATGTCACATAAACCACATTCAAACCCTAATAGTGCACTCCCTGACTCGATCCAGAGTCCACAAAGCTTCATCGATGCCTCGACATCCTCAATGTCCAGAGTCCTGCACACTCAGGAGAACCTAGTCAATAGCACCTGTCGATGTAAATACAACAAAAATAACATAATATCCAATCCAAAATGTCTCATAATCATAATCAAACAACAAATAGTAGAATGATCCAGATCACTTGCACACAAGTTCCCTCAAAGAATAATTCCACATAGTGCACGCAAGAGCGAGATGTTACAAATATGAATAACCTCGACACAATGCATGAATACAAAATACAATAACAAAGATGAGCTTCGGTTCAAATAACTTATGTTCACTTTAGAGACACAGAGCTTGTGCTCATACTTCTTCACCTCCTCAGTTGTTGTTGCTTCGCCTTCCTCTCTACCTCTTTGTTTCGACTTTGCATCAACTGCATCTGCCTCTCTGTATCTTGCATGATCGAATAACTAAAGGAATCAGACTTATATGGACTCCAACTGAGAATTCCTATAGAAGTAAAATTGACTCAACATTAAATATGACCATTAATATGACTAACTCTTCAACTACTTAACTAAACTTGAAAAAGATAAATATCATCTCCATTTATAACTCCCCTGCTTTCTGAATGACTTAGAACAAGTTTGAGTAAACATGCAACTTTTCACTTGCAGACTGTCAGACAGACTGGCTGACTGACAATTTTAGCTAAGTGATAATACTACTCACAAAATGACTGACTAACAAACCAATGGACACATGAAGATCTCACTGACTTGTAATTACTATTTCCAATAGTAGGCATATGCAACATTCTTAGTTTTTTGCATGTGAAAATTATTGAGAATTGGCGAATGACAGGATTATCCATATGCAGGTTTTTCAATCACTCTTATGTTCTTATATTTAAAGAGCCAAGATAAGTTGATTCCCAGAAGAGCTTGGCGTTCCTCACAACCAAACTCACATACAATTTCAATTGGCATGTGGCTCTAAAATGACACAAGGCAAGGAGAAGGGATCCCCATTTCCTCCAAACAAAGGAAAATAAAAGGTCTTTGGTCACTAGAAGAAGACTATAAATTCATGCCTGCTGAAACTCGAAAGCACCATTTGACTTGCAGTTTTGACCACCTAAACCACCATTTTCTCGTTCCCAAAAACCAACTTTACGCATACCAAGCTATCAAAAAATTCAATACTTGTATGTCCATAAAGGATACACACACCAACACTTGATCTATGCATATCCAAACATTTTAACTCATCAAAGAGAAGAATGCTCTAAGAAGATCTTGAATAATATTGGTGTGAAGAAAAAATGCCTTCTATCGGTTGGTTGGGTGAGATCGACAAATACGACATAGAAAGAAACATAGCTCATTTGAGGATGCTGAAACAATTCAAGATAAATGACTATCCATTATCTCAACTACATGATATTATCTTAAAAATACATAAATTATAAATTAATTACATTGCAATTCAAACATTATTACTTAATCTTGAACTTTATTATAAATGCATAGATTATTAAAATATGAGTTGCTTGGCAATACATCCAGTCTCCGGATCTCGCATCAAATTACACTGTCATTGAAATGAAGTAAAAGCCATTGCAAATTTGATTCCAACCACACATTAAGAAAACTTGTGATCTCATAAACTACATTCTTAAATGATGTATGAATGCCTAGGTGGAAAATCGCTAAGGCAAATGATTAACTGCTTCTAAAATTTCAGTGGAAGTAAAATATTTGACTAATATTTTGCAGTTTACAATCCATCCAATCTATGAAAAATATTTTGTTGTACATTTGGTCATGGTTTCAGTACTTACGCCAATTATTACAAATTTGTTTAATTAATGAATGCAATACTATGTCCTTCTATCGAAAGTACCTAAGAGAGACTCAACTTGGTGAATGGAAATCAATAAACATTTATTTGTTATGTGTGATGCCTTCATGATTATTATAAAATTTTTCTCTTATGTCAATAAAATTGAACAGTAAAAAGGGTTTACATTGTAACATAGTTACCAACTTAATGAGAACTGTGACCTCAAAATGAAAACTCTAGCCCAAAAAACCCATATTTTTGCATAAAAAACATCAAAATAAACCCCCAAATCAAAATTGGTGCTACTAGTAGCACCAATTTTTTGAAACAGGGTCACAATTACAACATTTGTCAAACATGTCCTTCAAAACTTAGACAATAGCTCAGAAAAACCTTAAAATCAGCACCTAAAAACAAATAAAATGTTTTTGATTTTTTTTTTCTTTTCAAAACGATAAATTTTGAGATCATTTGAAATCGTAATTTTTTCACTTGGTACCATTAAAACCAAAACCTCAAAATCAACCATCAAATTGAAAAGTACTACTACCAGTAGCACCTATTCTAAAATTGGGGTATGAAAATGACAGATTTTTATAATGTGGTAAAATAACTCATCACTACTGTAAACAAAATCATAAAATCAACCCTTACATGTTTACTTTTTAAATTTATTATCACACAAAGAACAAGTTAATACCTAATTCCATGAAAATATCACAATATACTTAAAAAATTCAATGTCGTTTTTTAATAATTTTTTACTTTTAATAATAAAAAAAGTAAATACAATTTACATTGAATGAAACATAAATAATTTCTTAAAAGTATTGTTATATTGACCATATTCAAAACATATGAGCTAAGTCATTTTATTATATTATCCATAATAAAAAAACATATCATTCATAAAACATAACAAAAGATTCATAACTTCATGTAAAATCATATGTAAGTTCATTGCTCTTTTTTAGTTACCACACAAATATCATATGGATCAAAAATTCATAAAATGTTCCATACACTTATTCAGATTGACTGATGGTTTCTGAAATACCATCAGAGTCCACATTGTCTTCAAATGAATGTTTTGATGAATATGTATATGATTCATAATCTTCTTTATTGTCGATGAATGCACCATCTGAGTCTACATGCATGTCCAACATTTTATATGTCAAATGCCTTTTAGATCTACGACTAGGTTCAACAGAGTCCCATCTTGCATTTATTTCTTGCGGCAACAACCTCTTGATAATATATGTTGTCTTGGAGAGAATATATCCTCTCTTTGTCAAATTGAAGTCATAAATGAGTATGTCAACATCATCTAACTTTAAGAGGTCAGTGCGATGATGAGTTGTATTTTTACTCTTTCTTTTTCTCTTTCTATTGACATGTTTCTCAACCACCATCTCTAGCTTGTACACACCATTGAATGGGTGTGTACTTGTTTCATAGAAATGCACTTCAATTGCAGTAACATCATCATTTTATTTCTCAATATTTATAACCTTTCCTATCCAAAATGGATAACCATGTGGATCTCCAGTTGCTAAAACTGCAATCATGCTACCCTCCTTAATATCTTGTACTGAACCCATGTAAACCTATTCCATGGCTTCACGTTGTGCACATGACCTTCGCAAACCAATATACATTTCTCTTTCCTCTGCTTGTGTAAACTCAATAACACCTTGATATTCTTGAACTTCAACAATGTTTGTTTCTTTAGATTCGTTTGGCATATTTTCTGGCCAATGAAATGGAGTCCTCAACATTGTATCTTCATTTGTTGAGCTTGAAATTATGTCACTTTGACTATTGAAAAAAGACTCCCACCAAACAGAATCAACAACATCAAAGTACTCATTTGTATCCTTAATTGACGTTTTAATTTCTTCCAAGAATTTAGAATAATCTACATCTCCATTACGCCTTCGTGCATTATCGATTTCAACAACTAGTTGTAAAAATAATAACTTTGATGAAAAAATTGGGCGATTTGGAAGGAACTTCAAAAATGATAAACCTGATGAAGGCCCTCATTCTGTAGTAGTTGAATACTCCTTTCCCCATATAAGTGTTTTCCCATCAGTTTTTTTGAAACAAAATTGATGTTGGAAGATGATGTCATTAAGCTTCTCAATACATTTTTCTTCACAATGTGATCCATGAATAAATCTTCGCATCTCAACAGTTTTTTCTACTATATGAAAAATCGGCTCTGGAATGTATGCTTTCTTGATACATTCAATCAATGATCGTATATTTCCAACATTTTTCATCTTCAATTTTATTGAAAAACAACTAAACATTTGATCAATATGATCATGAGTGTGTCCAACAAGAAGGAAACCAACTTTCACCATTTGAAAGATTCTCATTTCAACAAGCATTCTTAGATATCCAAACAAAATTTGATTTTTATTTTCATGACTAGTGTTGTCCAACTGTAGATAGAGAACTTGGGGAATATTTCTAGACTAGTGAGTGAGCACATGATGAATTATGGTGATGGTAAGATTTGAATCATTATGAATATTTGGAGTTGTGAAGTAAATGCTTGAACACATTTTCCATTGAAAACCATAAAACCAACCAATTGAAACTGAATGAAATTCTCTTCTTGTAGATTTTTGAGTGTACGAAAAAAAATGTGGTAGAAGTGTTTTCTTATGGTCTATGCCATCAATTATCATACCTAAATATTTGTTTGGAGCATCATAAGACTTCTTCCGATGTTTGTACAACTTTTTTCTTTCACTTGATTGTTGATTCCAATGTTCTTGAAGTGCTTTGATTATGGGATCTGCACATGGCATAAAATGGAAATATTGATCATATGTTTTCATAGTTGATAACTATTCAATTTAAAAAAAATAAAAATAGTAAATACATACCTCTTTCCACCCCTTCATATTTATCTCTTCTTGATTTAATAGTAGCACATATACTACAAATCCCCATTCTTGACTTCTTAGGAATAGAGACATTGTTGAATTGTTTCTTTCATATTCTTTTAAAATATTTATATGTAATAAAATTACCATTTCCTTAAAAACCTTCATCATATCCTTTGTACAAGTTGTAGATTTCCCTCCTTGAAAAATTATCTAGAATATGTATTGTGTCTATATTTGGCATACACTCTCCATGTTTGGAAAAGAAATCATGCATCCATGACAATGTAGTTTTTGTGAATGGCCCACTCTCTCGTCCATGATGTACATTTGAATAAAATGATGGATATTTTTCCAACCTTGTCTGGATTCTTGATAGACAAATATTACCAATTGAGTGAATTGTTTTGAAATCCTTTCTGCAAAGTAAAATATTCCCAATGCGATAATCATATCATGTATTGGTGGATATCATGGACCCCATCAAATATGAATTTTTCATGCTCTTATTCATTGACATATTTCTTTCTTTTACTCAAGGAATACATGTAGTCCATTCTTTTCAAACAATTCTTTTGACAACAATCACTTGAAATCAAATCACTTATGGAAATTGATTTAGTGAGAAATTATTTCCTAGACCTTATATAACTAGAATGACTTGGATTGATATAAAAAGGTCTAATCTTGGTCCTAGACACAATGTTTCTTTTCAATGTCTCCACTTTTTCATCATCCTCACTATAAGGATTTTCCTTATCACCATAAGGAGTATCAAGCAAAACATTGTCAGGAGTCTGAACTAGAGAATGTCGATCACCCTCATTTGTTGTAGCTGAATGTTTGAGAACATCATCATCAACATAATCATTTGGAGGAAAATAATCATCAACATTGTGTCCACTATTGACATAATCATCTTCATTGCTTTCAAAATCCTCACTTGAGTGAAAATTTTCACCATCTTGCTTAGTTCCTTGAAAACCTTCATCAATATCTTGAAAATCCTCACTTAAGGAAAATCAACATCAACATTGTTTCTTTTTAATTTACCACTCCAGAAAGAGTGGTAAATTAAAAAGAAACAATTAGTCCATGCTTTTCAAATAATTCTTTTGACAACATTCACTTGAAATCAAATCACTTATGGAAATTGTTTTAGTGAGAAATTATTTCCTAGACCTTGTAGAACTAGAATGATTTGGATTGATATAAAAAGATATAATCTTGGTCCTAGACACAATGTTTCTTTGCAATGTCTCCACTATTTCATCATCCTCACTATAAGGATTTTCCTTATCACCCCAAGGAGTATTAAGCTAACCATTGTCAGGAGTCTGAACTAGAGAATTTCGATCACCTTCATTTGTTGTAGTTGAATGTTTGAGAACATCATCATCAACATAATCATTTGGAGGAAAATAATCATCAACATTGTGTCCACTATTGACATAATCATCTTCATTGCTTTCAAAATCCCCACTTGAGTGAAGTTTTTCACCATCTTTCTTAGTTCCTTGAAAAACTTCATCAATGTCTTGAAAATCCTCACTTGGGGAAAATCAACATCAACATTGTTTCTTTTTAATTTACCACTGGGGAAAGAGTGACCACCGATGGCGTAATCATATTCACTAATTTGAAAATTTCCACTTGAAAGATATTGTTCATCATCCTCATTAATAGCTTCAAAATCTTCACATGGAGGAAAGTCTTCATTATCCTCATCGATACCTTCAAAATACTCACTTTGAGGGAAATCATCAGCACCAACATTTCTTCTTTTAAATTCCTCATTTGAGAAAGACTGTCCAGCATTGCCATAATCGTCATCATTACTTTTAAAATCCCCACTTGGGGGAAATTCTTATTCATACTCATTCATGCCTTGGAAATCTTCACTTGGAGGAAACTCTTCACCGGTACCTTAAAAATCCTCACTAGGAGGAAATTCATAATCACCAACATTGTTTTCTTTAAATTCCCCACTCAGGAAAAGGTGTCCACTGTTCTTGATGAAGACCCCCTTGCCCTCGGGCCGAGATCTGCACAGGATCGATCTAAATTCTCCACGAGTCAAAGTGACTCCTTCGGTTCCCTGCTGAAACCTCATGAATCCGATCCATAGGTCCTTTGGAAAACCCACCTGTGCAAACAAGCATTAGGCGCGAGCTTCACCCTCACGTGACCACAACTGGGCCTTGGCACAAGCACCTTTCGCAAATCGCAACTCACGATTTAGTGGGTTGAAGATCCTCGAATCCTCTTTTCCAAACCCCCAATACTTGAGGTGATGATACGAGTATGGCTCCTTCCTCGTTAGCGCTTCTTCAAGCGACCACCAGCTAGAGCCTAACTCTAGCACCTCTCGCAACTCGCAACTTTGTGAGTTGAAGTGTTGATTCCTCCTTCTCCTCCTTTGCGAATTCACAACTCACGATAAGTCAATGATGCATTGACCCTTTCCAAATGACACGTGTCCACCACCTATCACCACTTCCACCTTCCTCTGGTTTCTCGTTGCTACGCCACCTGTAAACCACGTCGTTCCCACCAAGCGGACATGCCACGTGTTGCACGAGCCCTCGCAACTCGCAAGCTCGTGACTTTTATAGTAAAAAGAGTTCCTTTCAAACCCTGAACTCTCGAGGAGCGATACCTATTGGAATTTTTGATCTGACGGTCCTCCCATAGCTTAGATCCAACAGTCTGGATTTCCTTCCCTGTTCCTCGCAACTCGGAACTTCGTAAAACCAAAAATATTTGGTCTGCCCTCCAAACTTACGATCCCCGAATTCACAATATGATCCAATGACGTGGGTTCAGATGAGATCAATGAATCATGTTGATTCTTGATGCTAGGGTGGTGAGTTCTTACAACTCCTAACCGCCTTGCAACTTCACTGGATCCTATGGTCCTCGCAACTTCGCGAGTTCTCCATAGAGAATTTTGACCACTCGATTCACGCTTCAATGGCTTCTATCCAAACAACTGAATGTTCACCCTTCTGAACTTAACTTCTATGCAACAGATTCAATCCCCGTCTCCCTTTGAAGTGGTTCAATTTCTGTCTACCTTTGAACAATTCAACAGTGTTATCTCTCCTGAGCTTTTACTTGAAAACTCAAGCTTTCCAAAGGGTTTCTTGCTCGCACTCCTTGCGGAAATATTTCAAATAACCTCTGGTTATTTGAGTCCTCAAGTTTGTGCACTCTTTGCAACAACAATCCTTCCACCTTCACCTTATTTGATAACTTCTAAGGCTTCAACTAGCCTGTGCACACCTTGCATGACTCTGTGCTCCACCTGCACTTCTACGAGTATGAAAACAATGGTATCTCTCCTGATATTTCTGAGATAAAACTCAGACCTTTGTCGATGCACACCTTACAGACGTTAACTACGCTACTTGCAAGAATTCTCAGGAAGAGAAACAATTGAAACTCATGCTCCTTCTCTCTCAGAATTCATACACTCAACATGAAATCATACATTCAACACAACGTTGAACAAATGCATAAATAGAGAGAATAAAACAACTGTAAACATACCATTTAACAAAGGTAAACAGTAAGCATCATAACACCATGAAAATGAGTCAAAGCTTCATATATTAACTCAATTGCTTCTGTACATGGGTTCTTCTCTAAAGCTATCTACTATAGCTCTCCAGCTTATCAATTTTGAATGATCATCAAAGATACAATAATACAATGGTTAGGGTGTCTATATTGGTTTTCCCTCCTATCTTCTAAAACTGTCTAATCTAACATTCAGATCTACCAACTTTACATTAAACAGACTTAAATGCCTATTAAATCTAATAGATCAAAGTAATCTCTCCAGATCTATTCCTATCTCCAAGACATAAATGCAAGTACGCTCCTCCTAACTATTACATTAATGCTTTTGGTTTCAAAATTCAAAACGGTCTTCATAAAAACGTGCCCATTTTCTTCATCCACGCGTCGAGCTGTTTCTTTGGCTAGGCACGTGCCTTGGTTTTGTTCGATGCTCCTGCATCATACTCCCTCGCTTGAAAATTTTCATGAACTCTTGTTCATGAGATCTTGCATGGTTTGTCCATGCTTATGAATTTCTTCTTCATTTTCCCAACTAGCATCGTCAACTGGATGTCCCTTCCATTTTACCAAGTATTCAAAATACTCTTTCCTCCTTGTCTTTCTTCTAATCCTCTTGTCAATTATGATTTCCATTTGCGGATTTTCATCTACAAGCATTTGTTTTGTCCACTGAATCTCTTTATATTCATCTTCTACTTCTGTTCCTTCAGCTCTGCAAGGGTACAAATCCGAAACATTGAATATTGGTGAGATGTCAACCCCATCGAGTAATTCAATCTCATATGTTTTTGCCCCAAATTTCCTTATGACCTTGCACGTTCCAATCGTTTTCATCTTGATCTGAAATTTAACTTGATCTAAAATTCAAGATCTTTAACCATTAATTGCATGTGAAGTTTAACTATTAACCACCTTTGTAATGCAAAATTAAAGATCATCCATCAAGCACATGAGCACATAAACATGTAAGAAAACTATCTATGAACAAGAATTGGTAACAGAGTTCACCAGACCCCCTTGCTACGTATCCAGGACACTTTCCAAATGGGAAGGCCCATAGATTAAGTATTCCAATGCTTACAAAGTTACTTCTGATTTTTGTTTGTCATATACAGTAACAAACTTCAACAACAACTACTAGATGAAATTATAAGACTTTTAAGTATGAACATGAATACCTTTTTGTATGTCTGAAAGATTTTGTGAGCACTTTTCTATCTGGATGCCTGAATGAAAAAACTGAAGTTGGATCTAGAATCCTTGCGAAAAACTGAGACTTTTGAGTATAAAATAGATATATTTCAGAAACTGGACTCAAAATGCCTTTCTTGGCATAATTCCCAAAATCTGCCTCTGATCTGTACAGTCTTTACGGCCTCGGGATGCGTGTAAATTCATAACCACCTCGATCTTTGTGTAAAACCACCTCGGTCTACATGCAAATTCACCTCGGACTGCATGCAAATCCACCTCAGTCACTCTGCAGAACCACCTTAGGCGGCGTGCCAGTCTCTACCTGCATCAAAACTCCCACACCTCGGGATTTTTTCCCATGCCTTATTTAAATAATGAAAAAAATAGTGGTTTAGGGAGGCATGATCTATGGGCCACGCGCCCTCCAAAATCCCCCAAATCTTTGCAATTTTTAAGGTTATTTCACCACTTCTTGCCACATCCCATGGCAGTGGCGTATTGGTAGATATGGTGGTTAGGGGGAGCAGAAGTCTCGGGGTCAAACCTGCGGGCTTCTCCTCCCACTGCATATGAGTTTTGGCTTTGGTTTAATATATGGTATAAATGATATGGTACGACGCATTTATTATATGGTTATGGACTTTGGATATATGGTATAAACGATATGGTATGGCACGTTTATTATATGGTTATGGACTTTGGATATATGGTAGCATTTAACTACCAAGGGGGGGCCTCATTGTTGGCAAGGATGAGGGCTAAGCCCTTGACCACCCCATTTTTTCCTAACCATGGGGTCATGGTGGCCTTATTCTAAGGTCTTGGGTTCAATTCCCATAGCCCCAAATTACATTTTTTAACCATTTTTCACCATTTTAACCATCTTTGATGAAACTTCAACTGCTGATATCTTCATCATCTGGAGGTCGATTTTCCCGAAATGAACGTCACGGGAAAGCTGCTGACGTGCTCTTCCAGTTTGTAAGATTTAATTTGCATTTTGAATACTTTAACTCTATCAAATTTTGAGATGATCCACCTAGATCAAACCTTCCCACTGGAAAGCTTTTTGGCCACAAAAAGTATGAAATCATTCAGAAAATAACTGAGGACATGTTTGTCTCACTTGTCTTGTATCACCTATCCATTCTTCCTGGAACCTATACATCTAACTCAACAATAAAACAATCAACACTGTGCTAAGATTGTTAAGTACATTAATCACATTCTTAATCACATCTTCATTCAACATTGTCAGACCCAACCACATACTGTTGATGAGTAATAAGCTGAATATAAACATTGAACATGTGAAAGAGATTGTACCCGAACCATGATGACTTTTAACCATAGAAACACTATCAACCAAAATAGGTGCATTGTAGTGAAATGACATTTCCTTTTCATGCTTAGGATTCTTCTCTTCCTTACATTGTATAGAGATAAGTGCCGAATTCCGAATTGCATTAACAACCCTTTTTAATTGTTGTGTAGTGCCCAATGATTTGTCATTTTTGAATGAATGTGAATGCACTATGTACTCAATTCCTTCTTTAAACAAGTGATATTGATTATGTTCACGATAGAAGATTGCTTTCCGATCATATAAGTACGGACTACCCAACACAATTCCACAGATATCTAGTGGGACCACATCAAATTCAACCTCATCTACAAACTTAGTGATGCAGGAGCATCTCTCCATGTCGGCCAGCCAGCCAGCCAACCACGTCAGTGCATGAATTCAAAGATGAAGAGAGGCACAACCCTCGTCTTCCATTTTGAATTTGAATGTAATTTAATGTCTTAGGATGTTGATCCACGAGGCCATGCTTTGCACAGGCGTAGAAGTAGGTAGGCCTTAAATGTTGAAGGTTGAGATCTAGATCCAGATGGTGGAATAGGGTAGGTAGATTGGAGGGAAGAGCTCAAAGAGCCCCCTCATGTAAAATATCTTTGTATTGTAATTGTATCTCATAGGAGAGAGTCTGTGAATAGAGAGAAGAAGAAAAGGAGCTGAGACCTTGTTACAGTCTGTGCTCATAAAACCTTTGTAAAGAGACATTTTGACTAATATAAACCAGAACAGTTTTTCCTGCGTATTGTTTGTTTATGTGAATGTCTTTGTGTGTTCTTTATGTTGTATATGTATGTTGTCATTAGACATTTGCAGGGAGTTGTTTGATTTCAGGCTTTAGAGGTTTTTTGTGGTTTCATTCCAGGAGGGCGTGACAGAGTACTGCGGTCTCTAAATACCAGTGCCTAGATGCACTTATGATCTCTGTGGAGTCAGAAAAGGACATGTCAGGTGGGCACAGAAACTCAAATCAACAATTAGGAGGAAAATCCTTGAGGTTGCTGAACACCTCAGGAGGCAAGACTGTGTAGGGGGAACACAGTTGCAGACATAATCTTTGAGAAGTTTTGTAAATCTCTGCCAGGTGGGCATTGAGCAGGTGCAAGGGAGTGCATAGAGGAACTCTATTGTGAGTTTAGAAGAAGACATAATATTTGAGGAGTTCTGTAAATCTCTACTAGGTGGGCATTGAGCCAGTGCAAGGAGTGCACAGAAGAAGAACTCTGCTGTGAGTTCATTATAAGAAAGAATCATATGAGAATTATCGATACTCTTCTAGGAGGGCATTGAGTAAGTTCTAGAGTGAACATAAGGAAGTCTTTGAGTTCAAAGATTGAAGAAGATTCCATTGAAGGATCTTTGGAGGGTTGTTGTACATCCTGAAAGATTCAGCAATAGGTTGCTTGAGCAGACAGAGTGCCAGGAGGGCTTCATATTTCACCATCTAAGGGAGAACGGAGAAGAATGAGTTTCCTTAGAGGTATAATTATCAGAGAAGCTCAGAAGAGATAGCACCATGTGTGTAAAGACTCTGCAAGGAGTGCAGAAGTCACAAAATCCTTCAAGGATTCAAGAGTAAAGCTCAGGAGGAATAGAGCCTTCGATACACAGAGCCACAGCTGCAAGGAGTGCAGAGGCTAAAGAACTCTCTGAAAGAGTTCAAAGTTCCCAAAGCTCAAGAGGGACAATGTTTTTATACGCACAGGCGAGGATTCAAAGTTGTGAAGCTCGCAGAGAGAGAGAAAGAGCAAAGGTTGAGGCCTTTAGGAATTTGAAATTCTTCCAATTTCGGGAAGAATCACCAAATCTTAGGAGGATCCATAGCTATCATCGGATCAACCAAGAAATTCTGAGCCGTTGGATAAGATTTTGCGTTCAGGGAGAAGCAGGAGGAGCACAAGAGCCAAGGAGATTCTGAGCCATCAGATCTTGAGCAAAGAACCCGACAACCATTAGATCTGTTAGGAGTTACGTGGAGTTTAAGCCTTCATGAATAGGGGAGAGAAATTCCCAAAGGAGTTCATATCGGGATATCGGTGTTTGAGAGTTTGGGGGTCTGGAGGACGAGAGTCCGGGCACTCAACCTCAGAAGTCCCGAAACAACGAATTTGATCAAAGCCATCCATATGCAGGAGGATGCATGTCACAAAATCATCCATTTCGGAGATTCGGGCATTGGGACTCACAGAGGTGAGCATCCTGACTTCGCGAGTAGAGAAGTCTCGAGAAAATCTAAGTCATCCAATTGGAAGGGCACATGTCGCGAGATCGCCCATATCAGGGATTCGAACATCGAAGGTCAGAAAGGGAAGTCCTTCGACTTCGTGAGTAGCGAAGTAGCAGAGAGATCAGGGCCATCCATTTGAGGAGGACAAGTGGCAAAGATCTGTGGATCTCACAAAATCGGGGTTTGCAAGGTGAGATCCCAAACGTTGGGTGCTCCAAGTTGCAAAACCGTGAGAGAATCACAACCATATGTTAGGAGGAGGATAGGTGGCAGAGATCTAGGGATCTCACGAACTCAAAGGTTCACAGAGTGAGAGCCCAAATATTGAGTGCTCCGAGTCTCGAGAGGAAAAATCACGAGGAGCGTGGATAGCCATCGGACCGAATTCATAGGAGAACTGTTGGATCAAGAACCCCATCACATTTCGTGTGTTCGGTGGTTCATAGGTTGAGAGGAGTTGTTCTCGACATCAAAGATCATGAAGTTCCGAGAGATGAGGCATGAGTATGGACGTGTGGAAGAACTTCGAGGTAGGGCCCGTGCGACAGACAGGTGGACACATGTCACCTTTTAGAAGGAGTCAACACCCTGTTGAATTCTTGCGTCTTAGGGACTCAGGAGATAGAGGAATGAAAGTTTGAGCCTTCGACTCACGAAGTCGTGAGTAGTGAGAATGAGAGGAGAAAATTCAAATATCCCCTCTCGAGGTTTTGGGAAAGAAAGGTTCTAAGGTTGGACCTTTGTACTCGCGAAGGTGTGAGAGGCGAAAAGTGCTAGTGCTTCCCCTAGACGGCGGTCACGCAAGGAGGGCACTGACGGAATAAAGGGCTATACCCATTTTGTGATCTTGGGTATCACAGATTTGATAAGGAAGAGTCGAGAGCCATGACTCGTGAACTTGTGAGATTGTGAGTTGCGGAAAGGACCTGTGGATCTGTTGAATTGAGATTCCAGTGAGAATCGAAAGAGCCGATCTGGATTAAGGGCATATAGAACGATCCTGTGAGTGGATATCGGCCTGAGGGCCGATAGGTATTCACCAAGTGGTATCAGAGATTGAATCTTGTCTGTATATTTCAGGCAAGGGGAGTAGGAGGAAAGGGAGCACTCTGATACACATCAAGTGTGGTATCAGAGTGAGAACTTTGTCTGTATACTGCAGGCAGAGAGGGAAAAAGAAGGAAGGGTACTGGAATCTCTGTAGATGATTGGTTGTAGGTAAGTAGCGATGAAGGAGACAGTCAAGAGGACTATAGATGAAGTTGGGAACACTCAGGATTTTGAAGTGACAGCAGTAGGTTTTCCAGGAGAGAAGACAGGGACAACAATATGGCTACTGAAGGCCGAAGATACACTGGAAAGAAAAACCAAGAGTTGATGAGAGAAGATGAATGGGATGAAGAACTTGCTAAGATGAATGCGAGGATGGATGAACTTTCATTGGAGATGCAGTAGAATACCAGGTCAAGATGGGTATATGAATGGCCCATGAAGACAAAGATAAAATGTCCAGTCAAGGAGTTGATGGCTAGAAGACAACATAGGTTGTTAAGAAGGTGGTTGAGGCATGCTGAAAACCTCAACAGATCAGAAGAAGAAATGGTTCAGGTATGTGAACCTGAGGCTGGGAGAAATCTCAGTGATGTTGAGGATGAAATGGGATCGGATGAAGATATCAAGAATTTCCAGGAGAGAAGAGAAGAAATTCCCAATTGCCAGGTGGGAAAAAAGTTGAGATCATTGTGGGATCTCACAGACTGTCATGAGGACAGCCAAGGAATTTCATATTGCTAGGAGGGCAATGGATTGATATCGCTGCAGGATCTCATGGACTACCAGGAGGGAAGCAGTGAGTTTTCAGTTTTCCAAGTGGGAAAGGAAATAGAGATGGGACTGTATGAAAGTCTAATGGACTCGGAGGTAAGTTCACTTTAGCCTGAGGTGCTAATGAAGATGGGATCAGTTGATTCCATAGACTGCCAGGAGGGCAACGAGAAAATCCCATACTGTCAGGTGGGTAGGGATGAGCATATGAGACTATTTGAGGGTCTCATAAACTCAGAGGTGAGTTTGGATCAGCAGATGCATCTAACAGAGGATGAAGATCGGAGAAATATTTTGATGATTGGGGAAATCAAAATATTCCTACCATTTGCCCAAGGGGAGGCAGAAATCTGTGTTGCAGATGCAACAACAACAGAAGTAGGAAAGCTAGTTGAGACTGTCAGAGAAGCATTGGAGTAGATATTTGAAACTACCCAAGCAGAAGAAGAAGATGAGCATTCTGAGGAATGGCACAATATTTTCAGCCAGGAAACTAAAAAGACTACGACATTGGAGCTTGCAGAAGTGGAGGAAGAGGAAGAAGTAGACAGCATTAGTTTGGTTGATCTGTATGAACAAATTGAAACCCTAGAGAGAAGGGTGGTAGTGCAAGGCCTGCACATCCAAGAAGTGATGTTGGAAGCAGATGAAGAAGGCATGGGAGGTCACAACGATCTACCCAATTGCAGAAAATTTTTGCAGCTCGGGAGACTGCAAAAATAGGGCCATCCACTGGAGCAGCTGGATGAAGTGATCGACGAGATTAGGGAGCTGATGTTAGAGTCAGCAGAAACTGTCAGCAAGAAGAAGCTGAGAAGAAAGAAAGAAGCAGTAGCAGCAACCACAGCAACAGGGTGATGGAGCGGATGAACAACTCCAGAGGATGGTTTGGGATCCAGGAGGATTCCCACAGCTGATATCGGAAGCTCATGAGTAGGAGCTCATGAATTTTGCAGCTGAGGAGTATGATGTAGGAGCATCTCTCCACGTCGTCCAGCTAGCCAGCCAGCCCTGTCAGCGCGTGCATTCAAAGCTAAAGAGAGGTGCAACCCTCATCTTCCATTTTGAATTTGAATGTAATTTAATGTCTTAGGTTGTTGAGCCATGAGGCCGTGCTTTCCACAGGTGTAGAAGTAGGTAGGCCTTAAATGTTGAAGGATGAGATCTAGATCCAGATGGTAGACTAGACAGCCCATTCAATGTAATTGAATAGGGTAGGTAGATTGGAGGGAAGAGCTCAAAGAGCCCCCTCATGTAAAATATCTTTGTATTGTAATTGTATCTCATAGGAGAGAGTATGTGAATAGAGAGCAGAAGAAAAGGAGCCGAGACCTTGTTACATTCCTTGCTTAGAACACCTTTGTAAAGAGACATTTTGATTATTATAAACCAGAGTATTTTTTCCTGCATATTGTCTTTTTATGTGAATGTCTTTGTGTGTTCTTTATGTTGTAGATGTATGCTGTCATTAGACATTTGCAGGGAGTTGTTTGATTTCAGGCTTGAGAGGTTCTTTGTGGTTTCATGCCAGGAGGGCATGACAGAGTACTGTGGTCTCTGAATGACAGTGCCTAGATGCACCTCTAAACTCTGCGGAGTCAAACAAAGACGAGTCAGGTGGGCACAAAAAATGGAATCAACAATTAGGAGGAAAATCCTCGAGGTTGCTAAACACCCCAGGAGGCAAGATTGTGTAGGGGGAACACAGTTGCAGACAAAATCTCTTAGGAGTTCTGTAAAGCTCTGCCAAGTGGGAATTAAGCAGGTGCAAGGGAGTGCATAGACGAACTCTGTTGTGAGTTCAGAAGAAGACAAAATCTCTGGGGAGTTCTATAAAACTCTGCCAGGTGGGCATTGAGCTAGTGCAACGAGTGTGCAGAAGAAGAACACTTGTTGTGCGTTCATTAGAAGCAAGAATCATTTGAGAAATCTTGATACTTTTCCAGGAGGGCATTGAGTAAGTGCTAGAGCACACAGAAGGACCTCTTTGATTTCAGATATTGAAGAAGAGTCCATTGAAGGATCTTCACAGAGTTGTTGAACAACCTGAAAGACTCAACAATAGGTTGCTTGAGAAGACAAAGTGCCAGGAGGGCTTCATATTTCTCCATATAAGGGAGAAGGAAGAAGGATGAGTTTCCTTAGAGGTCTGAGTCTCAAAGAATCTTAGAAGATATAGAACCATGTGTGTGAAGACTCTACAAGGAGTGCAGAAGTCACAGAAAAATTCAAGGATTCTAGAGTAAAGCTCAGGAGGAATAGTGCCTTCGGTGCATGGAGCCACAACTACAAGGAGTGAAGAGGATAACGAACTCTCTGAAAGATTTCAAAGTTCCCAAATCTCAAGAGGGACAATGTTTTTATACGCACAGGCGAGGATTCAAAGTTGTGAAGCTCGCAGGGAGAGAGAAGGACCAAAGGTCGAGGCCTTTGGGAATTTGAAATTCTTCCAAGTTTGGGAAGAAAACACCAAATCTCAGGAGGAGCCGTAGCTGCCGTCGGATCAACCGAGAAATTTTGAGCCGTTGGATAAGATTTTTCATCCAGAGAGTAGCAGGAGGAGCACAAGAGCCGAGGATATTCTGAGCCGTCAGATCTTGAGCAAAGAACTCGATAGTCGTTAGATCTGTCAGGAGTTACGCCGAGTTTAAGCCTTCATGAACAGGGGAGAGAAAGTCCCGAAGGAGTTTGTATCGGGATATCGACATTCGGGAGTTTGGGGGTCCGAAGGACGAGAGTCTGGGCACTTGACCTCAGAAGTCATGAAACAATGAATATGATCTAAGCCGTCAATCTGCAGGAGGACGCATGTCACAGAATCATCCATTTCGAAGATTCAGGCATCGAGACTTACAGAGGTGAGCATCTTGACTTTGCTAGTATTGAAGTCCTGAGAAAATCTGAGCCATCTGATTGGAAGGACATGTTTCGCGAGATCGCCCATATCGAGGATTCGGACATCGGAGGTCAAAAAGGGAATTCCTTCAACTTTTCTAGTAGTGAAGTCGTGAAGAGATCAGGGCCGTCGATCTGAGGAGGACAGGTGGCAGAGATATATGGATCTCACAAACTCGAGGTTCGTAAGGTGAGAGCCCAAACGTTGGGTGCTCTAAGTCATGAAACCGCGAGAGAATCACAACCATCCATTAGGAGGAGGACAGGTGGTAGAGATCTAGGGATCTCATGAACTCAGAGGTTCATAGGGTGAGAGCCCAAAGATTGAGTGCTCCAAGTCGCAAGGGGAGAAATCGTGAGGAGCGTGGATAGCCGTCAGATCTAGGTCACAAGAGAACCGTTGGATCAGGAACTCCATTGCATTTCACGTGTTCGAGGGTTCAGAGGTTGAGAGGAGTTGTTATCGACATCAAAGATCGCAAAGTGCTGAGAGCTGAGGCATGAGTGTGGATGCGTGGCAGAACTTCAAGGTAGGTCCCGCGCGACAGACAAGCAGACACACGTCACCTTTTGGAAGGAGTCAACACCCTGTTGACTTATTGCATATTAGGGACTTGGGAGATAAGGGAACGAATGTTCAAGCCTTCAACTCGCAAAGTTTTGAGTAGACAGAACGAGAGGAGAAAAGTCAAATATCGCCTCTCAGGGGTTCGGGAAAGAAAGGTGCCAAGGTTGGACCTTTGAACTCGCGAAGGCATGAGAGGCAAAAAGTGCTAGTGCTTAGCCTAGCAGACGGTCATGCAAGGAGGGCGCTGATGGAAGAAAGGGCTATACCCATTTCATGATCTCGGGTATCGCGGATTTGATAAGGAAGAGTCGGAAGCCACGACTCGTGAACTCGCGATATTACGAGTTGCGAAAAAGACCTCTGGATTTGTTGAATTGAGATTCCAGTGAGAATCGAAAGAGACGATATGGCTCAAGGTCATATAGAACGATCCTGGGAGTTGATCTCAGCTCGAGGGCCGATAGATCTGCACCACTTAGATGTAATTTCAAACTTTAGATCACATTGTTGTGTTACTTGTAATCTTTTATCTTTGCATACCCAAGCCAATGGATAAGGTTTCTTGTGTGGTTTTGTTGTTAATCCCAATTGCTTAACTACTTCTTCTGAAATAAGATTAACTTGAGATCCACTATCTATGAGTGTGTCAACCTTTGTTTGTTTTGTAATCACTCTTATATGAAACAATGCATTCCTCTTTCTATCCTTAGAATTGTCATCATCTTTCGAAGTAGAAGCACATGAAGAACCAATGTTAGAATCTTTATCAACAATAGATTTACCTTTCACACCTACGATTGTTATCTTTGTTTCATCCTCGGAATATGATCCAAGGTCCTCAACGATAACCGTGGTTGTTTTCTTCCCCTTCCAATCCATAAACCACTTCGGTTTCATTTCGGGATGTAGCTTCCAACACTTTGCCTCTTCATGCCCTTTCTTTTGACAATGCGAGCATCTAGGTCTCTCATCACCCTTCTTCATTGTAGCTGCATGTTTACTTTTCCACTTTTCCTTGCCTTGTTTTCCCTGGACGGATTCAGCTGAAGAAAAATCATGGACACTCTTCCCTTTTGAATCAAAGTGAGTTGCTTGAACACATAGCTCATCAAGGTTAGTCGGATTAAACATCAATATCATATCACATAAATAACTATGCAATCCTCTTATATATTTGAGAAGAGTTTCCTGAGTGTAGAGAGGTATACCAAGTACCAATGCTCTTTTTTGAAATTCTTGTGTGTATTCTTCCACACTTTGTCCCTTACCTTGCCTCAAATTCTGTCAATCCATGATAGCTTGCTGCATATACCCTAATGGATAAAATTGCTTTTTAAGTGCTGAAATGAACTCATACCAAGAGGAAATGATTTTGCCTTTTGTGGGAAGATCCTCTTGAGATCTGCTCTCCCACCAAATGAGAGCAGTCCCTCCAAGTCGAAGAGAAGCCAACTAAATTTTAACAACATCTTCAGTAAACTTTTGAATCCTACAATAAACTTCAATTTGACGGATCCAATATTCCAATTTTTCAGCATTAAGTTCTCCATTATACATAGGTAATTCAAACTTAATATCAAGCTTTAAATGAGGCATATTAAGATCAACTTTTGTTTTTTTCTTTTCAAATGGAGAAGGAATAGAACCATCGAGAAAAGATGGAGAAGTTGGTGGAGATTTAGGGGGTTCCTCACCACCTCCTTCTTTTTTTATATTCTTTATGAGATGGTCCACCTTGTTCACCTTTCTTTCGATCTTGATAGAGCTCCTCTACCATTGTTTTCATTCTCATGAAATCTTTCATAAATTCCCTTTTAGAAGGGATAGAAGAATCTTCTTCTTCTCCTTTTGGTGAAGACATACTTCCTCTTCTTGATCCAATCTCTGGATCAAACTCTTCATGTTCTCCTTCACCACGCTAAAGCTTGGATCTTGTTAACATCAACTCATAAAGCAATGGTTAACCTCGCTCTGATACCAACTTGATCTGAAATTTAACTTGATCTAAAATTCAAGATCTTTAACCATTATTTGCATGTGAAGTTTAACTGTTAACCACCTTTGTAATGTGAAATTAAAGATCATCCATCAAGAACATGAGAACATAAACATGTAAGAAAACTATCTATGAACAAGAATTGGTAATGGAGTTCACCAGACCCTCTGGCTGCATCTCTGGGCCACTTTCCAAATGGGAAGGCTGATAGATTAAGAATTCAAATGCTTACAAAGTGACTTATAATTTATGTGTGTCATATACAGTAACAGACTTCAACAACAACTGCTAGATGAAATTCTGAGACTTTTAAGTATGAACATGAATACCTTTCTGTATATCTGAAAGATTCTATGAGAACTTTTTTGTCTAGATGCCTGAATGCAAAAACTGAAGTTGGATCTAGAATCCTTGCGAAAAACCAAGAATTTTGAGTATAAACTCGATATATTTCAGAAACTGGACTCAGAATGCCCTTTTTGGCATAATTCCTAAAATCTACCTCTGATCTGTACAGTTCGTACAGCCTCGAGATTCATGCAAATTCAGAACCACATCAATCTGTGTGAAAAACCACCTCAGCCTATGTGCAAATTCACCTCATACTATGTGCAAATCCACCTTGGTCACTGTGCAGAACCACCTCGGGCTGCAGGCCAGTCTCTGCCTGGATCAAAACTCCCACATCTTAGGATTCGTGCCCATGCCTTATTTAAATAATGAAATAAAACAATGGTTTAGGGAGGCACGAGCTATGGGCCATGCACCCTCCAAAATCCCCCAAATCTTGGTAATTTTTAAGGTTATTTCACCACTTCTTGCCACGTCCCATGGTGGTGGCGCGGTGGTAGATATGGTGGTTAGGGGGAGCGAAAGTCCCGCGGTCAAACCCGTGGGATTCTCCTCCCACCGCATATTATTTTTGGCTTTGGTTTAATATATGGTATAAATGATATGGTATGGCGCGTTTATTATATGGTCATGGACTTTGGATATATGGTATGGTGCATTTATATGGTTATGGACTTTGGATATATGGTAGCATTTAAATACCAAGTGGGGGCCTCATTGTTGGCAAGGTTGAGGGCTAAGCCCTTGACCACCCCCTTTTTCCCTAACCATGGGGTCATGGTGGCCTTATTCTAAGGTCTTGGGTTCAATTCCCATAGCTCCAAATTACATTTTTTAACCAGTTTTCACCATTTTAACCATCTTTGACGAAACTTCAATTGTTGATATCTTCGTCATATGGAGGTCGTTTTTCCTGAAATGAATGTCAACGAAAAGATATTGATGAGATATTCCACTTTATAAGATTTACTTTGAATTTTGAATACTTTAACTCTATCAAATTTTGAGATGATCCACCTGGATCACATCTTCAGTTTGTTATATGTTCCCCTTGGGAACCTCTCCTTCCTCAGGCTCGCAAGAATGATATCACCAACTTCAAATTGAAGTTCTTGCCTATGTTGATCTGCTCTCGACTTTTATTATTTACTTGAACTCTACAATCTCTCCTTGATTCGGCTATGTAGATCCTTCATTCCTTTTGCAAAGTCCTCTGCACTAGCACTCCTGAATTCATTTTGTTTTGAATCTTTCAATTCAGAAAATCCCCTTGGCTTCATTCCATATACAATCTGGAATGGAATCTGCCCCGTGATTCTATTAAGAGAATCATTATAAGCAAATTCCTCCTGTGGAAGAATGTGATCCCATTAACTGTGGTGTTCAGTCACTAAGCTCCTCAACAAATTTCCCAAGCTCATATTCATGACCTCTATATGTCCATCCGTCTGAGGATGACACGCCGAGCTAAAAGAAAAGCTTGTCCCCATATTCTTCCATAAGGTCCTCAAGAAATGTCCCACGGACTTGGTATCTCGATCAAACATGATACTCTTTGGGAAGGTGTGAATTCTGACGAATTCCTTGAAAAACAGGTTCGCAATATGAGTTGCGTCACTGGTTTTCTGACATGGTATGAAATGTGCCATCTTGGAAAATATGTCGACTACCACAAAGATCGAATCACATCCTCTTTGTGTCCTTGGAAGTACCAATATGAAATCCATGCTCACTGCATCCCATGGCCTTTCAGTTATGGGAAATGGTTCATATAACCCTGTGTTCTTCCTTTTCCCTTTCGTGTGCTGAAAAATTCTGCATCTGTCCACAAATTTCTTAACATCTGTTCTCATCCCTGGCCAAAACTATGAACCATTCAACTTTGAGAACATCTTGTAGAGACTTTCCAAACCATGGAAGCTTCATACTTCAAACACGCTCTTCGACGATGACCAGTCCTTAATCACCTTTACCTTTTCTGGATCCATCTTCAACTCATTTGCAGAGATAACAAAACCCAAATAAATGAGTTTTGTTCTCATAAATGATGATTTCTTCACATTGATTAGCAATTTCTCTTGCTGTAATCTTCTCATTACTGCAGCTAAATGCTTTAAGTGTCTTGCTTCTGTTTTGCTGAAAATTAATATATCATCAAGATATAAAATGACAAATTTCCCAATGAAATTCTTCAAGACTTCATTCATCAATCTCATGAAAGTATTAGGCGCATTTGTTAGGCCAAATGGAATGACAAGCCATTCATATAGCCCCTCATTTTTCTTGATTGTTGTCTTCCATTCATCACCTTTTCTCATTCGAATCTATTGATAAATGCTTTTCAAATCAATCTTTGAAAAAAACTTTGCTCCACTCAAGCAATCCATCAAGTCATCCATCCTTGGAAATGGAAACCTATATCTGATGGTAATCTTATTGATTTCCCTTGAGTTTGTACAAATTATCCATCCTCCATATTTCTTTGGGATGAGCATTGTCGGAACAATGCCTGGACTCAAGCTCTCCCGAATCAATCCTTTGTCCATTAAGTCCTGGACTTATCTCTTGACTTCTTCATTTTCCTACGACGTCAACCTGTACTCAGCTTTGTTCGGTAAACTTGCTCCAGGTATAAGAACAATATGATGAATTATACTCCTGATAGGTGGCAATGAACAAGGTAGTTCGTCCACTACTATATCAACAAATTCTTCTAGCAACTCCTGGATTTCTTCTGGTAATTCATCTATCCTTGTACTGTCCAAAACAATTTTGGGTTTCCCGACCACAATAAATTGTGTGTCTTCCTTCTTCTTAACCTCATTAAGAAGTTCCTTCCCACTCATGAGAAGTACAATGTTGCTCATCTATGTTTTCACTTCTTTATCCTTAATTGGCAACAACATGTGAGTCCTACCATTTTTCTCTAGGGTGTATGTGTTCTTTCTCCCATCACGAACTACGTTTTTGTCATATTTCCATGGTCTACCCAACAATAGATGACAAACACCCATGGGAATGACATCACATAATATTTCATCTTTATATCCTCCTATTTTAAATTCAACTAAACACTATTTAGTGACATTTACCTGATGTCCTTTTTGTAGCCAAAAAACTCTATATGGGCTTGAATGTACAACAGTCTCTAGCTCCAACTTTTATACCATCTCTATAGATACAAGATTGTTTGTTCTACCACTGTCCACTATGAATTTGCATACTTTGTCTTTAGTTTTGCAAGCAATCTGAAACAAACTATTTCTTTGGGTTGTGTTCTCTACCTCCTTCTCCGGCTTCAAGAGAACTTTCCTCATCATTAAGTATCTTTTGCCCTCATCATCTTCTACCTCAACATTTTGTCCTTGAGCTTCGGCAATGTGAGTTTCTCCATCATCTTTCTTCTTATCTAGACACTTATATGATTTATGTCTGATTTTTCCACAGACAAAGCATTTAACTTCACCTCCTCTACCTCTTCCTCTTCCTCTGGCTCAAGTAAAGGTATTTCTATCAGCATATGCCTTCCCTGTGAGCTTCCTCCTCTCTCAGGTTGAGTTTGAGGTTTCTTTCCCTCTTCTTTAGTCTTCCGAGTCCTATCTTGGGCAATTGTTTTGTCTCTGGATTGACTTCTACCTCGGCCTCTTTGACCTTTCTTTCGGCTTAGCTTCTCTTCATCTTTTAGAGCTATCTGATAAGCATCTTCCACAGTCCAAATAGTCATCATGCTCATCTCATCCTGAATGTCATATCGCAAACCATTCATGTACTTGGCTACATTTTCATCATTTCTTTCCCGATGACCTGCTTTGATGTTTATCTTGTAGAACTGTTCAGTGTATTCTTTCAATGACATCAACTTTTGTCTCAAATTCTGCATCCTTTGAAATAGAGTGATTTGATAATATTTGGGTATAAATTTGACTTTAATTTTTGCAACCATTCTATCCTAGCTCTTGATTTTATGCTTTCCCTTACAGCGTCTATCAGCCTATAGTTCATCCCACCACAGTGAGGTATGCCCTTTAAGTCTAGTAATGACATGTTTGACTTTCTTGTCTTCCTCGACATCCTCATAGTTGAAGTATTTGTCTAGAGCTCTAATCTAGTCTAGAAGCTCTTCGACATCTAAGTTTCCCTCATACATGGGAATCTCCATTTTTTCTCTGGCTCCTATCCTTGCAAAAGCCCTGAATAAGCATTCGTCTACAACATCTTGGACTACAACTTCCTCTCCTTTGTTTCCAACTTCATTTTCACTTTCATCCTTGTTGATATCCCCAACGTCAACTGTGTGCCTTTGTGTTGTCACCATGACATCAAGCCTAGCACCTAATTCACACATTTCTCTTTCCACTGCTGGATGAGTCACTGGCCTATCTCTTTTTCTCGGTGGCATTGTTATAGAATTTCTCCCTTCTCTCTGCTACAGAAAGAAAAGAAAATGTTTTGTGCTCTGATACCACAACTGATGCTATTAGACTACTCCTTTTCCTCTAGCTCACTATGCCTAAAATATACAAACAAAATCAATCTCTGATACCACAAATGATGGTATCAGATTAATCCTTTTCCTGTAGCTCACTTTGCCTGAAATATACAGACAAAATCAAGTTCTGATACCACAACTGACGCAGACCCCCTTGCCCTTGGGTGGAGATCCACATAGGATTGATCTAAATTCTCCACGATTTGAAGCGAATCCTTCAGTTCCCTACTGAAACCTCACGAATCTGATCCACAGGTCCTTTGGAAACCCCACCTGCACGAACAAGCACTATCCGCAAGCTTCACCCTCACGCGACCACAACTGGGCCTTGGCGCAAGCGCCTTTCGCAACTCGCAACTCGCGAGTTCATGGGTTGAAGATCCTCAACTCCTCTTTTCCAAACCCCCAATACCCAAGGTGACGATACGGGTATGGCTCCTTCCTTGTTATCACTTCTTCAAGCATCCGCCAACTAGAGCCTAACTCTAGCACCTCTCGCAGCTCACAACTTCACAAGTTGGAGGGTTGATTCCTCCTACTCCTCCTTTGTGAATCTGCGACTCATGATAAGTCAACGATGGGTTGACCCTTTCCAAGCGACACGTGTCCACCACCTTTCACCACTTCCACCTTCCTTTGGGTGCTCGTTGCTACACCACCTATCAACCATGTGGTTCCCACCAAGCGGACGTGCCACATGTTGCACGAGCCCTCGCAACTCGCAAGCTCATGACTTCTGCAGTCAAAAGAGTTCCTTTCAAACCTCGAACTCCTGAGGCGTGAAACCTATTGGAAGTTCTGATCCGAAGGTTCTCCCATAGCTTAGATCCAATGGTCGAGATTTCCTTCCCCTTTCCTTGCAACTCAAAACTTTGCAAAACCAAAGTTATTTGGTGTGCCCTCCAAACTTATGAATCCAGAATTCACGATATGATACAATGACGTGGTTTGAGACGAGATCAATAGCTTGCGTTGATTCTTGATGCTAGGGTGGTGAGTTCTTCCAACTCCTAACCACATTGCAACCTCACTAGATCCTATGGTCCTCGCAACTTTGAGAGTTCTCCATAGAAAATTTTGACCACTCGATTCACGCTTCAATGGATTCTACCCAAAATAATAAATGTTCACCCTTCTGAACTTAACATCTATGCAACGACTTCAATCCCCGTCTCCCTTTGAAGTGGTTCAATTTCTGTCTTCCTTTGAACACTTCAATGTTGTTATCTCTCCTAAGATTTTACTTAAAAACTCAAGCTTTTCAAAGGGTTTCCTGCTCGCACTCCTTGCGGTAGTATTTTAAATAACCTCTAGTTATTTGAGTCCTCGAATCTATGCACTCTTTGCAACAACAATCCTTCCACATTCACCTTAGTTGATAACTTCTAAGGCCTCAAATTCTGCCAATCCATCATAGCTTGCTGCATATACCCTAATGGATAAAATTGCTTTTTAAGTGTTGAAATGAACTCATACCAAGAGGAAACGATTTTGACTTTTGTGGCAAGATCCTCTTGAGATATGCTCTCCCACGAAATGAGAGAAGTCCCTCCAAGTCGGAGAGAAGCCAACTGGATTTTAATAGCATCTTCAGTAAACTTTTGAATCCTACAATAAACTTCAATTTGATGTATCCAATTATCCAATTTTTCAGCATTAAGCTCTCCATTATACATAGGTAATTCAAACTTAATATCAAGCTTTAAATAAGGCATATTAAGATCAACTTTTTTTTTTTGCTTTTCAAATGGAGAAGGAATAGAACCATTGAGAAAAGATGGATAAGTTGGTGGAGATTTAGGGGGTTCCTCACCACCTCCTTCTTTTTTATCTTCTGTATGAGATGGTCCACCTTTTACACCTTTCTTTCGATCTTGATAGAGCTCCTCTACCATCATTTTCATTCTCATGAAAGCTTTCAGAAATTACACTTCAAAGGGGATAGAAGAAGTTTCTTCATCTCCTTTTGGTGAAGACACCCTTCCTCTTCTTGATCCAATCTCTGGATCAAACTCTTCAAGTTATCCTTCATAATGCTGAAGATTGGATCTTGTTAACATCAACTCATAAAGAAATGGTTAACCTCGCTCTGATACCAACTTGATCTGAAATTTAACTTGATCTAAAATTCAATATCTTTAACCATTATTTGCATGTGAAGTTTGACTGTTAACCACCTTTGTAATGCAAAATTAAAGATCATCCATCAAGCACATGAGCACATAAACATGTAAGAAGACCATCTATGAACAAGAATTGGTAATGGAGTTCAGCAGACCCCTTGGCTACATCTCTAGGCCACTTTCCAAATGGGAAAGCTGATAGATTAAGAATTCAAATGCTTACAAAGTGACTTCTGATTTCTATCTGTCATATACAGTAACGGACTTCAACAACAACTGCTAGATGAAATTCTGAGACTTTTAAGTATGAACATGAATACCTTTCTATATATCTAAAAGATTTTGTGAGCACTTTTCTATCTGGATGCCTGAATGAAAAACTGAAGCTAGATATGGAATCCTTGTAAAAAACTGAGACTTTTGAGTATAAACTCGATATATTTCAGAAGCTATACTCAGAATGCCCTTCTTGGCATATTTCCCAAAATATGCCTCTAATCTGTACAATTCGTATGGCATCGAGATGCGTGCAAATTCAGAACCACCTTGATCTATGTGGAAAACCACCTCGATCTGTGTGCAAATTCATGTCAGACTATGTGAAAAACCACCTCGGTCACTGTGCAGAACCACCTCGAGCTGCGTGCCAGTCTCTACCTGCATCAAAACTCCCACACCTCGGAATTCATGCCCATGCCTTATTTAAATAATGAAAAAAACAATGGTTTAGTGAGGCACAAGCTATGGGCCATGCACCCTCCCAAATCCCCCAAATCTTGGCGATTTTTAAGGTTATTTCACCACTTCTTGCCATGTCCCATGGCGGTGGTGCATTGGTAGATATGGTGGTTAGGGGGAGCGGAAGTCCTGGGGTCAAACCCGTGGGCTTCGGCTCCCACCACATATGATTTTTGGCTTTGGTTTAATATATGGTATAAATGATATGGTATGGCGCATGTATTATATGGTTATGGACTTTGGATATATTGTATAAATGATATGGTATGGTGCGTTTATTATATGGTTATGGACTTTGGATATATGGTAGCATTTAAATACCAAGGGGGGGCCTCGTTGTTCGCAAGGTTGAAGGCTAAGCCCTTGACCACCCCCTTTTTTCCTAGCCATGGGGTCATGGTGGCCTTATTCTAAGGTCTTGGGTTCAATTCCCATAGCTCCAAAATACATTTTTTAACCATTTTTCACCATTTTAACCATCTTTGACGAAACTTCAACTATTGATATCTTCATCATCTGGAGGTCGTTTTTCCCAAAACGAATGCCACTGAAAAGCTGTTGACGATCTCTACCAATTTGTAAGCTTTACGTTTCATTTTGAATACTTTAACTCTATCAAATTTTAAGATGATCCACCTGGATCACATCTTCAGTTTGTTATATGTTCCCCTTGGGAACCTCTCCTTCTTCAGGTGCGCAAGAATCATATCACCAACTTCAAATTGAAGTTCTCACCTATGTTGATCTACTCTCTTCTTGTATTCTTGACTTGAACTTTGCAATTGCTGGTTGATTTGGCTGTGCAGCTCCTTCATTCCTTCTGCAAAGTCCTCTGCACTAGCACTCCTGAATTCATTTTGTTTCGAATCTTTCAATTCAAAAACTCCCCTTGGCTGCATTCCATATACAATCTGGAATGGAATCTACCCTATGCTTCTATTAAGTGAATCATTATAAGAAAATTCCTTCTGTGGCAGAATGTGATCCCATTGACTGTGGTGTTCAGTCACTAAGCTCTTCAACAAATTTCCCAAGCTCCTGTTCACGACCTCTGTCTTTCCATCCGTCTGAGGATGATACGCTGAGCTAAAATACAAGCTTGTCCCCAACCTCTTCCATAAGGTACTCCAGAAATGTCCCACAAACTTGGTATCTCGATCAGACATGATACTCTTTGGAAAGTTATGAAGTCTGATGACTTCCTTGAAAAACAGGTTCGCAATATCAGTTGCGTCGCTGCTTTTCTTACATGGTATGAAATTTCCCATCTTGGAAAATCTGTCGAAAACCACAAAGATCGAATCACATCCTCTTTATGTCCTTGGAAGTCCCAATATGAAATCCATGCTCACTGCGTCCCATGGCCTTTCAGGTATAGGAAATGGTTGATATAACCCTATGTTTTTCCTTTTCCCTTTCATGTGCTGACAAATTCTTCATCTGTCCACAAATTTTTTAACATTTGTTCTCATCCCTGGCAAAAAATATGAGCCATTCAACCTTGAGAACATCTTGTCATGACCGAAGTGTCCGACCAATTATCCATTGTGTTTTTCCTTCAGCAAGTTCTCCCTCATGGAGCATTTTGGAATACATAACTGATTTCCCCTGAACAATAATCCATCCTGGATCATGTATTCAGTCCATTGGCTTCTGTATCTGAGAATTGGATTTTCATACACCTCATATGCCTCTTTAAAATCTGGATCATCCTTATACATTTTTTTGAGGTTATCAAAACCTAAAGTCTTGACTCTGAATTCCTGCATAAGAAAACATTTCCAACTCAAAGCATCAACACCTTTTTTAGAAGTTCCATAAATATGCTTAATCATAAAAGTAAGTTCTACATGAATTCAACTCATTTAACATGCTTTCAGTTCAACATCTCCTGTTGAGTCAAGAATTGTAAAGCGTGATTATCACTGTACAAAAAAAACTCTTTAGGAAGAAAATAATGTCTCCATTTCTTCAGCGCTTCTATGACTGCATATAATTCCTTGTCATATGTGGAGTACTTGATCTTCGCTTCATTAATATTTTCATTGAAATATGCGACCGACCTATCATCTTGGTTGAAGACTGCTCCAATTGAAATCCACTAGCATCATACCTAACCTGGAATGTCTTGCTGAAATCTGGCAAAACCAGAATTGGTTGCTCAGTGATCTTCTTCTTCAGGAGATTAAAACTCTTCTCTGCCTCTTCCATCCAGTGAAAAGATTCATGTATTTTCTTCACTATATCCATCATTGGTGCGCTAATTCCACTAAAGTTTCAAATAAATTTCTTGTAGAAACTTTCCAAACCATGGAAGCTTCGTACTTCAAACACGCTCTTTGGTGATGACCAATCCTTAATCACCTTTACCTTTTCTAGATCCATATTCAACTCATTTGCAGAGATAACGAAACCCAAATAAATGAGTTTTTTTCTCATAAATGATGATTTCTTTACATTGATTAGAAATTTCTCTTGCAGTAATCTTCTCATTACTGCAACTAAATGCTTTAAGTATTTTGCTTCTGTTTTGTTGAAAATTAATATATCATCAAGATATACAATGATGAATTTCCCAATGAAATCCTTTAGGACTTCATTCATCAATCTCATGAAAGTACTAGGTGCATTCGTTAGGACAAATGGCATGACAAGCCATTCATATAGCCCCTCATTTGTCTTGAAAGTTGTCTTCCATTCATCACCTTTTCTCATTTGAATCTGTTGATATCCGCTTTTCAAATCAATCTTTGAAAAAAACTTTGCTCCACTCAAGCAATATATCAAGTCATCTATCCTTGGAAATGGAAACCTGTATGAGTCTATACACATTCTCCATCCTCCATCTTTCTTTGGGCTGAGCACTTTCGGAACAATGCATGGACTCAAGCTCTCCCGAATCAATCCTTTGTCCATTAAGTCTTGGACTTGTCTCTTGACTTCTTCATTTTCCTACGGTGTCAACCTATACGCAGATTTGTTCATTAAACTGGCTCCAGGTATAAGATTAATATGATAAATTATACTCCTGATAGGTGGCAACAAACAAGGTAGTTCGTCCACTACTATATCAACAAATTCTACCAACAACTCCTGGATTTCTTCTGGTAAATCATCTATCCTTATACTGGACAAAACAATTATGGGTTTCCTGACCATAATAAATTGTGTGTCTTCCTTCTTCTTAACCTCATTAATAAGTTCCTTCCCACTCATGAGAAGTATAATGTTTCTCATCTCTATTTTCACTTCTTTATCCTTAATTGGCAACAACATGTGAGTCCTACCATTTTTCTCCAGGGTGTATGTGTTCTTTCTCCCATCATGAACTATGTTTTTGTCATATTGCCTTGGTATACCCAACAATATATGAAAAACATCCATGGGAATGACATCACATAATATTTCATCTTTATATCCTCCTATTTTAAATTCAACTAAACACTATTTTGTGACATTTACCTGATGTCCTTTTTGTAGCCACAAAACTCTATATGGGCTTGGATATACAACAGTATCCAGCTCCAAATTTTCTACCATCTCTGTAGATATGAGATTGTCTGTGCTACCACTGTCCACTATGACTTTTCACACTCTGTCTTTAGTTTTGCAAGTAGTCCGAAACATACTGTTTCTTTGGGCTGGGTTCTCTGCCTCCTTCTCCGGCTTCAAGAGAACTTTCCTCATCATTAAGGATCTTCCACCATCAGCATCTTCTACTTCAACATTCCATCCTTGAGCTTCAACAATGCGAGATTCACCATCATATTTCTTCTTATCTAGACACTCATAGGATTTATGTCCAATGTTTCCACAGAAAAAGCATTTCACTTCACCTCCTCTGCCTCGTCCTCTTCCTCTGGCTCGAGGAAAGGTATTTCGATCAGCATAATGCCTTCCCTGTGAGCTTCCTCCTCTCTCAGGTTGAGTTTGATATTTCTTCCACTCTTCTTTAGGCTTTCGAGTCCTGTCTCAGGAAATTGTTTTTCCTTTAGCTTGAATTCTACCCCGGCCTATTTGACCTTGCTTTCGGCTCATCTTCTCTTCAGCTTTTAGAGCTATCTGATAAGCATCTTCTACAGTATGAATGGTCATCATGCTCATCTCATCTTGAATGTCATATCACAGACCATTCATGTACCTGGCAACCTTTTCATCATCGCTTTCCTGATGACCTGCTCTGATGTTTATCTTGTAGAACTCTTCAGTGTATTCTTTCACTGACATCAACTTCTATCTCAAATTCTACATCCTTTGAGACATAGTGATTTGATAATCTTTGGGTATAAATTTGACTTTCATATTTGCAATGATTCTATCCCAGCTCTTGATTTTCTGGTTGCCCTTGCAACGTCTGTCAGCCTACAATTCATCCGACCATAGTACTACATGCCCTTTAAGTCTAGTAACGACATGCTTGACTTTCTTGTCTTCCTCAATATCCTCATAGTCTAAGTATTTGTCTAGAGCTCTAATCCAGTCTAGAAACTCTTCGACATCTAAGTTTCCCTCATACATGGGAATCTCAATTTTTTCTCTAGCTCCTATCCTTGCAACAACCCTGAATAAGCATTTGGCTGTAGCATCTTTGGCTGCAAATTCCTCTCCTTTGTTTCTATCTTCATTTTCACTTTCTTCCTCGCTGATATCCCCAACATAAACTATGCGCCTTTGTGATATGTCCATGGCATCAAGCCTAGCATGTAATTCATGCATTTCTCTTTCCACTGCTGGATTAGGCATTGGCCTATCTGTTCTTCTCGGCGGCATGGTTATAGAATTTCTCCCTTCTCTTTGCTACAGAAATAAAAGAAAATGCTATGTGCTCTGATACCACAACTGATGGTATTGGACTACTCCTTTTCCTCTAGCTCACTCTACCTAAAATATATAGACAAAATCAAGCTCTGATACCACAACTGATGGTATCAGACTACTCCTTTTCCTATATCTCACTCTGCCTGAAATATATAGACGAAATCAAGCTGTGATACCTCAACTGACGCAGACCCCCTTTCCCTTGAGCCGAGATCTGCACAGGATCAATCTAAATTCTCCACAAGTCAAGGCGAATCCTTCGGTTCCCTGCTGAAACCTCACGAATATGATCCACGGGTTCTTTGGAAACCCCACCTGTGCGAACAAGAACTTGGCGTGAGCTTCACCCTCATGTGACCTTGGCGCAAGAATCTTTTGCAACTCACAACTCTCGAGTTCGTGGGTTGAATATCCTCAACTCCTCTTTTCCAAAACCTCGATACCCGAGGTGACGATACGGGTATGGCTCCTTCCTCGTTAGCACTTCTTCAAGCAACCGTTGTCTAGAGCCTAACTCTAGCACCTCGCACAACTCACAACTTCACAAGTTGGAGTGTTGATTCCTCCTTCTCCTCCTTTGTGAATTCGTGACTCATGATAAGTCAATGATGGGTTGACCCTTTCCAAACAACATGTGTCCAGAAACTTTCACCACTTCCACCTTCCTTTGGGAACTCATTTCTATGCCACTTGTCAACCACGCAGTTCCCACCAAGTGGACGTGCCACATGTTGCACAAGCCCTCGCAACTCGCAAGCTCGTGAATTCTGCAGTCAAAAGAGTTCCTTTCAAACCTCGAACTCGTGAGGTGTGATACATGTTGGAAGTTCTGATCCAACAGTCCTCCCATCACTCGGATCCAACGGTCTGGATTTCCTTCCTTGTCCCTTGCAACTTGGAACTTTGCAAAACCAAAGATATTTTGTCTGCCCTCCAAACTTACGATCCCCGAATTCACAATATGATCCAATGACATGGGTTGAGACGATATCAACGGATCACGTTGATTCTTGATGCTATGGTGGTGAGTTCTTCCAACTCTTAACCACCTTGCAACTTCATTGGATCCTACGGTCCTCGCAACTTCATGATTTCTCCATAGAGAATTCTGACCAATTGATTCATGCTTCAATGGCTTCTTCTCGAAAGACTGAATGTTCACCCTTATGAACTTAACTTCTATGCAATGGATTCAATCCCCATCTCCCTTTGAAGTGGTTCAATTTATGTCTTCCTTTGAACACTTCAACGATGTTATCTCTCATGAACTTTTACTTGGAAATTCAAGCTTTCCAAAGGGTTTGCTACTCGCACTCCTTGCGACAATGTTTCAAATTACCTTTGGTTATTTGAGTCCTCGACTCTGTCCACTCTTTGCAACAACAGTCCTTCCACCTTCACCTTAGTTGATAACTTCTAAGTCTTCAACTAGCCATCACACACCTTGCACAACTCTGTGCTCCACCTGCACTTCTGCGAGTATGAGAACAATGGTATCTCTCCTGAGATTTTTGAGATAAAACTCAGACCTTCGTCGATGCACACCTTGCGGACATTCACTACACTCCTTGTAGGAATTCTCAGGAAGAGAAACAATTGAAACTCATGCTCCTTCTTTCTCAGACTTCATACACTCAACATGAAATTATGCATTCAACACAACATTGAACAAATGCATAAACAAAGAGAATAAAACAACTGTAAACATACGATTTAACAAAGGTAAACAGTAAGAATCATAACACCATGAAAATGAGTCAAAGATTCATATATTAACTCAAGTGCTCCTGTACATGGGTTCTTCTCTAGAGCTCTCTGCTATAGCTCCCCACCTTATCAATTCTGAATGATCATCAAAGATACAATAATACAATGGTGAGGGTGTCTATATTCATTTTCCCTCCTATCTTCTAAAACTGTCTAATCTAACATTCATATCTACCTGCTTTACATTAAGAAGAATTAAATGCCTATTACATCTGACAGATGAGAGTAATATCTCCATATCTATTCCTATCTCCAAGACATAAATGAAAGTATGCTCCTCCTAACTATTACATTATTGCTTTCGGTTTCAAAATTCAAAACGATCTTCATAAAAACATGCCCCTTTTATTCATCCACGCATCCAATTGTTTCTTTGGTTAGGTGTGTGCCTTGGCTTTGTTCGATGCTCCTGCATCATACTCTCTCACTTGAAATTTTTTATGAACTCCTCTTCATGAGCTCTTGCAGGGTCTGTCCATGCTTATGAATTTCTGCTTCATTTTCCCAACTAGCATCTTCAACTAGATGTCCCTTCCATTTGACCAAGTATTCAAAATACTCTTTCCTCCTGGTCTTTCTGTTAATCCTCTTGTCAATTATGCTTTCCATCTACGTATTTTCAGCTACAAGCATTTGTTTTGTCCACTGAATCTCTTTTTTTTCATCTTTTTCTCTTGTTCTTTCAGCTCTGTAATGGTACAAATCTGTAGTATTGAATATCTGTGAGATTCTGACCCCATTCGCTAATTCAATATCATATGTGTTTGCCCCAAATTTCCTTACGACCTTGCATGGTCCAATCATTTTCATCTTCAGTTTGTTATATGTTCCCCTTGGTAACCTCTCCTTCCTTAGGTGTGTAAGAATCAGATCACCAACATCAAATTGAAGTTCTCGTCTGTGTTGATCTACTCTCTGCTTGTATTCTTGACTTGAACTCTGCAATTTCTCCTTGATTCGGCTACGCAACTCCTTCATTCCTTTTGCAAAGTCCTCTGCACTAGCACTCCTGAATTGATTTTGTTCTGAATCTTTCAATTCATAAACTCCCCTTGGTTGCATTCCATATACAATCTGGAATGGACTCTCCCCTGTGCTTCTATCAAGTGGATCATTATAAGAAAATTCTGCATGTGGCAGAATGTGTTCAGTCACTAAGATCCTCAATAAATTTCCCAAGCTCCTATTCATGAACTCTGTCTGTCCATCCATTTGAGGATGATACGCTGAGCTAAAAGACAAGATTGTCCCTAGATTCTTCCATAAGGTCCTTCAGAAATGTCCAACGAACTTGGTATCTCGATCAGACATGATACTCTTTGGCAAGCCGTGAAGTCTGACGACTTCCTTGAAAAACAGGTTTGCAATATGAGTTGTGTCACTGGTTTAATGACATGGTATGAAATGTGCCATCTTGGAAAATCTGTTGACTACCACAAAGATCGAATCACATCCTCTTTTTGTCCTTGGCAGTCCCAATATGAAATCCATGCTCACTGCATCCCATGGCCTTTCAGGTATGGGCAATGATTGATATAACCCTATGTTCTGCCTTTTCCATTTCGTGTGCTGACAAATTCTGCATCTGTCCACAAATTTGTTAGCATTTGTTCTCATCCCTGGCCAAAAATATAAGCCATTCAACTTTGAGAATGTCTTGTCATGATTGAAGTGTCCGACCAATCCTCCACTGTGTTTTTCCTTCAGTAAGTTCTCCCTCATGGAGCATTTTGGAATACATAATTAATTTCCCCTGAACAATAATCCATCCTAGATCATGTATTCAGTCCATTGGCTTATGTCTCTAAGAATTGGACTCTCATACACCTCATATGCCTCTTTAAAATCTAGATCATCCTTATACATTTCTTTGAGGTTATCAAAACCCAAAGTCTTGACTCTGAATTCGTGCATAAGCAATCATTTCCTGCTCAAAGCATCAACAACTTTGTTAGCAGTTCTAGAAATATGCTTAATCACAAAAGTAAAATTCTGTATGAATTCAACCCATTTAACATGCTTTTGGTTCAACTTCTCCTGTTGAGTCACGAATTGTAAAATGTGATTATCACTGTACAAAAAAAACTCTTTAGGAACCAAATAATGTCTCCATTTCTTCAACGCTTGTATGACTGCATAGAATTCCTTGTCATATGTGGAGTACTTGATCTTCGCTTCATTCAGTTTTTCACTGAAATATGTGACCGGTCTGTCATCTTGGCTCAAGACTCGTTCAATTCCAAATCCACTAGCATCACACCTAACCTGGAATGTCTTGCTGTAATCTGGCAAAACCAGAATTGGTTTCTCAATGATCTTCTTCTTCAATAGATTGAAAATCTTCTCTGCCTCTTCCATCCAATGAAAATATTTATGTCTTTTCTTCACCGTATCCATCATTGGTGCGCTAATTCCACTAAAGTTTCAGATAAATTTCCTGTATAAAATTGCCAAACCATGGAAGATTCATACTTCAAACATGGTCTTCGATGATGACCAGTCCTTAATCGCATTTAACTTTTTTGGATCCATCTTGAACTCATTTGTAGAGATAACAAAACACAAATAAATGAGTTTTGTTCTCATAAATGATGATTTCTTCACATTGATCAACAATTTCTCTTGCTGTAATCTTCTCATTATTGCAGCTAAATGCTTTAAATGTTCTACTTCTATTTTGCTGAAAATTAATATATCATCAAGATATACAATGACAAATTTCCCAATGAAATCCTTCAGGACTTTGTTCATGAATCTCATGAAAGTACTAGGTGTATTCGTTAGGCCAAATGGCATGACAAGACATTCATATAGCCCCTCATTTGTCTTGAATGTTGTCTTCCATTCATCAACTTTTCTCATTCGAATAGGTTGATATCCACTTTTCAAATCAATCTTTGAAAAAAACTTTGCTCCACTCAAGCAATCCATCAAGTCATCCATCCTTGGAAATAGAAACCTGTATCTGATGGTAATCTTATTGATTTCCCTTGAGTATGTAAGCATTCTCCATCCTCCATCTTTCTTTCGGCTGAGCACTGTCGAACCAACAAATGGACTCAATCTCTCTCGAATCAATCCTTTGTCCATTAAGTCTTTGACTTGTCTCTTGACTACTTCATTTTCCTGTGGCATCAACCTATACACAGCTTTGTCCGGTAAACTAGGTCCAGGTATAATATCAATATGATGACTCATACTCTTGATAGGTGGCAACGAACAAGGTAGTTCGTCCACTACTATATCTGCAAATTCTTCTAGCAACTCCTGGATTTCTTCTGGTAAATCATCTATCCTTGAACTGGCCAAAACAATTATGGGTTTCCTGACCACAACAAATTGTGCGTCTTCCTTCTTCTTAACCTCATTAAGAAGTTCCTTCCCACTCATGAGAAGTACAGTGTTGCTCATCTCTGTTTTCACTTTTTTATCCTTAATTGGCAACAACATGTGAGTCCTACCATTTTTCTCCAGGGTGTATGTGTTCTTTCTCCCATCATGAACTACGTTTCTGTCATATTGACATGGTATACCCAACAATAGATGACAAACATCCATGGGAATGACATCACATAATATTTCATCTTTATATCCTCCTATTTTAAATTCAACTAAACATTGTTTAGTGACATTTACCTGATGTCCTTTTTGTAGCCACAAAACTCTATATGGGATTGGATGTACAACAGTCTCCAGCTCCAACTTTTCTACCATCTTTGTAGATACAAGATTATCTGTGCTACCGCTGTCCACTATGACTTTGCATACTCTGTCTTTAGTTTTGCAAGCAGTCTGAAACTGACTCTTTCTTTGGGATGGGTTCTCTGCCTCCTTTTCCGGCTTCAAGAGAACTTTTCTCATCATTAAGGATCTTCTGCCCTCAGCGTATTCTACCTCAACATTCTGTCCTTGAGCTTCAACAATGTGAGTTTCACCATCATATTTCTTCTTATCTGGACACTCATAGGATTTATGTTATATTTTTCCACAGACAAAGCATTTCACTTCACCTCCTCTGCCTCTTCCTCTTCCTCTGGCTCGAGGAAAGGTATTTTTATCAACATACTTCCTTCCCTGTGAGCTTCCTACTCTCTCAGGTTGAGTTTGAGGTTTCTTTCCCTCTTCTTTAGGATTCTAAGTCCTGTCTTGGGCAATTGTTTTGCCTCTGGCTTGACTTCTACCTCATCCTCTTTGACCTTGCTTTTGGCTCAACTTCTCTTCAACTTTCAGAGCTATCTGATAAGCATATTCCATAGTCCAAATGGTCATCATGCTCATCTCATCCTGAATGTCATATCTCCGACCATTCATGTACCTGACAACCTTGTCATCATCACTTTCCCGATATCCTGCTCTGATGTTTATCTTGTAGATCTCTTCAATGTATTCTTTCACTGTCATCAGCTTCTGTCTCAAATTATGCATCCTCTGAAACATAGTGATTTGATAATCTATGGGTATAAATTTGCCTTTCATCTTTTCAAACATTCTATCCTAGCACTTGATTTTCTACTTGCCCTTGCAGCGTCTGTCAGCCTACAGTTCATCCCACCATAGTGTTGCATGCCCTTTAAGTCTAGTAATGACATGTTTGACTTTATTGTTTTCCTCGACATCCTCATAGTCGAAGTATTTTTCTATAGCTCTAATCTAGTCTCGAAGCTCTTCGACATCTAAGTTTCCCTCATACATGGGAATTTCCATTTTTTCTCGGGAACCTATCTTTGCAACAACCCTGAATAAGCATTCATCTGTAGCATCTTCAACTACAACTTCCTCTTCTTCGTTTCAAGCTTCATTTTCACTTTCAACCTTGCTGATATCCCTAGCATCAACTGTGTACCTTTGTGTTGTCTCCATGGCATCAAGCCTAGCACATAATTCAAACATTTCTCTTTCCACTGTTGGATCAGGCATTGTCCTATCTGTTCTTCTCAACGGCATGGTTATAGAATTTGTCCCGTCTCTCTGCTACCAAAAGAAAAGAAAATGTTTTGTGCTCTAATACCACAATTGATGGTATCTAACTACTCCATTTCCTCTAGCTCACTCTGCCTAAAATATACAAACAAAATCAAGCTCTGATACCACAACTGATGGTATCAGACTACTCATTTTCCTCTAGCTCACTCTATTTGAAATACACAGAAAAAATCAAGCTCTGATACCACAACTGATGCATACCCCCTTTCCGTTGGGCCAAGATCCACACAGGATCGATCTAAACTCTCCATGAGTCCAAGTGACTCCTTCGGTTCCCTGTTGAAACCTCACGAATAAAATCCACAAGTCCTTTGGAAACCCCACCTATGCGAACAAGCACTAGGTGCGAGCTTCACCCTCATGTGACCAAAACTGGGCTTTGGCGCAAGTGCCTTTCTCAACTCACAACTCCCAAGTTCGTGGGTTGAACATCCTTGACTCCTCTTTTCCAAACCCTCGATACCCAAGGTGACAATACAGGTATGGCTCCTCCCTCATTAGCGCTTCTTCAAGCGACCACCGACTAGAGCCTAACTCTAGCACCTCTCGCAACTCGCAACTTTGCATTGAAGTGTTGATTACTCCTACTCCTCATTTGTGAATCTGTGACTCGCAATAATTCAACGATGGGTTGACCCTTTCCAAATGACACATGTCCACCACTTGTCACCACTTCCACCTTCCTTTGGGCGCTCATTGCTATGCCACCTGTCAACCATGCGGTTCCCACCAAGTGGACGTGCCACGTGTTGCACGAGCCCTTGCAACTTGCAAGCTCATGACTTCTGCAGTCAAAAGAGTTCCTTTCAAACATTGAAATCCCAAGGTGCAATACTTGTTGGAATTTCTAATCCAACGGTCCTCCCGTAGCTTGGATCCAACGATTTGGATTTCCTTCCCTGTTGCTCGCAACTCGGAACTTCACAAAACCAAAGATATTTGGTCTACCCTCCAAGCTTACGATCCTCGAATTCACGATATGATCCAATGACATGGGTTGAGATGAGATCAATGGCTCATGTTGATTCTTGATGCTAGGGTGGTGAGTTCTTCCAACTCCTAACCACCTTGCAACTTCACTGAATCCTACCGTCCTCGCAACTTCGCGAGTTCTCCATAGAGAATTCTGACCACTTGATTCACACTTCAATGGATTTTTCCCGAAAGACTGAATGTTCACCCTTATGAACTTAAATTCTATGCAATGACTTCAATCCCCGTCTCCCTTTGAAGTGGTTCAATTTCTATCTTCCTTTGAACATTTCAATGGTGTTATCTCTCCTGATATTTTACTTGAAAATTGAATCTTTCCAAAGGGTTTCCTGCTGGCACTCCTTACGAAAATATTTCAAATAACCCTTGGTTATTTGAGTCCTCGACTCTGTGCACTATTTGCAACAACATTCCTTCCACATTCACCTTAGTTGATAACTTCTATGGCTTCAACTAGCCTGCACACACCTTGCACTACTCTTTGCTCCACCTGCACTTCTGCGAGTATGAGAACAACAGTATCTCTCCTGAGCTTTTTGAGATAAGAATCAGACCTTTGTTGACGTACACCTTGTGGGCGTTCACTGCACTCCTTGCAGGAATTTTGAGGAAGAGAAACAATTGAAACTCATGCTCCTTCTCTCTCGGACTTCATTCACTCAACATGAAATCATACATTCAACACAACATTGAACAAATGCATAAACAAAAAGAATAAAATAACTTTAAACACACCATTTAACAAAGGTAAATAGTAAGCATCATAACACCATGAAAATGAGTCAAAGATTCATATATTAACTCAAGTGCTCCTGTACATGGTTTATTCTCTATAGCTCTCTGCTATAGCTCTCCAACTTATCAATTTTGAATGATCATCAAAGATACAATAATACAATGGTGAGGGTGTCTATATTCGTTTTCCCTCCTATCTTCTAAAACTGTCTAATCTAACATTCATATCTACCTACTTTACATTAACCAGACTTAAATGCCTATTAAATCTAATAGATGAGAGTAATCTCTCCAGATCTGTTCCTATCTCCAAGACATAAATGCAAGTACGCTCCTCCTAACTATTACATCAATGCTTTTGGTTTCAAAATTCAAAATGGTCTTCATAAAAATGTGCCCCTTTTCTTCATCCACCCATCCTGTTGTTTCTTTGGCTAAGCGCATGCCTTGTCTTTGTTCGATGCTCCTGCATCATACTCCCTCTCTTAAAAAAATTCATGAACTCCTATTCATGAGCTCTTGCACGGTTTGTCCATGCTTATGAATTTCTGCTTCATTTTCCCAACTAGCATATTCAACTGGATGCCTCTTCCATTTGACCAAGTATTCAAAATACTGTTTCCTCCTGGTCTTTCTGCTAATCCTCTTGTCAATTATGCTTTCCATCTGTGGCTTTTCAGCTACATGCATTTGTTTTGTCCACTGAATCTCTTTTTTTTCATCTTCTACTCCTATTCCTTCAGCTCTGTAAGGGTATAAATCCGTAGCATTGAGTATTGGTGAGATTCCAACCTCATCAGGTAATTCAATCTCATATGTGTTTTCCCCAAATTTCCTTATGACCTTGCATGGTCCAATATTTTTCATCTTTAGTTTGTTATATGTTCCCCTTGGGAACCTCTCCTTCCTCAAGTGTGCAAGAATCAGATCACCAACTTCAAATTGAAGTTCTCGTCTATGTTGATCTACTATCCGCTTGTATTCTTGACTTGAAATCTACAATCACTCCTTGATTCGGCTGTGCAGCTCCTTCATTCCTTTTGCAAAGTCCTCTGCACTAGCACTCCTGAATTTATTTTGTTTCGAATCTTTCAATTCAGAAACTCCCCTTGGCTACATTCCATATATAATCTGGAATGGAATCTGCCCTGTGCTTCTATTAAGTGAATCATTATAAGAAAATTTCTCCTATGGTAGAATGTGATCCCATTGACTGTGGTGTTCAGTCACTAAGCTCCTCAACAAATTTCCCAAGATCCTATTCACGACCTCTATCTGTCCATCCATCTGAGGATGATATGTTGAGATAAAAGAAAAGCTTGTCCCCAGCTTCTTCCATAAGGTCCTCTAGAAATGTCCCACGAACTTGGTATCTCGTTTAGACACGATACTCTTTGGCAAGCCATGAAGTCTGACGACTTCCTTGAAAAATATGTTTGCAATATGAGTTGTGTCGCTGGTTTTCTGACATGGTACGAAATGTGCCATCTTGAAAAATTTGTCAACTACCACAAAGATTGAATCACATCCTCTTTGTGTCCTTGGCAGTCCCAATATGAAATCCATGCTCACTACATCCCATGGCCTTTTAGCTATGGGAAATGGTTGATATAACCCTGTGTTCTCCCTTTTCCCTTTCATGTGCTGACAAATTTTGCATCTTTCCACAAATTTCTTAACATTTGTTCTCATCCATGGCCAAAAATATGAGCCATTCAACTTTGAGAACATCTTGTCATGACCGAAGTGTCCGACCAATTCTCCACTGTGTTTTTCCTTCAGCAGGTTATCCCTCATGGATAATTTTGGAATACATAACTGATTTCCCCTGAACAATAATCCATCCTAGATCAGGTATTCAGTCCATTGGCTTCTTTCTCTGAGAATTGGATTCTCATACACCTTATATGCCTCTTTAAAATCTGGATCATCCTTGTTACATATGTTAGATGAGAGTAATCTCTCCAGATCTGTTCCTATCTCCAAGACATAAATGCAAGTACGCCCCTCCTAACTATTACATTAATGCTTTTGGTTTCAAAATTCAAAACGGTCTTCATAAAAATGTGCCCCTTTTCTTCATCCGCGCATCTAGTTGTTTCTTTGGTTAGGCGTGTGCCTTGCCTTTGTTCGATGCTCCTACATCAGTTATCATAATCATCTTCACTACTTTTAAAATTTCCACTTGACGGAATTTCTCCATCATTTTCATTGGGGCCTTGGAAATATTCATCGGTACATTGAAACTCCTCACTTGGAGGGAAATTTTCATCCCAATCATTTAAATGTTGATCATAGTCTCCACTTTGACCTACATTTTGATTATTTTCATTACTATTAAACTGTTGACTATATTTATCACCATCATATTCCTCCTCTTCATCATCGGTGCCTTCAAAATCCTCTGATTTAGGAATCTCATGAAGAACGTGTTGAATAAAATTTCTTGCACCATCATCAAAATTATGACTAGCTGAAAAATACGACACCTCATTTGCATTACAAACATTCCTATGGCATTTCCTAGTCCCAACATAAGAGTTATGGAAATAATTTTTTGATGTCTTAGAAATAAAATCTTCTTTATCTGATGA
>ML783158.1:178223-189407 GCA_009831015.1 Picea engelmannii | reverse complement strand
TTCCCCCCCCCCCCCAATTTTTTTTTTCTTATTTTCCCTTAAAAATTAAAAATGATTTTTACTCTTTTATATTGTTATTTATAGGTTAAATACAATATTTATCATGTTTATTTATCTATCCCACATTTATTAAACATATTGACGATCCATATAATTTTAGGTATATTTGTAGACAATATACCTAATTTTTATTTATCCCACATTCGTTATACTAACAATAATTTATATCATTTGTGTTATATATACACAATCTTGCTTTATCTTTTTATATTGTGTTATAGCTTGGGCAATATTTGTTTTAGGATTTGTAGCAAGCTAAAACATCCAAAAGACATCCGAGGATAATCTAGCAAGAAAATAAGACACATCGAGCTTGACATCTGAGGAGAATTTAGCATTTCAAAGGTTATTTTCTTAAAACATTTGACACTTTTTCAGAAAATCTTAACAAAATCCTTAAGATTTTTTGAAAAAAAATGCAAAAAATGAAATTTAGATATAATTTTTATTTTTATTTTAGTTTTTTTATGGTTTTTTATTTAAATTTTATTAGTTTTGCACCTGGGGCTTAGCCATGGGGGCTGGGACGATGTTGATGTTAATTTTCCTCCAAGTGGTAAACTAAAAATCAACAATGTTGATGTTGATTTTCCTCCAAGTGAGGATTTTCAAGATACCAATGAACTTTTTCAAGGACCTAAGCAATATGGTGACAGTTTCACTCATGTGGGGATTTTGAAAGAAATGAATATGATTATGTCAATAGTGGACACAATGTTGATGATTATTTTCCTTCAAATGATTATGTTGATGATGATTTTCTCAAACATTCAACTGCAACAACTGAAGGTGATCGACATTCTCTAGTTCAGTCTTCTGACAATGTTTTGCTTAATACTCCTTGTTGTGATAAGGAAAATCCTTCTAGTGAGAATGATGAAATAGTGGAGACATTGGAAAGAAACATTGTGTGTAGGTCCAAGATTAGACCTTTTTATATCAATCCAAATCATTCTAGTTATACACGGTCTAGGAAAGAATTTCTCAGTAAATCAATTTCCATAAGTGAATTGATTTCAAGTGAATGTTGTCAAAATAATTGTTTGAAAAGCATGGACTACATGTATCCCTTGAATGAAAGGAAGACATATTTGTCAATGAATAAGAACTCATCATTATTGTACACAGAATCATAAAATAAACCCTTAAATGTTTACTTTTTAAATGTTATTATCACGCACACTACTACATTGGGTGCAAATTACCATGAAATATTACGACGGTTTAAAATTTTTTCCTATTTTTTTTTTCTTTTTTGGAGTGAATATGCTTTTTTTTTCGGGGTCCAGCTCTTGGTCACTCTAGTGACCAAACTTCCACGTTCGTCATTATAATGACGAAAGTTAGTCAGTAGAGAGACCAACCACAAGTTAGTCGCTATAGCGACCAACTTGGCACGTGTGAGAATCAAACAGTCATTTACGACAAATCAATCCTATATATATCTCAGTTACGACAATTTTTCTATAGTTGCGACAATCATTTTTGACAGTTGCGAAAATTATTCGGGTGTTTTGATGCAATGGTGTTCTAGTTTTTTATGAAATCTTGATTTCAATTCTCTTTCAAGAAGAGAAACATTGAATTGATCAGACTCTACATAGCTGAGATTTTAAAGGTTAGTACTTAAAAAATTTCTGTGTCATTTAGTAGTTTGGTGCTATTGAACTATTTTATGGTTTATTTTCTTTTTTTTTAAATAAAAAAGAGTAGTACCTTCTATATTAGATAAGCACAGAACTTAGACAAAAATACAGAGTCAAGGCTAAAAACCACCAAAAAATACTGCCGGTAATACTGCCGGAAACCAGTATGACTAAGGGGCTGATAGCAGTTTTAGCAATAATACATATAACTGAGAAGCCCTTGTCCTGCCCGAAGGAAACCAGGATAGGTGCTGAGGGTCCAAGAGTTCATAAAGTAAAAAAACATTAAAAAAAGCCAGGAAACAGTAAAACCTAATCATCCGGAGTGCCATCACCATCCCTCGCCTGCCAGGTGTGCCTTGCTGGAATAGCAAACTCCTGAGCGCACATGGGACACTTATGCTAAGATGGAGCTCTGGAGAACATGCTGAGGAGAATATCTAAATGCTAGCTCATGAGGAGCATCCTGGGTTCCATGTCGGCCAGGTGGCTACGTAACTCGAAGACTAAGGCCAGGTGCTCGTCGCTGAGAAGAAAGCCGTGCATGCCACCATCCAAGCCACTGTGGGGAGCAGTCCTCGAATCCATTTCCTCATCCAGATCAGCCGCAGCCTTCCTGTGCTCCTCTCTAACCTCATTGTCCGTGGGCTTCTCAACTTGAAATGATGGCAGTTCGTCCTGCCAAGGAATTTCTTCAATTGGACAGCCTGGGATGTCGTCTGCACTGTACGAGGCGCGAACGGGTTCCTCCATTGCTCGGTACTCCTCGAAGCATGGCAGGTCACCGATGGACGGGTCCTCCTCTATAATGCATGTGGGCAGCGCAAACTCAGGCTCGACATCCCTTTCATTTCGCATGCTAGAAATCAGACCTTCCCTACTGCAGCCAACCTTCTGCTCGGCGATGGTGTCGAGCAGCATTCGCCTCTCTGCATGAGATTTTCTATGGAGAATTGAGGACGCCAAAGCCAGAGCTCTCTCCAATTGCTTCTTCCTGCGACCCTGCTCCCTGTGAGCTTCCCAGGATGTGCCCCGACGAGACCTGGCATGCTCATGTACCATTGAAACCAGGTGGTAAGTGCAGGAAACAAGAAAAATCCACGCAAGACTAGAAGTCCCCAACAAGAACAACAACCAGTGCAGGTCCGGAACAAAGCGTCTCAGACGAATTTTCTCCCAGAACAAGGAGCTCTGGAATGCCACACCAAAACGCATGGAAGAAATGGTGAACGGGCGAGCAAATATCATATCAAATTCATAACTAGGCTCCATAAAAATCTGTCCTTCCGAATCCATAACCGGACTGCACTCGCGAGAGGAGTAAATGGTTGCGCGAGGGAAATTCACATTCATATTATCCCTGCGATGGTCGGCCCCCATTGTTAATGCTAATGCGTGGGTGGCTTCCATCCAAAGTTAAATATTCTCTTAAGTCTGCTCTAAGTGCGTGTCCAAGTGTCACCAACTCAGAGTGTCGTGTCACCCTATCCGGGTGTTTTATGGTTTATTTTCACTCAAATAAAATTTTATGGTTTATTTTAACTACTTAGAAAGATTTTATGCTTTATCCACTTTTGATAGAGTAAAAAGATTATTGATTCAACTACAATCACTCTAATTAGATTCAATCACTCTAATTTTGTTCTTATATTTCATGGAATTTCTTGAATATATAAGTATCCTTGCCTTAGTAAATTTACATTTAGGGTTTCCTCCTTGAGTTGGAAAAGAACCAACTAGAAGTGAAGAGCAGTGGTTTTTTTGTTGATATTGGGCATCAATACTCTTGTGTATCCCTAAATCTACCCTAATTTTTATTAGGGACTTAATATTATATAGTCTAATTTTGGGTGATAATAGATCCACCTCCTCTTATTAATGTTTCATGCTTTGCCCTTTATTTTTTATGAACATGTTGTATAATTTTCATTACAAATATCTAAATATATGCCAAATTATTTGAATATATTTGTATATTGTACTTATAATGTTTCAATTAAGTTGTTGTAATAGGTAATTACAATGTCAACTCCAGACGAGAAAAGAGAGCTTGTTATGTTAAAGTGGCACATGGTGATTCATGGTGATGGGAAATTTTATTTCCCTTGTTGTGAATGCATGGGTTTTAATGGAAGAAGACTACCTTTAAAAATAGTTGAAAAACATTGTAGGGAGAATGGACACATTGAAGGGGGCAATGAATATCGTCCCATGGTAAGTAATTAGTTATTATAGATCTTTAAGGGTATTATACATTAATTGTTTTTTTTTTAAGTTTAGCTTTCAAAATAATATTTGTGATATACTCTAACTATATTTTATTGCTTCCATTGTTTTTATTAAAGAAGAATCATCCTAAGAATGTGAGGTCGCCTAGAAAGAGACAATTTCATAGAGATAATACTGAAGAACAAGCTGAACTTAATCGTGTGTATAATGGTGATCACGTTATTCCTATGGAAAATGATGATATTAATAATACAGTTGATGATGATGGGACAAATAGATTGATCCATGACATTTATAATGCTCCAATGGATGATGATTCCAAAATGGAGGAGGACAACTTGTAGGATGATAATTATGGCAGTGATGAGGACAATGATGATGAATATATTTTTGATAAACCTATCCTTCAAAATGCCACTGAATTCCTATATGAAGGCACAAAAAAAGTGTTTTCTTTTCTATAATGTTGTTGGTCAACTTGAAGGTATCAAATGATTTTTCAAACACATGTATGACACAGATCCTAAGGTAAGAAACATAATTTTATAGTTTTATGAAATTTTCAACTTTTATTTTATTTTATTTTCAGTGTCAATTGATGTCTAAATTAAGGATGCAATATTTATAATGATTAATATAATTTTCGTTATTGATTTTTTTTTTGTATATTGTTGTTGTAGGTTGATAGATGAATATTTCTTACCATCACCAAATAAGTTACCTCATACATACCGAGAATTATCAACCATTCTAAAATAAATTGGAATGGAATATCAGGTTATTGAAGCATGCCCCAATGATCACATAATATATTATGGACAATATGCATCTGAAACAAATTGCCCCCAATGTCGAATAAGTAGATATCAAACTGATCAGTTAACAAAAAGGTGGCTCACAAGGTTCTTCGTTATATTCCCATAATTCCATGCTTGTAGAGATTATTTAGATGTTGGAACATAACACAATTTATGGATTACCATGCATGGAATAGAAGTGAAGATGATGTTCTTTGAATGCCTGCAGATGGTTCTTTATATAAAAATATTGAAGAAAGATGGCAAATTTTTAAATAAGAACCTTGTAATGTTAGGATTTTATTGGGAGTTGATGGTGTAAATCCATTTGGTGAGCTCAGGTCTATCTACTCAGTGTGGTCTGTTTTTTTTATAAACAATAACCTTCCTCCTTGGATGTCAATGAAGAGAGAGCACACAATGTTGGCAATCATTGTTCCAGGTATATTTTTATAACAATATTGTTTTTTTAATAGTTAGCATTTCATTTGTCTTGTTCATTGCACAATTTCATATATGTATACAAGGTGTAGTAATTATGTGTATTTTTTAACCATTTAGGTAAGTACCAAGTGAAAGATATGAATGCATATATTGAGCCCCTTGTCGATAAGCTGTTAAAGTTATGAGATGACATCACTATGTATGAAATCTCTAGACCAATAGGTCAAAGAGGATTTCAATTCCATGGGATTCTTACATGGACAATTTACGATGCATCGGGACTAACACATTTTTGTGGTATGAAACACACTACTGCACTTAAATAAGTTAGAATTTGATGATATTATAATGTTTGTTTTTTAAATAATTTCTTGTTATATAACTAATGTTGTCGTTGATGCGCATCTTCTAGGTCTTTAAACAAAGGGTAAATTTGCATGTCCAGTTTGTGGTCCTAGGATGAGAGTTCAAGAACTTTAGGAAAGGAGGTGTTTGATGAATATAGGCACTTTCTCCCTAAGAACCATATGCATCGAAATACCGATAAAAATCTTTTCGATGGTAAAGAGGAGAGTGGAATAAAACCACGAAGAATGACACCACACCTATGGAAGTTGGAATATAACAGATCAAATTGTCAATGTAAGTCAATCTTCATCATCGTATGCAATATATTAACCTTTTTTTAATTGTGTTGAATTCTCATGTCTACTATGTATAATCTAACAATTGTTGTGTTAATTTCATTTATGTAACATATAGTTGGTCATCAAGGCATTGATCTACTTCCACGAGGAATGAAAAGTTTCCCAAAACAGTTCAGTAGGTTTCCCTACTATGAGAAACTATAAATAACTCATTTGTTCCACACAATGCATATCGGAAAGAACGTAACACAAATGTTGTGGAGAATCTTAGATGGAAGGCGTGACAAAGAAAAATTTTCTAAAATTTGTAGTGACCTTCAAGAAGCCAATCATGCAATGCTAAATATTATTGATTTAAACAGGACTAATGGAGTCGATAAAAATAGCCTACCATGGTTATTTAAAGAAGATGAAAGAAATGTTGTAAAAGAGGTCATTCGAAAAATTAGATTTCCAACAGGATTTGCTTCAAACATCAATAATATATTAACAAAGAAAGGTGGATTTGGCGGGTTAAAAACTCATGACTAGCATACCTTCATCAAGGTAATTTTTTTCGTGTATTTTTTATGTGTTGGTAAGAATCGATGTAATGTTTTTAAATTTTGTAAATATATTGTTAATATGAAATCATAAATTTATTAATGTGTCATTGTTTTGTTACAGTATGTGTTACCTCTATCTTTTCCCGAAATCTTTGAAAACAAAGTAAAACAAGTTATATATGACCTTGGAAAATACATGAGGTAAATAATGACAGATGAATTACATATTATTATTTATATGTAATAAAAATGTTGTAGAAGTTGTTGATGACATGTGTTTAATTTACTTGTAATATTCATGTATACAATATTGTCTTTGTTGAAACATATTTTTTTATCGTAACATTTGTAGGTGGTTGTCATCTAAATAAATCCATAAGGAATATATAAAATATTGGAAGAGAGAAATTCCTCGTTTAATGTGTGCAATGAAAAAGTATCTACCTCCAACATTTTTCAATGCGCAAGAACACTACCTCATACACCAGGTCGACGAGATTGAATTGTGTGGACCTGTACACACAAGGTTAATGTGGATGGTGGAGAGACACTTGGATTCATTGAAGGATTTAGTTAGAAAAAGAGCACATCCCAAGGGTTCTATGGTGGAGGGGTATATGGTATATCAAACGTTAGTGTATATTAGCGATTATCTTCCTGATTTAGGGAGGAAAATTAATATGCATTGCATTTGGGGTGTCAATAACGTCAAAATATTTGAAGTGGAGGTCTTGGTCGGGAATGGTAAAATGAGGAAAGTGAAAGGTATTATATTATTTGATTTTTATCTATATTGTATTTCTTCAATTTATATTATACCTCCATCAATTATTATTATTCATTATTCTTACTCATTTATATTTTTTTTATTGAAGCTGGTCGAGTGTGGGATGCACTACATTTATACATTGCTAACAATCTTGATTGGATGAATCTATGGATAGAACAATGTGAACAACATCATGGTAGGTTATCATGGGAAGGGGTGGCTACATTAATTAAAATAGCTCATCGTAATGAAGATCACAATCTTACGCAGAGGGAGATTGATTTAGCATATGGTTTAAAAGATAAACATGTAAGCATATAAAATTTTACCTGCACTTTATGTTATTATACAAAATGTTAATGTATTATTTTTTAATATTTATTAAGTTTAAATATGTTTATTAATTATTAATTTATTTTATACTTGTCAGGAATATTGCAGTTGAAGCACCACAAAGCTATGTGGTATAATGGTTGAAAATTTCACATGAAAATGGTGGATGACACGAAGAAAATCGTCAATTCATAGATAACTGCAGTGTTTCAAGTCACTAATGTTTCTTCTAGAAGTGACAAACATCCAAGACTAACAGAAAATAGATATTATGGATATTTGGATGATATAATTGAGTGTGACTTCAAATCCTTCAAGATAATTCTATTTAAGGTCAAATGGTATCGTTTACGGATAAATGAACGTGATTCTGAAAGAACTATTATTCAGCATGACAATGTTTTTACCATGGTTAATACAAGGACATTTGATCCGGGTCTATAAAGTTATGTTCTTCCAAGCCAATGTGAGGAGGTATTCTATTGCAAGGTTGTCGGTAAACTAGGTTGGTCGTTTGTTGTTAGATATGATCCAAGAGGAAGGCCTGTAAAGTATAATGTACTGGAAGAAGATGATATTCGAGAACTAGAAGGTGACACAGAGGAAAATGATGAGGTAGACCATGTATCATCAGATGATGAAGTCGAAGAAGTTGATCGACCATATGATGTAGATGAAAATGTTCTCGATGACGCTATATCTGATGATGATATTATGGAAAATTATGACAATACTGATGATCATGTTTATATGCCCAATCCATTTTATGATGATTCTGAAATACCAGATGATGATAAAGAATATGATGAGTTGGATGAATAAGAAGATCAATGATATTCCTACATGTCGTGAGTAATTTGTACTATATCTTATGTTTTTTTTTCTTTCATGTAATCTTAGTGTTGTTTTTAATTCTAGTTGTTGAATCTAGATAGATTGGGTATTAGGGAAATGAAAATTTTCATGATGAAGATGATGTTGACGATATTGCATTTGATGAAGAAGAAGATGAATGATATATGGAGCTATGTGTTTTATATGATGATCTTTATATGATTTTATTTTGTATAATAAAATATTTTACATATTCTTTATTATTTCAAATTGGGTATGGGGAAATTGAGAGTGATGTGAGTGGGGGGCATAATTAGAGCTTCCACCTTCATGTAGTTTCCCCTATTTATTAGAGAATGAACTATTCTCAAAACCAAGAGAAGCTCATGAAAAACGAGGTTTTCTCATATAAGTTTTGGTTTTTTGAGACAAATTTTTCATTTTAAGCTAATTAGTTGGCTCTCGGTTTTGGGCATGGTGAAAGTTGACTTGAATTAAAGAAATTAGCCCGAAATCCAAGTTCTAGTTCCAAGTTTCTACACCTTGAGCTAGTACCTGCACTCAAAGACAAATAAGGTTAGGTATTCTTGGAATTTTGGCAACAAGGTATTCGATTTGTAAAACATAAAACATAAACCCTAATGTAAAACATCAATTCATCATGTAAAACATAAACCCTAATTTAGTGGAGTATTCGATTTGTTCCCAGTAAATGGACTCTCATTAGGCGAGAAGTCATTTCTTACAACAATCATTTAGTGTCTACCTTTCATGGGTTGGTATAGTTAACACCTATTTTTTCCATTTGGTGCCCATGCTGACCCTTTCTTTTAGTCCCAAGAGCCCCATTAGCGCCACCATGACTTTCAATTCAATTAAATACACGGACTATCAATGGGAGGTGATCTAGTTGTGGTGTGTAGGAATAGGCCTAACACCTTCAAAATTATCATTCTCCAAATATCTTATACAAATTTTACAAGGAAATTGTACTAGGACTTGCCTCGGGCAACAATGAACTGTGAATAGGGCCAACGTTGAAATGTTTTCAATTTTTTTTTGAATGCATTGAAATGTTACATGGATAGACTATTCTCATGCCTTAATGATATGGGATGGTTTCTGGACTCAAATTTGACTCGCACACCCACTTTATTCCATAATCAATTCATCATGTAAAACATAAACCCTAAATTAGTGGAGTATTGGATTTGTTCCCAATGAATGGATGCTCATTAGGTGAGAAGTCCTTTCTTACAATAGTCATTTAGTGCCTACCTGTCATGGGTTGGTATAGTTAACACCTCTTTTTTCCATTTGGTGCCCATGATGACCCTTTATTTTAGTCCCAAGAGCCCCATTAGCCCCACCATGACTTTCAGTTCAATTAAATACACAGACTATCAATGAGAGGTGATCTAGCCGTGGTGTGTAGGAATAGGCATAACACCTTCAAAATTATCATTCTCTAAATATCTTATACAAATTTTACAAGGAAATTGTAATAGGACTTACCCCGTGCAACAATGACCTGTGAATGGGGCCAACATTGAAATTTTTTCAAACTATTTCTAAATACATTGAAATTTGACATGGATAGACTATTTGCATGCCTTAACGATATGGGAGGGTTTTTGGACTCAAATTTGAATCGCACACCCACCTTCTTCCATCATCAATTCATCATGTAAAACATAAACCCTAATTTAGTGGAGTATTGGATTTGTTCCCAGTGAATGGATGCTCATTAGGTGAGAAGTTGTTAAGCCCTAATATTGGCTCATTACCTCTTAATTGGGGAATATTAGATTAGTAATTCTATTTTATTTATGTCAGCTTTAGGCCATTATTTGTAATTTATATTAGTAATGTTATTTTAATTATGTCGTCTTTAAGCCATTATACCTCCTAGTCTCCTATATATACCAAGGAGACATTTTCATTTTGAATCATCTTGTACTTGAACATTTAAGTGGGGTAAAAGGAGGTTGCCCCCTCGAAGAGGCTTATTATATGAAATTATCTCTTTTCAAGGCGTTGAGTACTTTTCTTGAGGTTTTTCTATTCTATATTGATGTTTGGTTCTTAACATATGGTATCAGAGCTCAAGGTCTTGGGGTTTCGCTGCTACATCTGAGACACTGTGGAATTTTTGCTATAACGTTTTTTCTACAATGTTTTAGAAGGAACGGCTTGGAGGGTATTTAGAAGACGGATAAAGGTACGTTGTGTTCAAAATTCATCTCTTGAGGCCTTATACTTTCAGAGATATATCTTGTACAAGATAGGGTTCTGGAATCATCCTGAAATGAGTCTTTACAACATTTTCACTATAAAAAAATTTCTGTAACGTTTCAGACCCTGAACTATGGGGAAAGTTTACAGAAATTAGTTTTCTATCTGTGGGAAAAATTTCAGCTTCTGGGTCATCCTAAATTTATAGATACACCTTGTGTAAGATAGGGTATCTGACTAGTCCTATTGGCTAGTCTCAAGAAGGTGTTCTAGGTAAAACAATCATAACTTATTCCTAGAGTATACAAATTGAGTGGGACTAGTTGCATTGGATCGTGGACAGTCTGTAGTATTTTGGGTGCGAGTTTCTGAATTTTATATCAATTATTTTGTGCGGGGCACACTATACAAGTGAGATCTCATGGAAAGGCCAAAAATCAGCAAGTGGTGGGGAAGTTATCATAAATTCCACTTGGCACATCCAATTTTAATCAGACGTGTAGCATTGAAGAGAAGACATATCACATAAATACATAAGATAAAGTTTCATACCCAGAAGGTCCAAAAAGTGGGAGATACAACAGAAGAAATATTGTCTAGCAGAACCACCTCAAAATCAAGGTTCAAAAGTGATACTTGGCCAAC